>JBBPCZ010000148.1:2172685-2187445 GCA_037974445.1 Brycinus macrolepidotus | reverse complement strand
TGAGTAAGACACTTAACCCTCAGTGTCTCCAGGGGGACTGTCCCTGTAACTAATGATAGTAAGTCGCTCTGGATAAGAGCGTCAGCCAAATGCCCCCTTTACCCTTTACACAGGACGTGTATATACACACTTGCTGGCACATAGGGCGTGTATGCTCACACTTACTGACGAACAAGATGTGTATATACACACTTATTGATGCGCAGAAAGTGTTTATACACACGTACTGACATAGTGGACGTGTATATACACACAGACACACAGGACATGTATAGACTCACAGGATGTGTATAGGGACACTTACTGAAGAACACACATACCCATATTGAATAGGAGGTTGCCTTGATCCATTTAAGATTCACCTGCATTACTACAGACACTTCAGTCACACCTGTGCTCCGACCCAAACCCTCCTCCAGAGCCCCTACCCTCGCTCTTGTGGGGCTTTCCAGAATTTCTGCACAATGCAACTGTCCAAACAGTGTGAGCTTTCCCACACAATCAAAATAAAAAGCACTTCGAATCTGTAACCCATTTTAGAAGCAAAATTCACAGGAAGGATGTAGGAGGGATTTGGAGACTGGAGGAGGAGACCTCTATGTTCAGGAGGTTTGGTGTTTACTTGAAAATTAAACCCAAACTGTCTGACACATGTGAGATTCATGCTGTGTTTTAATCACAGCACATATTAAATAACACAGCATTATTGTTAGATGGCAAATTGAGTGACTGTGCAAAATTTTAAGCATGTTCTTCAAGGTAAATTCAAGGGCTGCACAACATATCGTCTGTTAAACATTATTGCAATATTCGTCTGTGCAGTACTGATAGCACAGAAGGCTGCAATGTGCAAATGAGCCCCTAACCAATCACAGTAGATCTGACAGGGTGACCAATGACAGCTCCGGTCGAGCTACTGGGTGTTCTGATGAATCAAAAGTCAAATTATTTTGGCCAGTCTTTAACCACTAAAGGCCCTGACTGGCCGAGGTGTTTTTAAAGGGCCCAGATTCTACATTTTCCTTCTATTTCATTTTTTACCTGATGTTTGATGGGTTTGTTTAACAAAAACATTTCATAATTCATCATAATTCATTCTTACACTACCTTTTTCCAACCACAGTCTTAACAGGCTGTTTTTGTCACTGTACCATTGAGGTCGGTGTACATAATCGATCTCTTTTCTGATTGTCTGCCCTGCATTGCAGCTCATTCAAAAGACAGCATGAAGCTGAAACACTCCTTCAGCATGAATGGGTGGGGCTGAACTGCTGGAGTCTAAATAAGGAGACATAGAAATATGTGGGTTTTGTGACATTACAAAAACTGGTTTAAAAACAGGCTGTTTTCGCAGCTTAGTTTCCAAATGTATCCTGTGCGGATGGAGCAGCGAATATTTAAATACTTTAAGCCTTTTTAATTGCAGAAAAGTGATGATGCAGGCCTAATAACATATTGGAAGGCATGCAATAGCAATAAGTAGCAGCAAAATCACAATACTGATATTTGGTCCATAGTAAATACAGATCATAAGAACTAAATGGTCAACTCCTCTGCTGCAGCATGAAGTGAAGTTTTGAAGTTCACAGCATCACAACTATTGATATTTAATATTCAAGAAGCAAACCCAGGAGCAATTTTTCAGCACAGATGATTTTCATTCCAGCATATTTGACACTGAAACATTAACACAAATGCTGTATTCAAACTTTGTTTATGTAAACAAGCAACAGAAACAACTTAACCCTTAGAACGGGTCCGTAAAATTTTCGTCATACGGCAAAACAAGTTTCCCTAGTTTGTGTTGATGCTCAAGGTGTCAGACGTCATGCTGAGCTTTGTTTGGCTTCCTATGTCACATAGAAGCGTTGTAATTTCAAGAACGATTTTAATTTTAAAAATGGTGTCAAATGCAAATACCCATAAAGAACAAAATTTCCCAAATTTCTTTTATTTTAGGTCTTAGAAACAAATGAAAAAAAACCACAAACACCGTTTTTAGACAGTTTTACACCGTTTATATTTGCTAAAATCAGAGTTTACTAATACACTCTGAGTTCGAGGGGTTAAACATTTACACAGACAAAAATGACACATACCTTCAAATGTACTGTTCTGGAGAAACAAAGTTTTGTATGGACAGTGATAATACACATATTGTGCACCAGAGTGTCTCATTAGCTTGGACTGGCTACAGTCACTGCTCATGCATTGGAGCCCCAGGCGGGCCAATTGTATAGAGTGAAAAAGAGCACAATAGTGTGGCTGCACAGCTTCGTGAATGAGTCTAGAAGCCCTGGTGTGCACGGTTGGAAAAGAAGCCACTGTGAGCCATTGTCTAAAGGTCCACCCTCACGCTAGCAGACGAGCCTTGGAGAGGCTAGCATGGGGGACATTGATGCACACATGGGAAATGGGTTGGCTGCTAAGTGGGAGAGCCTTGGAGAAAGTGGAGAAAATAACTCCAGCATTATACGTTTGGTGGAAAGATCAGGAAAAGGCAGCTGAGTCAGAATACCCAGCCCGGCCGGGCCTCTGCCACCAGCCCGTCCAATTATAGAGTGTAGCTGTGCTTTAACTGGCTGGTGGGAGTCAGTAAGGAAGCTGCATTGTGTGCATTCAGAAGCCCACTGGGTCACTCTTATTTGCTGAAAGGGGGGGTGTTAGACCAGCCCCCACACTCCACCGGCGTGCCGCACAGATGAGCAGCAGTTACCGAAGACTCCTCTAATGCTATTAGAGGAGCCTAATGAGTTTTAATTGGGAGGAGATCTTAACTCAGAGCCCTAATTGCATCTGATTAAAGACAATATTAGTTTTACTGCTGGTAAATTGGTTTTTGGGGTGGGAGGGTTTTTAGTGGGATCGATGTTTTCCTACTGGAAATATTCTCTTGCCCTTAAGCTCAAAAATGAAGAAGGGGTGGGTGGGGATAGCTGAAGGGGGGAGGCAGACAGGGAGAGAGACAGAGAGCAAGGCTGAGAGATTATTAGACAAGAAAGCAAGAGGAGTAAAGCCCGTTTATAATGGAGAAGTTGAAGTCTCCCAAAACTACAGCAATAAATACCTGATACTCAATAAACCATGCAGCGAATGTTTAAACACACCAAACCGGCTATTAAAACTCTTCAAATCGGAAAGCTGCGGCCGCTCATAACACACAAATCTACAGTTTGAGAATAGACGATCACAATAGTCGTCATTATCCTTATTTATGTGGCACTTTTTGAGCTTTACGGAGCAAAACATTGGAAAAATACTCAATGGGAAGGGCAGAATTTTGCAAAATGGCACAGTTACAAGCCCCGCAATGCACTGCTGCTCTCTCTACCGCCCCCAGCCCTGCTCAGCAAATACGGCGAGCGTTTAACTCACATGTAAGAAAATAGAATATAACCCAATGTAATCTTGCAATTATTTCAAAGTTCCCTATCAGTCTGCCCCCGCCTGTCTTAATTCTAATGTTACTGCACTGGGCTTAACTCCACCATTGTTTCATGTATTTGCAGAGATTAGTTGGCTTACGGGGGTTTACAGAGTCATTATATAAGCAATGTGATAGAAATTCACCAACCAAAGCCCTCAAGAGAAGCCGGAGGGGGAGATAATGTGTCAAGCACAAAGCACAGATGAGCTGCACGCTGTCCGTTGTGAGGCAGTTCTTTACTGTCGCAGAGCACGGCATACGCCTCGGGGTGAACACGCCTGAACACACACACACACGTATTATACATATGTATTGTACATATGTAAGTATGGGGATAATTTCCATATTTGTCCCATTTCATTGTTTCAACATAAAAACACACCATGTATGAAAGGGTCATGGGCAGATGAACCAGTTTAGTTAACTGGGATCGACTAAACACACCAAGGCAAATTATACTGCCAGCCCTGATAAGCCTAAACATCTTAAATAGAGCATTTCCAGCAATGTGAAGCTGGCTAACTGGTCTCAGCAAGCAGCACACTATACTGCAATCTACAGACAGTTTGGAAGAGGTGAGAAAGGAAGTTATTGAACTGCAGCAGTCTGGAAAGGGTTAAAATGTAATTTCTAAGGCTCTGGGGCTCCAGTGAACCACAGTGAAGGCCATTATCTACACATGGAGAACATTGGGACAGCGGTGAATCTTCCCAGAAGTGGTCAACCTACCAAAATTCCTCTAAGTGCACCAAAGAGTCTCATTAGCTCGCACTGGCCACAGTCACTGCCCATGTATTGGAGCCTCAGGCCAACTGTATAGGACAAAAAGCAGCACAACAGTGTGTCTGCACAACTTCATGAATGAATCTAGAAGCAGAAGCTGAGCCTTGTTGTGCACCGATGGAAAAGAAGCCACTGTGAGCCGTTGTCTAAGGGTCCACCAGTGCAGTGACAGTGTGAAGTCACAAAGGAACCACCTGCAGGCCTTGCTTATCTCATATTATGTCAGTATTTATGATTCCACCATTGGAAAGAGGAACAAGCAAAAATAGTATCTGTAGAACTTTTTGAAAGGCAAGGGACTCGTTAGCAAAGTTAACACAGCATTTCACAATAAGAATGTCATACCATTCGGGATGGTGTAGAGATGCTTTGCTGTCTCAGGGCCTGGGTGACTTGGAGCACATATATGTACATATTATCCCATATGTAAAATATATGTCTAAATATGTAGTAGTAGTACTAAGATGTCCCAAATCTGTCTTAGCTTTTCAAACTCAGAGCCATTTTGTTGGTCCTGATGGTAAAAGTTTTTCTCTGTTTTTCAAAGTCAGGACAGTTTACGTCCTGAAAGTGTATTAAGAAAACAACAACAAAAAAACAAATAAGGAACACACACACACACACACACACACACACACACACAAACCTCTTTCCTCCATCAATTTTGTGCTCTCTTTCGAGTACTCGGAGAAATTTGCTGCGGATCAGTGGCAATTTAAAGTCGGGGCACCAGAGACCGTGCTAAATTATGCTTATATGAGAGAGTACATTCCTGGGCTTTTAGAACCGGTGCAGTTTCTTAATTGCCATTCTCACCTGACCAATTGGAGGTGGTTGTTTTTTTCCCACCTCAAACAACCTCTTCTTCCCAGAACATGAGGGCATAATGAGCTGTGGGGTGTCCCTTACAGCTCGCACCGCCGCCCTAGAATGGATTTCGCTAATACGCCAATTAGTCACAAGCTACAATTAGTGAAGAGTGGAGCCCCCCCAAAGCCCACGTCCATAAGCAGTACACCGCTCTATGACCATCATCACTCCATTATCCGCACTCTTCCTCCTTTAGCGGCCCGCTCGGCCTTGATGAGGCTTCCTCCCACCTGCACAGCGCATATTAGCAAAGCACATTGCCGCGGCCCGCCGTATGTGTGTGTGTGAGCAAAGTCTGCAAATGTGTCTACGTTTGCAAGTTGGTGTCTTGTGTTTTAAGTGAGCTGGGAGCAGCTCAGGCTGGTGTGGAAACCCAGGAGAGCAGAAATGGGTTTTAAAGATATAAGCTAGTGCAAATCTAGCATGACCAAAATATCTGACTGTTTCTGCTGAGAAATAGCAATGAATCAGACAGGCAGGCCAGGCAATGTTAACCTACATACACTCCCTGTCCACTCTATTTCCAATGGTCCATTCATCATCAAATTGCAACACAGTTGGCGTTTTGGTTTTATGCAAAAAACAGAAAAATGTAGATAGACCGTTTCAAGTAGCATGTAATTATGCACTGTAGTAGATGCCCAGCTCATCAGACTTTCTCTACTATCCATCATTTACCAGTTTCTGGCCACAGGACCACTGCTGACCAGATATTATTTGCTTGGTTGACTGTTTTAAGCAGTGACACTGAAATGGTGTGTGTGGCGCTGGTACAAGTGCCTCAGGCACCGTGGTGTTGCAGGGTTTTTGCACACATCAGGGTCACTCCTAGGCTGAGAGTGGTTCCCCAAACAAAAAATTCTAGCCAAGAGTGCCTCTGTGGTCGAAAACTGACCACTGATAAAGGACTAGAGCAGGGGTGCACAAATCCGGTTCGGGAGGGCTGTTGTCCAAACACACCTCGTCCAGCTCACCTATTAATTGCCAGGTTTTGAGTGTGTTTGGGGAATCTCCAAGCTGGAGAGGATAATCACCAGACTGAGCTGGACAATGGCCCTCCAGGACCAGATTTGGGCGTCCCTGGCCTTGGGGATAACCCCGAACTGTTATACAAATGAAATCATGACTGTTGATTACAAACATGTTTATACTAATTTATGTAGTTGGAGGTTAGTGTAGACTCACTGTCCACTTTATTTGAACCCTGTTCTCGTAGCACCACCTTGCTGGTGTAGTTACAGATGGCAGCTCTGCTGATACACAGTTTGGGGTCATGCTCAAGGCCAGGGGGGCCCAAATCCAATCCTGGAGGGCTGTTGTCCAAACACACCTGGTTCAGCTCACCTATTGATTGTCAGGTTTTGTGAGTGTGTTTGGGGAATCACTAAACTGGGGAGGATAATCACCAAACTGAGCTGGACAACGGCCCTCCAGGGCCAGATCTGACCCCCCCGGCCTTGGGGATGACCCCAAACTGAGCATCAGCAGAGCTAAAGTCTGTAACTGTACGCCAACAAGGTGGAGCTACAAGAGCAGGGTTTCAAATAAAGTGGCCAGTGAGTCTACACTAACCTACAACCACATAAACTAGTATAAAAATTCTTGTAATCAATGGTCATGATTTAACGTTCACAACAGTGAGTGAAGGAGGCTGCCTTGTTCTCTTATTAGCAACATTCTTGTCAATTTCGGGACTGATGTTAGAGTGAAGGTAAACACCAGCAGTTCAGAGGAGCTGTCTATGGTTTTAAAAGTATTGAAGTCAGAGGTCAGATTTGAAGGCCTGTGGTTTACAGAGTAGCACGCTTGTTCCTGTCTATTGAAATGCTGAAATTAAACATGCTGAGGGAATGTATCTAAATAGAGGAGCTGTCCTTGGTCCTGAAATGAACCGAGTCTGTGCACATGCAGTCTCACGGGACCACACGTGATCTCAGAACGAGGGCGTCTGAGGACAGCCGTGAGGAACAGGATAAATGTGCGTGAGAACGGAGACTGTTTAGGATGGGAACCACTGTGAAATCTTTAAGCCCAACCAAGGCCTTGTGAAGCTGGAGGTCCGGGTAGTGAGGGCAATGGTGAGCTCCTCAAAATTTTATCACTTCCGTTTCCGGTTCTGCTTATTGATTCCGGTTCTTAGCGATTCCCCATTTCGATCCCATGAAGGTAAAAAAAAAAAAAATGAAGACAAATGTTTAGACAAAAAAATATTCAGAATGTCCCAGCAGGAAACAGGAGGAAAATGCTAAATAAAATGTTAAATAAATATTAATACAGTGATGCATGACGTATTTGCCTAAAACAGGTCCTTGCAGATTTGTAGTTTTCAGGAACTGAAAAGCAAAACTGAAAATCAAAAAAAAACCAAAACATTGAGTACCCGATACCGGTACCGGTATTATGGGTACTAATTTGGAACCTACTTTTGGTTTCCAACCCTAAATGACACACTAAATCGATGTTGAAAACCAATGGATGTAATGTCTGCCAGGATTCCAGTTAAGCATGTAGATGTGTTTTCATGTGCGCTGAGAACACACTGCATGCAGTAAAAATAAACATCATTGCTTGCAAGGGAGGAACAGTTCACTTACCCCAGACTGGACTTCAGTTTTAGAAATGATGACTGGACTGTAAGAAAACAAAACTGTTAAGAAATAGTCAAAAGTCTGGCAGAAAAGCAGCCAGTCAAAAACTTTTGAAAACTTTACCACTTTCTTTTTTTTACTCAGTTTTTCTCCCAATTTAGTCACAGTCAGGTCCCTACATAGGTCTCCCCAGATTGTGCAAGGCTTCTAATGCCTGACTTCAGGGCACAGGTGGCAGCAGCAGTAGTCAATCTCACAATCTCCCACTGGAGAGAACCTTCTGGACACACGCCACTCGGAAACATGAGCACTGTTTATGGGAGCTGTTACTTTAATAATACTTTAATGTCATTTCACCAGAGATTTCTGCAAGCTGACATAAATGGTAAGACAGTTCCCACTCATTAAACACATAAATCTTAAAAAAAGAGATGTCACATTTTAAACAAGCTGGTCAGTTTTATGGTTCATTGCATGCAATGTCATCAGTGTCAATCACATTTTTTTTCCAGTGTGATAAAACAGACAATGGGTTACCAGTGGCTGTTCATAGTCAACATGTTCTCATTCCTGATTCCTGGTCGACGCCCCAGTGATTCTTCTTGGTCGCATTGGGTGGTTTGGAGGTGGAATTCTAGCTTGCCATGCAGGACGCCCCCGTTTAGTTTCTGTAAAAATTGTCAGTGGTAGAAGTCTCGTCTGCCAAGTGGGACCCCTTGGATCACATCACGGTCGAGGGGTCCTAGAGCACCATAGATTAAAGCTTAGAGTCACCCGAGAGTGTCACGGCTCGAAATGTCGGGCTGCTGACCACATCTTTTGAGTTGAGACACTCTAGGGTGGCTAAACGCTTTCCCACTTGGCAGGCGAGAATCCTACTATGGACCTGCCAAACATGACCAAGAATTTTTACAGGGGTCAGAAATCAAACTTCGTCTTGCATGGCAGGCAAGAATTCTACCTCCAAACCACTCAATGTTATCAAGAACTTTTTCGTGGGATTCCAAAACCATTCAGTAATGCCATCCATATCTTTTTAGTTGGGAAACGAACATAAATACAGGACACCCCAGTTCAATTTCCAACCCATGTAAAATTTCCTGGTTATGCTTGGTGGTTCTAATGGTAAAATTCTCACCTGCCAAGCAGGACCCCCCTGTTCACTTCATGGTCAAGGGGTCCTAGAGCATCATAGCACAGGGCCACCCTAGAACATCACGGCTCAAAACACAGGGCTGCTGGCCAAGCAACCATATCTTTTGAGTTGGGATGCTGCTGGGTTGCCCTATGCTTTAAACTATGACAAGCCAGGACCCCTCAACAATGAAGTGAACCGGGGGTCCTGCTTGGCAGGTGAGAATTCTACCATGGAACCAGGGTCAGAAATTGAAATGGGGTATCTGGCGTGGTAGACTTCTACGTCCAAACTGCCCATTGTGACCAAGAATTTGTGCATGGAACTCCAAAACCATTCAGTAGGGCCACCTAGAGTGTTACAGCTCAAAGCGTAGGGCTGCTGACTGAGCATCCATATCATTTGAGTTGGGACATGAAGAGAAATGCCAGCATGAGATTTGCCTGTGGGTTACAGATGAGAAGAATTCGGGAGCAGGTTTAAGAGAGGACATACCCCTATTAGTGGCCTCGATCTAGCGCCAAAACTAGCTGACAAGTGTAAAGCCTGTGCATCACAAGTCAAAGTGTTAATCCGTGTCTCTATGTGTTAAACAGAGGGGGGCCTCTCATGAATACGCATGCCGATGACTCAGAGCCTATCTGTGTGTCTTACCTTAATTGAATATTAATTCATCACTTTGCATCGCCGTCTTTAATTGCAGTCTTCTTCTTTTTACAGGCGCGTGTGCATCTCAAGGTGTGGGTGCTAATGAGCATTTGCACAAGTCTCGTGTCGAGGGGCTTCAAAAAGTTCCTGCCTTCGATATAAGTGAGGGGGCCACCCTTCAATCCAAGCGGGCTGTGAGCAATTAAGCAAAATAATGGACTCAATTAAGCAGGGAGAGGGTGCGAGTAAACGGGAGGGACGATCTCTCCGTCCCTGTGGAACATGTCAGAAGTGTCACACCGCCCATTTGTTTATCCAGTTCATACCCTCCACCCTCTCTCTCTCTCACTCTCTCTTTCTCTCTCTCCCTCTCTTTCTTTGGTTTTTATCTCTTTCATGCTAATGGATACCCTCCTCCCCTTTGTCTAGCTAATCAAAAATCAATTAAAAACACCTAGACGCCAAGCCTCGAGAGCCTACTCGAGCAGAGGAATGGAAATGCTTCCCGCACTCTGGCTCTTTGTCTTTCTCTATCTCCCGCTCTCTCTCTCTCTCTCTCTCTCTCTCTCTCTGTCTCCTCTCCTCCACTCTGAAGCTCCGCCCTCCTGTCTACTGGAAGTTCTGGAACATGATTTACGAGAAGCGAGGATGTAATTTATATATATATATATATATATTTTTGCCTCCTGCATCCTCTCATTTATTTATTAGCTTTCTCTTCCTGTCTCTGGTGGAGAGCGGGATGGGATTAGTGAGAGTGGTTGAGGATCCAGACTGCAGCCTGCAGACACACAGCACATCTGTCCCTGCACTAATGTCATTAGAGCTACTGCTGCTGTCCCCCAACGGAGACAGAGAGACACACACACACACACACACACACACCACGCAATACTCACACACATGCACACCACAACCACACTCATGCATACACTTCGGCAACCAAGAGACACACACACACACACACACACACACACACGTTATGCAAAACTTACTTACATACACACCATACAGCACTCACAGGACACAGGTATACACACACACAACACATCATGTAAGACTCAGACACATACGTTCTCATTTATCACAAATGTCTATATATATGTGATGGAGTTGGATCTACTTTTCTTTCATTTAATTTCTGTCATTCAACTCCAAAGTCAGAAAACACACACACAAACACACACACACACACACACACACACACACAACGGAAATAAGAATAAACACACACAGGTGTGGACGTGGGGTGTGTACATGTGGACTGAAGTGGAAAACAGGCTGGTGCTCCTTCATCTCAGGTGTGAATGGAAGCTGCTCAAGAAGCTTCTCTCACATACACATACACACACACACACACACACACACACACACACACACACATTCACTTCTTTCTCACCCCTCTGCTCACTCATTCCATGCTTTCATTTGCACTTCTCCTCCACCGAAGCGGCTGTTACCGATCCGTGCAGCTTGGGTGACTGCTACGCCGTGTCGCTGTCTCTCAAACACACACACACACACACACACACACACACACACACACACACACACACACACACACACACGCAATATCCCAGGCTTTCATCAAACCCACACACAGGCCGAGGGTGTGTAATATGAGCCTGAAGGGGGTGTGAGGGAGAAAGAGAGACAGAGAGAGAGAGTGATAGAGAGAGAGAGAAAGAGAGAGAAAGAGAGAAAAGGGGGAGAGAGAGAGCGAGAATGTGAGACAGAGAAATAGAGAGAGAAAAATTATGTGAAGAAAGAAAGAAAGAAAGAAAGAAAGAAAGGAGGGAAAATGACAAAAAATGAAAGAGGGAAAGAGAACTGGTAAGAGCAAAGACAGAAAGAAAGAAAGAAAGAAAAAGAAAGAAAGAAAGAAAGAAAGAAAGAAAGGAGGAAAACAGATGAAACAGGAAAAAGATGAGAGAGGAAAAGAGACTTGGGGACACATGGGGATATAAAGGGTGAGAGAGAAAAAAAAAGTTAGTGTTTAAACACAAATATTACAAAAAATACAAATAACATTAATACAGTGGTTTAATGTATTTGCTTAAACATTTCCAGACCTCTTTCCTCATAGAAGCCCAGTATGACTTGTAGCTCCATCAAATATCTGGGTTTATTCTTTTTACTTCATTAGATTAAATTGTGTTGCTTATGTAATTTTATAAATCCACACAATGACTGGAGGAATCTGGAACCAAACCTGTGTTCTAACCAGCTCACAAAATATCGACTACTTTTTAGAAAAATAAATCTTAATACTCTCTAAAAAAAAACAAAAAAAAATATCTAAGGGAGCAGAGAGAAAAACTAAGGGAGAATGACAAAGAGAGAGAGAGAGAGAGAGAGAGAGAGAGAGAGAGAGAGAGAAAGAGTAAAAAAAAGAGGGAGGTTGGGGAGGAGAACAGAGAGGTCAGCACTGAGTGAACGGACACGAGGAAAATGCACTGAACCATGACATGAAAAAGGGGAAAGGGGCGGAGCTTCAGAGCAGGTGGAGTGTGTGATGAAGAGGCGCGAGGATGAGGAGGGATATTGATGGACGCCGGCTGACGCCTCAGCCCGGCTGTTTGATGGATGAATCAGGAGGGTGGTGAATATACATGGAGCTCTGCCTCAGCCATGCTGCCTCAGCGACCCCCCCCTCCGCCTCCCCCGGAAAAGGTTAAGTCATGAGAACGATGCCTTGGATCATGGAAATATTAGCAATTCCTCCCTCCTGCCACTCAGGCTGAGGCTTATCCATCTTCCCCGCAGCCGGAGCACATATGGGAGGGGGCTGGAGGGGGCTGGAGGGGGCGGGAGGGCCCACAGTCTTCCTTTAGGTGGGCTTTGCGCAAACATCACCTCCATCATGCAGTGAGGAGTAGATAGAAGTCAATAACTCTACAAATGTAAGTGTTTATGTGTAATTACTAAGGCTTTCAGAGTTAATGCGTTAATGATGCGTGAACCGGATAAATCATTAACACCGCTAAGCATTGACTGCGTTCGTCACCGGCATGCACACAGCCCCTGTCCCTTTTTGTCTCAACCTTTATAGTGCCCTTTTTATCGACTCTAAATGTTGTGCAAAACATTTAACCCTTAGAACTCACAGTGTTTAAGTAAAATCTGATTTCAGTGGTGTAAAACAAGGGTGTGAAACAGTCTAAAACCGGTGTTTGTCCTCTGTTGCTCTGTGCGCCGCCGCTCAGCTGCTCTCCGGCCCCCCCCCCGTCCCTCTGCGGGTTTTCCCAGCCCACAAGTTCTCTCGGGTTCAAAGATCTTGTTTTTTTGTGTTGAAATGTAGGCATTTTTAAAACTCCAGTCATGGTTATTATTATTATGTGTTTTTTTACCTTACTATAACTTGTAAGTTGAATTAACTAACACCAAACAAAACTCAGCATGACATCTGACACCTTGAGCATCAACACAAACCAGATGAACTTCCTTATAAGAAGCTGTTTCTGTTGTGTCGCCATGCTGCTCGCGTTCTGAGGGTTAAACCGTACCTGGAGGGCAGACACAGTTTGGTTACATTTGTAAATTGGAAAAGTGTTTTAAAAATACCAGTGTTCCTGTTTCTTATGCACTAACTTTTTTTCCTGCCTGACATTTTCAGTTTATATCATACGAAAGCACCGGCAGATCTTCAGAACACTCAGCAACGCTACCTTAAATTTCACAGCAGGTGGGTCTGTAAGGTACATCGCTCCCATTTGTTATGCTTGGAGACACAGAGATGTCATAACAAATCGCCTTCATTACAAAAGCAGTGTAGTTTGATACTAAAATCAAGACTCTGCACTCCGAGAGACTAGGCTTCATGACATTTTAAGTTAATGTTATATTCAAGTGCAGCCAAAGCTTTCCTGGCTAGAGATCTAACATGTGGTTGGTGTAGTGTAGTGAGTAAACTCGCTGCCTTTCAAGCAGGAGAGTGGGTTTTGAGTACTACCCACACCAATAAAGGCACTTTTCCATAAGTCTACAGGAACTCACGCTTTGATTTTCCAGTGTATCTCAACTCGGATGTTTCTGGTGTTTCTGGTGCCTCTGGAGTCCATTTCTCACAGTTTATGGCCGGTGATCCCAAAACCGCGTCCATGGAGTCGAACCACTGGAAAGTTTTTTTTCTGTCAGAGCCACTTTTGTTATTTTGGTCTCTTATTAGTAATGGTCTTGTTTGAGTTTTTAATTTTTTTTCTTTAGCCGTGTGATGAAGACCTAACCCAGCGAACTTGTAAACGATGTCCTGGATCACCTTTGCATTTCTCACAGCGTTAAAGATAAATTTGTTAGTGTTTTAGAAAACTCCCACTAAAATTTCTCTTCAGCCGAAACAGATAGTGGTGCTTGTAGTTCATCAACTTCCCAGTTGTTAGTTTGTGTCTCCATTGTTGTTTTCTTTGCGCTGACAGTAGTAAAACAATGGCCTCTTTCCATGTCGTGATGACATTTTGACCAATCAGAAAGCAGTGACGCAGTCAGCTCGGCCGCGTCCCACTTTTGGCCCTGCCGCACGGATACGGCTCGAGTTTGGGTCCCTTATTGTTCATGGAAAAACATTTGTTCGCAGTACGGCGCTGTTCCTTGTGCCAGTCGAAAAGTGCCATAGGAGTCCTTGGGCAAGACTCCTAACGCATTTGCCTACATCTGTGATACACAACAATTGTAAGTTGCTTTGGATAAAAACATCTGCCAAGTGATTAAATGTAAATGCTATCATTACACAGTGTTTATGCAAGGAATGGCATTTGGAGCAACACAAGGAATGAAACAGTAAAATGATGGGTAAATAACTGGGTTTGAATGTGCCACTATAATTATAGTGGGCTGCACATTGGATAGCATTTTGCAGGCTGTGTGCAAGGCTCTTTTCTAGGCTTCATATCACAGAAATCGTTTAACATTTAGACATAATACACCTGTCATAACAGTCAGTGGGACTTACCCTGTCTGTAAGTTTGAGTTTCAGGTGAGTAATCCAGATTGGAAAATAGAATTACATTAAAAAAGCTATATTAGGATGAATTCATCTACACTGGCATTTTGTGCATCATGGATGCATCATGGATTTCATAGTTGAATGTGATTCTGATACACGATCTTATATCTGATATAATTGGGGGTGTAACAATGTATCAAAATATTGTGATGTCAAAATGCAAAAAATGTCAAAATACATCTGCGTTGTTTGGAAAGGCATTTGGCAGACACCCTTACCCAGAGTGACTTACAGTCATTAGTTACAGGGACAGTCTTACAGTCATTAGTTACAGAGACAGTCTTACAGTCATTAGTTACAGGGACAG
>JBBPCZ010000148.1:2131965-2149626 GCA_037974445.1 Brycinus macrolepidotus | reverse complement strand
CTATTTGTATATTTGTACAAGCTTTTTTGTAAAAGCTTTTTGATGTTCCTTATATTGTAGATTAGCCCTATAACACACATGCACACGCACACACACACACACACACACAGACACCACACACACATAATCATCATCTATCTAGGTGCTCATTTACAGACCTTCTGACTCTTAAATAGTTACCACAGCAACATGAAGTGGTAGAGAACAGCACGTTGTGCTACATGGTGCCGTGTGATTTACATTCGCCTTCTCTCTCTCTCTCTTCCTCTCTGTCTCTCTCTCTCTCTCTCTCCCCCCTCTCTCTCTCTCTCTCTCTCTTTTTCTCCAGTCGCTCAAACAAGCCTCTCCATGCTCCGTTTGCACAATGTGGCATTTCATAACCCACTGTTTGCAGTCCTCTCACCTCAGTGCTGAAATAATGATAGCTGAGGCCGCCGAGCAACAACACGCACTGACTCGACACGTCTCCCACTGAATGTGAACCAGCCGTTAGACAGCAGAACCCAGATTACCTCGAGTGAGAATGGACCTGTCCATCAACACCAGGAGCCTAAAGTCCTTCTGCAGGGAGCTGCCAGTTTAATATGTACACAGGCCCCATACACACACTGGCCATTTTATCACAAACATCTACCGTATAGATAACCTTTGTACACAGATCTCATTTATTTTGGGGACGCAGGGGACATTGGGGACACGTCCCCCTTACTTAGTGAAACTCATGATTTCCATGTGCGCTGGCGTGTGTGTGTGTGTGTGTGTGTGCTGAGATGTTGGAGACAGGCTGCATGGTAAGAGGACTTATTATTTATTACATTTATTATTATTATTTTTAATTGTATAACAAGCAATTACAGCTAGCAAAGCTTCTTTACAAGATATACTTAACGTTTTAGTTTTATTCCCATATCTACTTTTTATACCTAACATATGGCCCCATATCATATATATTTTTACCTTTTTTTAAATGTAGGTTTATCTAATTTTTATTCTTTTTTATTTAAGTTTATATATATATATTTTTTTTAAACTTAGTTTATCTATTTTTAAATATTAAGTATTAAGTATTTTAGTACATCTATTTTTATCTAGTTTTACCTAAGTTTGCTTTATTTAGCTTTTATCTAGGTTTATCTATTTTTTATCTTTTTCATCTAAATTTATCTAAATTTTCTTATTGTTTGACTTAATCGTAATAATAGTAATATATACATTATAAATGTTAAAAATGTATGATTGTGGTGGAGAAGGCAAAGTGGAGAGAGCAGTACAGTGGGTTTTGAAGAAGAAATGTATTATTATTTGTGACTAATAATTGTTTTGTTCTTTTTTTCATTATAACTGCTATAACAACAACAATAACAGTGAAGAAGAGGAAGAAGAAGAAGAGAATAAAAATATTATTTATTATATACATTTATTTAGTCAAAACTAATTCCAGGGAAGTGGAATCATTAAGACGTAAACTGAAAGAGGCCTCAGTCTCATTTTTATATTAAATTTCATTTTAAATGAAAATCTTCTGTACTTTGATTAATGAACGTTTTCAAACATTTAAAAACTGGAAATGATTTGACATTAAACAAAACTTTCTGTAAAACTGAGTTGACAAACCAATAAAAGAACTAACAGCGAGGCTTCTTAGCTAAGGGAGACGAAACTTTTTTCTTTTTGGTGCTACAGAACAAACCTGTCAGCTGTTCCAGTTTAGTACATGCCGTGTACGTTTGTGCATCATCATCATCATCATCATCATCATCATCATCATCATCCTGCACAAGTTATGGTTTAGTCTTACACTAAAAGACCACTGTTCTGAAAGGGGATTTCTTTTGTTTTCTTTCTTTTCTTTCCCCCATTTCTTTTTCCTATGTGATCAGTAATAATGCATTTATTAATAAAGCGCCTTCTAACAAGTTTTTACAGTGCATTTTAAAACAGAAAGACCACAGCCAGTGTTTCAGTATTTATGTATTTATACCCTGCTATCCACCTTCAGAGTGTGCTTTACTTAGAGTAATGAATGAGAATATACAGTCCAAAATAATATTTAATTTAAACCCAGTGTAATTCTGTGTGTGTGTGTGTGTGTGTGTGTGTGTGTGTGTGTGTGTGTGTGTGTATTAGAAGGTCCATGATGAATGCTCCCCTGTTCTGCTTTTTTTTTTTTTTAAATCTGTATAAGCTCGTGTCTATTTTCATCTGTATTTCTGTGAATTTTATATTAAGTTAAGAATGCATCACTTCTTGTCCATGGTTTTTTGAAATATAACATTTTAATTATTATAAAAATTTCTTTCATTGCATCATAACATTATTTTTTTATTTCACTGTGCCATTTTATTTTCATATCTTTAATTTGGAGTCTTTATGTTTTGTGTTAAAGCACTTTGTAAAAATGTGTTATAAGGTGTTTTATTATTAAATGCAATATTATTTATCATAGCATTAAATATAGTCAAAAGTAAGACAAATTAACTGAAAGGAATTTAAACACAAAGACAGTTGTGTAAATGTGTAGGCACAGATCCATCTTCTATATGTAGCAGCAAATAGACCCCCCTCATAAGAACATGTTCGATTACATGGTGTTTCTGCCGCATCTGTTCAGTTTTTTGGTATTTTTTTACAGGAAGAGTCATATTTGGCTATTTTTATGGTCAGATTACACCAAATAAAACAAACAGTTGGCCATCAAAGTCATTCCAGAGGACAAAAAGCAAAAAAAAAACAAACCAGTGACGTCTTTAGTCATTTATCAAACAGAGAGAGGATTCATTTCCCAAAAATCACCATGGTGACGTGACATGCAACGTCTATACACTCCCCACCCACTGTCAAACCCTTCAAAATCAAATAAACCAACACACACACACACACACACACACACACACACACACACACACACACACACAGCAGAAACGGCCTGTGTACAGCATCCACTAATTTTCAGACTCACAACAGAAACTGCAGTCTTACCGACCAGGACTACCGGACCAGCCAGGTTCTATATTTTAAATGACTTTCTTTTTTGAGCTGATTCTGAAATAGGATGCATGAATGAAAAATGAGTTTACCTCTTCAGGTAACTTCTGAGCTGAGAGAAAGCAGTGAAAGCAGTGTTAGCTTACACACGGCCTGCCCCAGCTCGGGGTTTCTGTTTCTGCCGAGTGACCACAGAGGTACTGAGCTCTGAGATTCGATGCTGCTTCAATATTCCCGACTTTCCTGAACGTTTTTGGGCCTTCTTGAAATCTTCTGGCTCGGAGAATGTTCACATTTGTTCACGTCACAGTTCAGGTTATTGACAGCAGCAGTAGCTTTTTAACTGTTACCTCGTTCAGTCTTTCAGTAGTGTGTGGTAATTGGTATGTTGACTTAAATTTAAAATATTTATTTATTCCACAGAAAACACAGACCCATACTAAAGTGACTTGCTGGATATACAATGCGCTGCTGATGTAGTGATGCTGCACTGCAATATCTCTACAACTTTTCCATCAGATTTTTGTTTTGAACTTTTGGATATTCTGTTATTCTCTTATTACAGTCAGTGTTGCTAGCACTCCCTGAATAGGCAGAAAGAATATTAAGGGCAATAGTTTGACAACGAAGTTAGGCAAAAAATTACTGATCTGTAGAGTAGGGCCACACTAGTGAATTACGTCAATGGAAAAATCATGCAATTCACTTGTCAATATCTTATGACAAAAAGGTTCAAACTTCATAAACATCCACACCCTGCTTCACTACCGCATTCTTTTGAAGTACGCTCAATTTTGTTAAATTTCATCCAAACTGGGCAGTGCAACTGACACATTTCAATTTCAATAACAACCACTAAAATATTGAAATTTGATATGACACTTGGCTACATTTCACAAATCCAGTATGTTTGACCCAACAAAATGGCCATCAACAGCCAATCAAAATTCAGCATGTGTAAATGGTCAATTTCAATGAAATCTCTAGGCTTATTCATAATGGCATACAGCTGTTGTTTACCCATTTTCAAACAAATCAAGTATGTCACTACAACATGTTTCCCTCTGTTCCACTGACGGTCAAGTCAAGTCAAGTCAAGTAGGTTTTTATTGTCATTTCGACCATATACACACAGCACACAGTGAAACGAAACAACGTGCCTCCAGGACCATGGTGCAACACAAGAACAGAAACAGAACAGAACGAAACACCACAAGACCACGAGTGCAGACAGGATGAAAGAGAGTGCAGGAAAAAACACAAGAGCAACAAAACAACCGGACAAGAGAACATTTAGTGCAATCGATAATAGCTACAGTCTGGATGAATCCAGTATTTTGACAGGTTCTGTATTCTAGCAGCAGAGAGTTGTGTGCAAAAATGCAGAACAGAGTTAAACAGTAATAAATATGATTGTGCAAATATTGCAGGACAGAGAATGTGCATTGTAATAAATAGGAGGTCTCAGTTCCGGTTGAGAAGTCTGATGGCCTGAGGGAAAAAACTGTTCCCCATTCTAGCAGTGGAGGCCCGTATGCCACAGAACCTTTTGCCAGACGGGAGGAGGGAGAAGAGATTGTGTGAGGGGTGAGAGGGGTCATGCTGGTGGCTTTGCAGATGTAGCGTGTAATGTAAATGTCCGTTTTTGAATCCTTATGTAACATTTACAAACTTCAAATAGTCCTCTTTGAAGCGGTCAAATCATTCAACCTCTCGCTACTTGGGTCAGTTCTCAGATATTGCTTGGACCCCTCTAATTGCCGCTTATCTTTCTATCTTTAGCAGTCATATTACGCACCGTAGTGCAGTACATCCAGTTCCCTCTGTTTTCTGGTGTCAGTTAGAAGTGGACTGGTTCCCCTTTTGGGTCTGGGTTCCTCCCAAAGTCCCTTCGTCCAGCTTCTGGGAATTTTTCCTCGAGTCTGTCGCACTTGGCTTGCTCACTAGGGGCTCGGAACTGGATCCTGCAAAGCTGCTTTGCGACGACAGTTATAAAAAGTGCTATATAAAACAATTTGACTTGACCTGAGTTGACCTGAGAGAGACTGTTGGACAGCATGACTGGTCCTCCTCAGTTAAGGTCACTAGGTTAAGATGAGCGTTGGGTTTAGTCAAGCACAGCAGCATTTACTTACTCTCACATGAGGACATGAAAACACCCCCCAAAGGCAGTAACACATTTGTGTTTGAGTGTGTGTTTGTGCTTTACTAATGGTAAACCGTTTGGAGCCTCTGATCTTCTGAAGCCCTCTCTCCATGTAGACAGCCTGGCTGGCGAGAGCGTGGAGGTAAATGAGAAGGAAAGCGCACACTTAATGGGAATCGCTATTTTTTGCGGCTTTGATGTGCTCGGTGCACACAGGCTAACGGCTTACAGAAAAAAAAATCAAATTAGAGACGTCGCCTGTTTCACACAGACATTAAAAACATATTAGCACAACAACTATTTGAGAAACAGCACACAAAGAGGACGGGGTGGGGGGTGGGGGTGGGGGTGGGGGGCTAGAGGGGGGGAAAGAGAGAGAGAGGAGAAAGAGAGCAAGAGATAGAGATAGCAAGAGTTGTGTTCGTCTCACAGTTTTTGATGACTTTGCGGCTGATCAAAATCTCCGCCGCTCATGTTCATATGGGTGAAGAGCAGAGCCTTTGAGTGGCTTATGTAAGGTCTTTTTTGCAGCGCACACAGAACGTCGAAATACAGCAACAACTAATGACGGTTTGAATGACATGCGAGCGAGCGAGCATATGCAAGAAAGAGAGGGAGGGAGAGAGAGTTAATTCACATAGGTCATTTTGGTTAAAGGGCATAAATCCTACACTTTTCATGCGTTTTATTTTTTCACACCCAAAAAATAAAGAACATTTGTGTGGTTTTATCCCAGGACTGTGGCACCACTGAGGTACCCTTGAGCAACATACCGTCCCCACACACACTGCTCCCCGGGCGCTGTGTTCCTGGCTGCCTGCAGCTTCACTTGGTGAATGGGTTCAATGGGTTTAATGGGTTAAATGGGTTCAATGGGTTTAATGGGTTAAATGGGTTAAATGGGTTAAATACAGAGAAACAATTTCACATTGTTCACACTGTGTGCTGTGCTGTGCTGTGTTCACATATGACAAATAGACACTTTACACTTTACACTTATGTACCAAAAACAGTCATAGTTCACTTTTACATGACTAACCTTTCTTTATCTCCCAGAATTAAATAGGCTGTTTTGGTTACTGTGCCTTTAAGATTTACAAATATGTAAAAGACCTCTGCTCAGGTTACAGTTGAATAACTGACTGGTGTGTAAGGGGACGCTACTGCATTTGAACAGGGAACGGGGGGTCTGGGTTTGACCAGGCCCCCTAAAATCTTTAAAGAGATGACAAATATTCACTCCAACGGCTCACAGAAAGATCCAGTTTATCAGCAACATCCCAACATCACCAGTCAGCTTTCTTTAGCACTACACACAAAGCCCTGATGCCTGTTCATCTCCCTCTTATTCATAATGCATGTGATCCATAATCATATACGCATTCTTTGCAACAGGCAACATCGTATATTCATTACTTCTAATTCTAAAATCTTAAACAGAAAGCGTAATGTAAACACTCGGGTGCTAGTGGGTGGCGTGCCTTAAGAGTGTCAACTTGTTTAAGACATAACAGTAAACAAGTAAACAAGCAAACAGAACAGTAATTTTATATTCATTTCATATTCATGGGGGACCCTGTTAATTTTTTGTTGTTATTAAATTGGTTTGGGCCTCATTTGAATAGCAGGCCAGTGTGAGACACACCTTATAACTTCATTGTGAATGGGCGGGGCTAAACTGCTGTAGGCTGAATAAGAAGATGCAGTGGTTTTTATGACATCTCAAAATCAATGAATCCAAGTTCACAGATTATTTTCTGTATCTGGACCATATGAATTGGTACGTGAATTACATGTTTTGAAACTTTTACCATACTACATCAAACTCTTCTATTCCAAAACAATGAAAGTCTTTTATGATATGGACCCTTTAATAATTGCTCATCTCGTTTTAACAAGTGGAGAATTTATGTAAACTGTAAAATTTCAATGTGTGCCACATTAGTGTTTGTAGATGAGATATTTATCATGATTTGAATTTGGTGGAAAGGGTACTGATGTATTGACATTTTTGATGAAAGCAAAACCATCTTTTATACTTTTGCCATGTTTCTCTTGCCATATACTTTTTTTAATGGCTCGACATCAAACATGTGGAAAAAAAACAGAAGTGCAGCCTTTACATAATGTAAATAGAATATTAATGTAATTTGTTGCATAACTAACTTTCTAATAAGTTGCATGGAGGAGTGTTTAAATAGGAATGCCTACACGTCTGTTAAAGGTCAGCCTGTGGGCAGTCAGTGGACATTTGAAGTTTGAACATGTTGCAAGGAGCGAGGGGAGGCTGAGCAAAGTGTGTAAAGGTGATGCGAGGTGAAAGCCCAGGACACAAAACAGATGAGTGGAAGGCAGTGGGGAGAGAGAGAGAGAGAGAGAGACAGAAAGAGAGAGATAGAGGGAGAGCAAGAGAGAGAAAGAGCAAAGGGTTATTTAGCTTGAAAAAGTGCTGAAGTGCAGCTAACACGGCCGCGTTGACCGTCAGTGACCTCAGATCAAAGTCAGTAGATTTGGATTTCACTGCTGGATTAAAAAAGAGACGGAGGGAGGGAGATTTGGGAGTGTATTAGACATGCACTCACTTTGCAGAGTGTGTGTGTGTGTGTGTGTGTGTGTTTGTGTGTGTGCGTGTACGCGTGTACGCGTTTGCTTGTTACTGGCACAAAATTTAAACCTAGAGTATGTTTCCTGAGAGCAATAGTTTCAAGCCTGAGAACGTCTTAACTAATATTTTGGTTTCATGAATTGCAGAATTAGCATTTTCATGTTTTAATCATTTTTGTTGTTTCGCCTTAATTGGTTTTCATTGCTTATTTTACAGTTTTTCTCCTGTGAAAAAAGCGGCCTCTGTTGCTGTTCTCTAGATGCAGCTGGGTGCTTGTGCAGGCCATGTCAACACTCTTAGCTATTAACCTTGCCGAGATGGTAAGCGAGACATTCTAAGGCGGCGTATTTATTTCAACATTATGTGATTGTTTAGCAACCACCTACGAAGTGTTAAGTGGTCAGAAGTACTTTGGTAGGGAAAAAAAGCAAGGTTAAAAAACAGCATAAATGAACTGAAAAAACAGATCAGTGATCATCTTACAACCAAACCAAAGACTGAAACTGAAAGTGAGTGCGTAGACCCAGTGAGTGAGTGGCCCTTGGGCTGCAGCAGCCTAACCAACTGGAGGCGAAGACCTGATAGGTGGGGGTGGTGGGAGGTGCAGGGAAAGCTATGATATTATTGGTTAAGGTAATTTTTCCCTGGCTCCTGTACAAGACAAATTGCCGTTGCAGTTTGAATTGCTGTTTGTAGGCTATGAGCTCCTGATGTGTGTCCCCCCCCACTTGTAAGACCACAGTTGCCCCTCTGGTGCATCCACACATTCGCTTTAGTCCTACCACACAACTAAGTCACCATTCTAACACACTTTGTCTCCACATTCGCAAACCCCTTCACTTCTGAGTAAAGCGCAAGTTCACCCAACTAAATCAGCACCATTTTTAACATACTTTGTCTTGTTCTTCCTCTCTCTTGCCCAATACCCCCCCAACACACACACACATACACACACACACACACAGACTGGGTTTAATATCCTCCACTAGTTTTTCTCTTTCTCTTTGACGATGCAATAGATAGTGACAGTGCTCGCGCACTGTGCCGTAGCTTCGTGCCTGCCTGCAGCTTCATTGGGTAGGAGGGGGCAGCGAGGTTCCAGGCAGCAATATTAAACCATCAATCACCCCACAAATTAGGGCCTTTTTACGTCAAACACGCATTACCAACACCCCCCACCCCCAGGTATGGTCACACAAGCCCGCCTAATACAACCTGCAACATACACACACACACACACACACACACACACACACTCGTACAAGGCCGCCTGCCTTCACCGGCACCAAACGCGAAATAACAGCAATTAGGAGTACAGATAATCATAACAAATCATTAGAGATTACACACATTTCATTACGCTTGACTGACTTGAGAATTGACCTATCTGTGCTCCGCCCACAAAGACAGCTTCTCAATTGGTAAACTACTTTATTTACAAATATGTTGCTAGTCCAGCCACACCTTAATTCATTAATGGATACTCGTATCAGATTAGCACCTTTCTCACTGTGTTTTTTGAGGTTTTCATAAGCTGTATAATAAATGTGCAAAGTGATTCACGCTTTGGCGGCTTTGCTGTTGTACGAGACACTACTGCATTTCTACCATCTACACTCAAACAGTGTCCGTCGTCAACAGCAGGTGCAGCTACTAGTCTGGACAGGTGGTCTCATTTCTGAAATGGAAATAAAAGCAGCCGAGAGAATTTTTATGTGTTTTTAGCTCTCTGTATGTATGTACATGTAAGCAAAATGTCAAAATAAAGAAATCTGCTCAGCACTTTGTGAGCTGTACCAACTTGGTCCTCTTGCTTACACTTGGTTTTTCATCAGGTGTGTGTGTGTTTGCAATAGTAACAGATTTTGTGCAACATGGAACAATTTTTTTAAACATGTTGATAGCGTTTTGGATCAGTTGATATAGAACCAGAATGTCTTGGTAACCTATACATTCTACAAATACAGTATATCGTCATGAAAATTGAACATTTTTATATAAAGCACACGGTCAAATCCATCTGTCAGTGCTTCTACCTATAAATCATCTGAGAGTGCTGTTGCCTTATAAATTGCCAGAGTTTTTCAACATGACTGGGCTGCTTTTTGCTCTGTTTTTACTTGTCTTTTCGCGGTCAATTGCTGCAAAGATGCACTAGGCAATGCCGTGTCCACTTTCCTGATGATCATGTTGTATTGCAAAGGAAAAAAAAAACATCTGGGCCATCAATGAGCCGGTAAGCCATTAACAAGTGTGGAAGCAAGCATAAAGGAGTGAAAATAAAGTAGACAGAGAGTTAGAGAGAGGTAGGGGAGAGAGAGAGTGTGTGTGAGAGAGAGAAAGAGAGGAAATGAGCCATTGAAATATATTCATCCCAATTAGCAACATGAGGCAGATGAGTGCAGGAATGGGGTGCACTTCATCTCTCATTAGCACTGTTTGCTGACTTTGGGACAAGAATGGGCAGTATTTCAATCACGTCTCTGATGTACACTGTAATTTTTTTCTGACAAGGCTGAAAGACGTTTGTGGGTTGTTTGTAACCAAGCACATTGTGTCAATTCAATTTGAGTACATTTTTTTTCTATAGTATATTTTCTCAAAGCAGCTTTCCTGAAATGAATGTTGTTCCCTAATGCTAATGAGAGTTGCTGAGGGAGACAGAAGCAGGAAAAATGTCCTTGAAAACAACGGAAAGGAACCAAGACTCCAAAAAGAAAGAACTACTGAGAGAAACAAAGACTCTGAAGAAGAAACCATGAGGAAGAAACACTGAGAAGAACCAAGACACAGTCATATAAAAATATTTGTTGTCAAATATAATTATGTTGGAAGTGCAGCATTAAACCTGTGGATACAGAATATTTATCATGTTTAAAAGCAATTTGTGATGTGACTACGACAATGGAACTCAGACGAGAAGAAAACACTATCTAAGATCAGGAGGAGCAACCAAAAGTCAGAAGAAGAAACGACCTAAGAGTATGAGGAAGAAACACTGAGAACTCAAAAAGAGACATAAAACTATAAAAACTTTTACAGTGTGACACATTTGTTTAAAATGTAATTGCGTTGGAAGCAGAGCCTCAAACCTTATGGATACAGAAGGTACCTCAAAAGTAAAAGCAGTTTATGATGTGACTATAAATAGTGTAGGTAATGTAACAAAGGTGACAAAAATGCAGGCAAAAGGTGGTCAGTAGATGGACGGCAATCCGGGTAACAGTGTCATCATCCAGCGTGAGAAACTTCATAAGCAAATAAGATTCTGAGATTATGTAACATCTTAACACAATCTGAGGCAAGTGTGTGGGACAGGGCTGCCAGTTTTTACATTTATCGTTGGTGTGAAATTCCAGTGGGCCAGCTGAATTAACATTTTGCCAACTTCAAATCTATATCTGTTTCCACATTAACACCACTTTAACACAAAGCCATTTATTTTCATTAAAATATAATATATGAAAATTTAGCCTACTATGAGTTTCGCTTACCAATAAAAATAACGTTCTGTCTCATTAAGTGACATGATGAAGAGTAAGAGGCATCATTTGAGTCTTCAGAGGGGTCCAGACTGAAAGTGGGTAAGTTTTGTCATTTGTCATTGCTCATCATTTATTATTCGCTCTCTGCTGACCTGGTCAGCTTTCTCTAATGTGGACAGAATATAGTCCGGCTGCAGAGAGCCTTTTGGCAGCAGCCTGTGGTGCTGGCAAATCCGTCACTTGGTTGGGTTTGATAGTCAGTAGTATCACATCTGTTTGACCAGTTTTGAGATCCACACGGCCCAAGCCATCCCACAAAAATCAAGTCAAGTAGGTGTTCATTGTCATTTCAGCTAAACATACTGTACTCAATAAAATTAAACACCATTCCTCTAGGACCACGGTGCAACATAAAGAACAAAAACAGACTCACAGAGAACAAAAACAGATCACCACATGACTACACTAGTGCATGCAGGACAGGACTATAGAGAGAGTGCAAAATAACACGAGCAACAGTACAATAATTTACTGGACGAGACAACATACAGTGCAGTGACAGGAGCAGTAACAGCGCCAGTGTGAGTGAATACAGTATTATCACATATTGGTTAATTAGCAATCCGAACCCGACCCGACGTGTTTATGGAAGTTATTTAGAACATAGTCAGAATGCTGCTTCATCACTTTTTGACCTGTCCCACCCAAACCTGTTCAGTTGAAATAAGCTGACTTGAACCCACTCAACCTGTCTGGGACCCATGGGTTCACTAACAGGCCCTGATTTCAAAGCTAACAACTCTACAGCTAAAAGAGTATCCCACTTTTAGCGTCTGTTACTGTTTAGCTTGCAAGTAAGACTTAAATCTCATTAGATCTAACTGTTCTTGGTGACTCTCTTTTCGTTATGATCGGTTTATTTCATGTTTCATTGATTAAAATTGATTAAATTGCTTTGATGTTTTCCATTCTTAGTGATCAAGTCTTGTTTTGTTTTTTTGTTACCATTTTGTCTTCTTTTTTGTGCATTTGCCTGTGTTTAGTGAAGATGTTGCAGTAAGTGAGTGCTGTGGAGACCAGCTTTCTTGTTGTGATGGATTCCTGTCCAGCTCCCACTGACTGAATACTAGCCATGTAACTAGCTGCTAACTAGCTAGTTAGCATGCTCTCCTTTGCAATTTAGGTCAAGAGGGGACAGCGTGCATTAGCGTTAGCAACATTAGCTACCTTAGCCTGATGAGTTTAGCTGGCAAAGCAACTCCAGTCACCAAACATGTTTCAATCCACCACAGTCGGGGTACAGTGAGGGGCGGGAGGGGGCAGTGCTGAAAATGTAATTTTTCACTAAACTGTCAAGAGGAGCATTTATGAGGTGCAGTTCCTTCAAGCAAACACTGTGTGTGTGTGTGTGTGTGTGTGTGTGTGTTTCTTTTTTTTTCTGTGTGTTATTACTGTTTCTGTCATGGACGTGAGTGTCAAGGCAATCGATCGTTTGGAGCTCGTTATAAAAGGCCCAATTTCGTCTCCTTGAAAATCTTTTAAATGCATTTTCTGCTTCATTATCTTCTTCGCTCTCACATTCACTTTTTCTCTCGAATGTGGACATGCAGGGCTTAATCTAGGCACACACACACACACACACACACACACACACACACGCATGTACATCTCCTTTTCAGGTGAGTCTGATTTTCTACCTCTCGCTCTCACGCTTTCAAAGTATGCGAGGGAAAAAAAAATGAAAGGGCTGTTTTACATCTCCCGGTCTCTCCATCCTCACCATCCTCCATGCCCGTCTTTCTCTGTTCCAGCACTGCGATAATGAAAGTTAATTACGCTGCCTACATGTCCTGCTGCTGTGCGTGTGTGTGAGTTTGTGTATGTGTGTGTGTGTGTGTGTGTGTGTGCCAGCCGAAAGGCAGAGTAACGGGCAGCCAGCCTCTGAGCGCTAGGATCAGATATACACTCCAACAGCCTCCACCGTGGTGAAACACCAGCCAAGCGTTTCTGGACCCATTTCTGTCTGCCTGAAATGAACACGTGAGCTTGAAAAAACGAGGCCCGCAATTACAACAAACCAACACTTTAAAACAACGCCCACCGCCAGCCAAGCAGCAGCACGGTCCGCAGCAGCGCCTTAATAATGCGCAACGCTTAAGACAGTTTTACTCTTTCTTGCATAAAGTACTAATTGAGGCCATTAGCGTCGGGGCTGTGGTGAAGAGGTTTATTTATGGTTTCGGAAGGTCTAATTGGAAAGCTCGCTCTATTGTGGTTTTGCGACTTCCAAGGCCCGAAATCGGAGGAATTCAATGCAGCGCATTAATCAAGGGCGAAGCATCTGCAGAACTGCAGGACATTCACTTTTCTTCTGAGGCACAAATGGCTTCTTTTCTTCCCAAACTTTTAGACACAGACCGCACGCAGCAGACACGACTAAAAGTCCAGGATCCGGCAGCTCTGCTGAAAGCAGAGATCAACTGTGTGGGTGGGTGAATGAATGGATGAATGGATGTTCCTTCTCCTTACAGAAGCAATCTAATGGATTCAACAAAGGGGAACGTGGCTAGTCTTAAACATGCCATGACGGCGAGAGAATGAGAGAGAAAAAGAGATTTAGACCCACACACAGTGTGTAAAACTCAAATTCCAGCTCCCAGTTTCCCCTTACTATACGCCCCAAAAGTCTATGCACCTCAGTCAACTGGCATGTTTTGTTTATTTTGTAAGTAAATATAGTGCAGATCCTCCATGGGGAACATGCTGTAATATGACATTTTTTATATAAATTTAAATGCACTTTTTATTGCTGTATATTTGCTGAGTTTAACAGATTGGAAAACCACAACCATATGAAAATATTATGAGGCATAACTTTTGCACACGCTACAGTCCTTGTATATTCCAATATGTTAACTGCAGCAAATTAACAGGAACTGTGTATTAAAATGTGCAGAAGTGTGTTTTCTGTAGAAGATCAGCCCTGGTGATTGGACTGGGGGTGCCAAAACCTTTGCACATGACTAGCTTTGTACCAGCTGCACGTCTAAATCATCGCCCACTCACATCAAACAGTGTGAAGTTGGTCAGTAACCTTAAACAGACTGGTTTGTGTGGTCTCTGACACTGTGTGACATGCTGTTATTAATATTAATGGACAAAATTTCTTGGCGAGGACCAGCCAGAGTGGAGGGGTTCAACTTTTCCCGCTGCCTGGCCAACACGATGGGGAGTACGGTGTTGAAATGTGAATAAAAATGCATTTGTTTGTTCATTTAACTTGTCATTGAGCTGCATTATGCTTGTAATCTGAACTGAGCCAATGTAGATAAGCTAAGTAGCTTAATTATTTTTTTTAATTAAAAAAAAAAAAGTCTGACCGAACGGCTACGTCCGGAGCAGAGCGTGCAGGGTCTGCGCATCCCATGAGTTTGTGTGTGACCTCTCTGTGGCCTGGCTGTCTGTACAGAGACCCCTAGTGGAATGTGAAATATCAGCACCTATGTACAGACGTGTTGAACCAACCTCAGCACGCGGTGTGTAAACTCACACTCACACACTCCCACTCTCGCTGACCTCGCTCTGGGCCTGACCTTTTCACTGTATTTTAACACCGATCGTTTGAGCACAACACACACCTCTACAGATGAGCGTGAAGCTGTTGAAAAAAAAAAAATAGAAAGAAAGAAAAAACGCAAGCTAAAAACAGCGGTAGGAAGCAACTGAAGCTCGAGTTCTGTCTGTGCCTTTTGTCCATTTTTACAGATAACGGAATGCTAATTCAGCATAAACTGCATTTTCGCCGCTTCAGGCAATTGTGGGCCGTCCTGATGTGTTAGGATTTTGGAGGGAACATAGTTCAGCGAAGAAATGTGAGCTAGCAAGCTTGTTTCTTTCTTTCTGTGGGCAACAGGGGCGTCACTAGACCCAGTTTATCGGGGCAGGGGCCGAGGTAAAATATCTCTCCACTATAACCAAAAGGAAAAATAGAAATACATGAGATATAAAGTTTGTCCTTTTAACCTTGAGTGTTGGGCTAAAACAGACTAATAGGTAATGGAGCCATACTACTGTGTGTGCTAAAGCTAAACACTAACCTACTAAAATGCATATTACTTATTACATATCACTTTAGTTGGATTAGCAACTGTAGATGCATAGCCAAATTCAACTTAATTCACTGAACTCTGAAAATGATTCAGGAGAAAAGTTACATGTCCAAAGCAATGAGACTCTGTCAGGATCAGATATGCTTTCATCATTTCCTGGTCAATAAAGACACAAATTCAGAGGCTTTAAAATTCACACATACATTTGATGGAAAGCAGAATGAACTAGAAGCTGTTTTCCTCTTCTATCCATTGAATTTGGCCTTTTTGCCAGTCAAATTTTTGCAGAATTTGGTTTTAGATGATTGTCTAAAAAGGCCCGTTTAACAGTTTCTATCCTGCTGCATTTTATATACCACCATCTGGGGCTGAATCCACCCATGACTTTGGCGAGGGTCGGGTGGGTCAGAAATGACCCCTGAATAAAATTACACAATTTTATAACCATTTTCCATAGTACAACACTGCAAAGCTGAGTTTTTAGCATGCCAAAAGCTAATCAGTGCTGTCTGGTGTAGTCAGCTATCTTTGGATTTGTTGTGATAGTTTAGATCGAAGAGTTTAGCCTGCTTTATTGTTGTGGAAAAATTCTGATGAGAAATGAAATGGAATTTTCTTACAGTCAGATTGTCTTTTCTGTTATTTATTCAACCGAGTTAAGAGAATAACAGAGGCACAGCTCAGCTGAAGGTCAGCGCCTCAGAAGATCTCCTTGGCATCTGACCTCGAACAAGGGTTTTGAGTGCACCCGTGTCCGGATAAGGCCAGACACTGTGTGGGTGTGCGAGATTCATAACGGTTCCACTTATCTTGCTTGAACTTTGCTGAGCTTTTACATAGGGAAGGTCAGTCTGAGAACCTTCTGGTTTTGTTAGTCTGAAATATCAGTTTTTGGTGCTCTGTTAGTCTGGTCTGTGCAGATCTGGACAGAAAGCTCATTCTTAAGTCATTTAACTTTCAATCTAATGAAGACAAAGATTAGTATTCAACTACAGGAACTACAGTTGAAATTTTTGATCATTGCTATTTCTGGGGCAGAAAGAATACACTGGGTTAGTAACTTTGTTTAGAATATAGAGCAGAATTGTTAACCTTTAATGCGTAATTGTATTAATTGTGATACAGTTTGTCTTTTTAATAGAATTAGACCTTTTTTTTCTGACATTTTGCCATAATCTCTTTGTTAAAGTGATCACACGAAGCATAAAAACACAAGGGGACACATTTAAAGGTGGGGTTACGACTGCATCTCATATGTAATTTATTTGTAATAATATTATGGGTATTAAAAATATTTAAGGCTAGTCTGAATACGGATCTCTGAATGTGTATAAATTCAGGTCTCAATGTAAGTTTCTACAGACACCTTATAGACACCAAAACAAGTCTTGCCTACATTTGGGACAAATGGGATAAAGGTATAAAAAAAGATTTTTTGCATTTTAAACCAGAGTTACCTGTGTGGAATTGGCCATCAGCATTTTTATATCCCTTACTTTTGGGCTCCACACCATAATTTGGACTGTCAGTTCATAACGTTGTATCGGTTTCATGTTTTCGGCAGCACCAGTCGCTGGAGTGGCACTTCTTTCACTTAAAGTGCATGTTGTGCTCAGAGCGACAGATGCGTGTGTGCGAGACACGTAGCAGTGAGAATCACATTTTAACTGTCAGCCTCATCTGGTAGGCACTAAGCGTTTTTTTTTTCCTTTGTTTCTGTAGAGAGAAAAAAAAAAAAGTCCAAAAAAGTAATTTCCCTGATGTTTCAGTTTGACAGATTCACTGACGTTCTGTTTCCGGACCTTTCCTTTATGAGATGGTTAAAGCCCCCACATCTCTCATGCCACACAACTGACAGCACTGACGGACTTGGAGTTCGAACACAATTAAAGCTCTCTCTCTCTCTCTCTCTCTCTCTCTCTCACTCTCCTATCTCTCTCTCCTTCTATCTCTCTCTCCTCTCTCTGTCTCTCTCGCATCTATACATTTTGCTACAGTTATATATTAAATAATTTATGTGTGTATATATATATATATATGTTATAAAGAGAGAGAGAGAGAGAGAGAGAGAGACTTAGAATATTGTACATTTCTACTATTGTACAGTTTCAAGACATGGTTTTGTTTGGCTGCCCTTGACGGTGTGTAAATATTTCATGATGAATAGACCAATAGGAATGCTCCAAACTGACTTGAAATGAAATCTCTTCATCACCTTAAAGAAGCAGAATACTTTTGCACTCCCATGTAACTCATGTAATCTTGTAAAAGTTATGTAAAACTTTATCACTTTGTTTAATGCTGTTTTTAAGTAACCCTTAAGCGAAGTAT
>JBBPCZ010000148.1:2065942-2078838 GCA_037974445.1 Brycinus macrolepidotus | reverse complement strand
AGGTGCCTAGCAGTCTTGGGAATCGAACCCACGACTTCCTGATCGCAGGGCGAACGCCCTAACCACTAGGCTACCAGGTGCCCCCATCCGTCCTGAGACAGTGGGTAAAAAAGTGTGTGTTTTTGACGATGTGTGTGCAGAGTGAACTCAGTGTTCTTTAATTGCGCAGTTGTGGGTCTTCCCCTACATTAGCGCTGATTGAGTCGAAGCTATTGACTGATTCACAGTGATGAGCAGAACACTTATGTGTGAAAATGACTGCGTCGGACTCCATAATCTCATCGACTTCCTTCATGGTATGACTGCAGTCCTGCTGCAGCACATCTTCCTGCCCCCCTGAAGGCCGAGAGGTGACACACAGGCCTGTTTCTGGGGGACGTTAACCACCGTCTGCGCTGGCTGCTGACTCCGCTGACAGCCGTTTTGAAGCTGGGCCTCCGGTGGATGACACCGAGAGGGAGAGAGGGGGAAACGCGTAGGTGTTTTTGGCAGCGCGTGTTTTCTTTTGGGATGGGTTTCTGGCTCCAGAGGAGAAAAACTCTCACCAGACTGCAGACCCGGCAGCGATGGGGGGGGCGCGGGGTGTGTGTATATCAAACACCCGCTGTGCTCTCGCCACAATGAGCCTTTTTACACCACCATCACACCCGCAGGCAAGTGTGTATGTGTGTGTTTCCCATACACACGCTGGCGAGTACAGTACTCTCACTCCCTCCTGTCGGTTCTCCTTCCCTCCACCCCGATCCTCCACTTTTTCACTCCATCAATTCAGTGACGGTCAGCGCTGAGCCGTGACATTAGAGAGAGAGAGAAAGAGAGAGAGAGAGAGAAAGAGAGAGAGGGAGAAAACAAGGGGAGGGTGTGTTGTGTTGTCGAGAAACTGAAAGACAGGAATACAGACAATGAAAAAAAAGACAAGAAAGAGAATGAGACCGAGCCAACGAAAGGAGAGAGAGAGAGAGAAAAAAAAAGAAGAGACACACCAAGACAGACACAGAGGACACACTGAGAGAGAGACAGAGACAGAGAGGACACACCAAGAAAGAAAGAGGGTATAAAAGAAAGAAAGACAGATGGAAGTGCAGAATTAGTATGGGAAAATGGGAAAGAGAGAGAGATGATGAAAGAAAGGAAGAAAGCAGGCCAATAGAAAGAGAAAGAAAAAAGCAGCAATGGAACAAAAAGAAAGAAAGAAAAAGAAAAAGAGAGACAAGCATTCTTGCATGCTGTAAGTGTTTCTGCAGTTTTGTAACGTTCTGCCATCAGAGCCCTGGACTGAGCTGAAAGACAGACAGAGCTCTGTGGAGCACAGAGGGGGAGACACTGAGACACTGAGGGCCGTGCTGGGTTAGTTTTGTTCGGGAAGAAATGAGGAGTGTTTTGTTGAGTGAGTGATGGAGGCCCTGTGGTGGTCGTGCTGGACCTGCAGTTTCTCATTGCGTTCCTCTCCCACAGCTTATCGCGCCTCATTAGAAAGCCTCAGTCTCTCTCCCTCACACACACACACACACACACACACACACCCAACATCACCGCCGCAACGCTAGCACCGAGCACACCAAACATTTGTCATTTGTCGTCGCGGTCATCTCTGCTCCTCAGGCTGTGTTTAAGCGTAATGAACGGCAGATTTCCCCCCAGCGGACACGACACACACACACACACACACACACACTTTGCCAACAGGGCTGTGGAAGAGCAGGATCACGGCGCCCCCTGCTGGACAAATTTCAAACTACAGCACAATTTCCTACCCCACCCCACCCTCCCAACACCATAAAAAAGCTGCTCACCGGTGGTCTTGTGGGGGTCCTTGTCATTGATGGGAACTAAAATGATGCAGAAAAACAGATGGACTACAGTCTGTAATTGTAAACTACAAAATGCACCTTTCTGGTCAGTGAAGCTGATAAAATGGACAAGGAGCGTAAATACACAGTGGGTGTATCTAATGAAGTGGCTCTTTGTCGGTATATATGGTGGCACTGGAGCTAAAGGGTCCTGGTCCTACTTCTAGAACAATTCAGTTTATCCACCAGGATCAACCAACATAACCGTTTTGGAAATACAAATATTGTAAATTTGGAAAACAATAAAAACTGCTTCTTGCAAATTCTGATGTCTGCTTGTTTATTCGGTTTATTCACTTCATTGCAGCGTCTAATGCATTAATGTCCATATCCATAAAGGATGATGCCCACAGCATCGTCCAGCCTACGTTAGACACCTCATTTGACACAGCATTAGAATTTCACATTCATAGTTTTTTGGTTTTTTTTTTTTTTATTATTGTCTTTCATTTATTTATATCATTTGTCATTTCACCTCATACTGGTACTGCAAACAGATACCAATCCGCTTCCATGCGTGAATCAATGCTCATCATTAGGCAACACCTGACAATTCCTGCACACCTGGCAGAAACGAGCCAGCCTGCATTAAACTGTTCAGCGGAAAGCTGCATAAACAAAGAGTCTTACAGTAATAAATAAATGAAAATGCGTGTGGCAGGGAGAACAGACAAAATGCCTCCAAAGCTGCTCATGAGACTCCAAGGGATTCATGATGACTGGAATCTTTGCCAAATCTTTGGGAGGAAAAACAAACCTCAACAGCCCTCCATGCCAGTTAACCTGCTTTATCTAGACATCTTAAGGACTGATTTGGCAAAAAAAAATTACAGTTTTCCCACCTACCCCAGATGTAGTCGAGCTTGCTGAGAAACACTAGACGTCAGTAGTCACCCAAATCTGCACTCAGCCTGCTCAAACCACATCCAGCTCTCCATTAACGTGGTCCTAATCCACATCCACAAGTCTGTGCCTCTTTAATGAAGAGCTGGATGTTTGAGAAGGTTGAGAAGTTCGGGGGATGTAATTACAGATGTGACTTAAGTGACTACTGTCTCCCAGAGTTTTTGAACAATGTTAGTCATGTAGCTTCAGTTCTAAACAAAAGAAGCAAAGTTTGGACTTCAAACATGTCTAGGTTGTGCTGCTACATCTGCGGCAATTTTTACTATTCCTTTAACCGGGTCATTTATGAGCCAGTAACAGCTGAAATAACCGATCCTGACCAGTCAGACAGTATAAAGCATGTACAGGACATCCTAGGAAGAGTTCTGGTGAGGAGTGCTTGTACAGAAATGTCAGTAAAAGAACAACGGCATGTTTTGTCCTTCACTACCATCCCAGAACCACTCATAGAGATTCGTCAGTGCTTGGTGCTCCCTGTTCTGGCGGATGTACTCGCAAGAGCGGCAAGCGTTTTCCACAGGGAAGGAAGAGGTTTTCGCTTTAAAGTGCTTCCTCCATCGAAAGTACCTGTGGTACAGCACATCGTCATTGTGCAAAAGGAAGAGGTACTTAGCCAGAGCCCTCATCGAGGGAAAGTCCTCCACATGGATGAACGCATCACTGGGTACAAAGCGCTCATAGTTTTGCCTGGAGGGGCCAAAGACCACCGGCACGGCCCCCAGGGCCAGAGCATTGAACAGCTTCTCAGTGATGTAGTCCTTATGCACAGAGTTCTCAAAGGCGAGGTAAAATTTACAGCTAGCAACGACCTTCTTGTATTCCTCCGTGGAAAGGTGCTTATTGAAGTAGTCCCCATAGACGCGAACCCGCATGTACTTCTGCAGCTCCCTGAAGTAATAGACCCTTCTGTGCTCAGGCCTGTAGTTGCTAACGATCCAGCAAACCATTCTGGTCTTTTTCGGTGGCACAAAATAATCCAGATTCTTCTCAAGCGGAACCACCCAACCGTAGGGCACGGTGATGTCCGCATCCTTCCGGTAGCTCAGCGAAAGGTTAAACAGCTTGTCCAGGTGGGGGATTCGGTTTGTGTTGGACGGCGACTCTGAATTCATCCAGATCCACTTCTGGTGAGGAGGCCGAGGAGATTGGGGCAGGTTGGACAAATCCCAGGCTATATCCCTGTGGTGGATGAGGACGGCATCAGCTTTGCCGTATAATTCCCGATCTGCCGTCAGCAGGCATCTCTCTATGTTGAACTGGGACCTGCAGAGGTCAAGGTCAAAAGTCTTGTTAAAAGGCCAGAGCCATACAAGCACCAGGACTTGGCGGGAATCTGGGCGGACGGGCCCCAGTTTCTGAGTCAGGCAGCGTAGAGAAGGGCTGTAGTACATGGAGCCTGTTAGCAGGGCAGCTACCAACAGAACAGAGTAGCGCAGCAGACGCAGAAACCTATGGCCAGACTCAGATGCCATCACTGGACCTGAAAGGGGAAAAGAAGTGGTAATTGTTGCCAGCTTGTTGTTGAAGTCCACCTGAAAAATGACTGATCTAGCAAGATAGCATTGATCACATATACTAGCATTTATGCTACATTGTGTCACAAGTGCTGGTGTCACCAAGGTGTTTAAGACTCTGGCAGGACAGGTAGTTACTCTTTAACTATCAGACCCCGTTGAGTTTGTTTTCAATAAACAAAGCATGTGATACGTTAGCCATAAACCACACAGGGATGACTTTAAAAACAATCTACAGCATTTACAGCATAGTTAGCAGAGTTTATACAGGAGAAAATGTCAGGCTCAAATGTTTGTGGTAATAAAAGTGGCTGTAAATGTAAACAACTCTCACTTCGAGGTTGTTCTTTACTTGTGGTACCAGTAAAGATAATCCGACTGTTAAATTAATATTCTAGTGTTTTGCAAGCTGATCTCTATTGGCCACATCTACAGCATACGGTCAGTTATCACAGATACTAATTTAGAACCAGTTCCCTGTTGTGACAAAGGCACAATTGTCATATAAGATTTGGGAAATTGCCTGTACCAAAACAATTTGACTCAAGAATCCACCTATTTCTATCATCACTATTGGAACGAACCCTTAAATCTCTATCTGTCATTTTTCACCTAATTTGAAATTCCTAAATTTCACAATGAATGGACTAATAGAAATGGTGGAAAAGTACTCTGAAAAATCTTTATCCATTCATTCCTATTCAAAGTTAAGACAGCTTTCCCTTCCTTATGTAAAGTAAATGGAAAGTTTTGTCCAGACGATATGTCCTTCTCACTTCATTTTAGTCATATCGTTAGTCCTTATAATGACAAAGAATTTAATTTTTCATTTAAATGTTTAAGCAGTCTAACAATGGACCAGACATCACAAGAACACCCATAAGATGAACTATCCTTGAGTAAACAATGACATTCCAACTGAAAAAAACTGAATATTTTACAGTATAAATACAGTCAGGACTGTTTTTTTAATATATATATAAAAAGTGCTTTTTGATAAAAGGTGCAAAAATCTTATTTTATGATTTCTGTATCTCTCCAAAGAATGTCATTACTTTCTTAACAGACACAGCGCGTGTGCACGCGCACACACACACACACACACACACACACACAAAACGCTCAAAGCCTTTGCCATGGTAAAAGTTTTTCCTGACCCTTATAAATTCATGTGTTTGGACATTAGTCTAGAAAACGCCACAAAATCTCATAAAGAAAGTAATAAAGTAACCTCTGCCTTACAGAACACCTGCCGAAGACAAACGACTGACTTACCTTCATAGCCTTTCACCACGAAGACAAACAGCTCCACACCCATGTACACCCAAGCCCATATGCTGGATCCGCATGACTGTAGACGCTCTATGTACCAGACACCTGCCCACTGTGTGTGACTGTGCACTTTCATGGGCCAACAGGCAGTAAAGAAAGCGGAGTAAGCCGTCACTGTGTTTAATTACGCCACTCTCGGGACCACTTAGATCATAATTGTGTTCGCCACTGATTAGCATGCTGCAAGAAGTCTACTTAGGAAAAAATATATAATCGCACAACTCAATCACACGTGTCAGCATAAGCTGTGAAAATGGGATGGAAAGGACGTCTCAAACACTGTAATTAAATGTTGCTCATTACCCTCCGGGACTGCTTTACAGAAGTCCATAATAACTTTGCAATGTCTCTTAAATACAATGTCAGCGTCAGAGTGTGTAAAGCATATCGCTACAGGGCCCTGGTTTTGGTCGCATTGAGGAGAGTGCAAAGATCAGGCTTCGGACAAGATAGCTTATCATCTCCGTATCATTATAAAGCTGTAAATGTGTGCAGCGCTGTGGAAACTGAAATGTACGGTTTTAGCAGCGACGAAAATTGGATTACACTGCCGGCTTCGCGGCAATACAGTAATATGCGCTTAATATTTGTTCGTGGCGCAATCTAATCAGTTAGATTAGCTCTCAGAGGCTGACGTGGACATTTCCAAGTCCTAAAAAAAGGCCTGAATTGAAATGTGCCGCAAAATTGGATCAAGCTAGCGGCTTCTCACATACAGTCAGTTCAGTAAATCACTGGCTATGGCACAACGTAATGAGGCCGATCAGCTCTGAGAAAACCATGTGGTCATTTCCCGCCATTTAGCATCTCCACATGTTTAGCATGTTTGCACACGCTCATTGTTTTTCAGATGGAGCTGAGGTGGCAAATCTGAGGCGTGGGTTTCACCTCCCCATGTGTTTGATGACGATCAAGCAAAGCAGTTCTGCCAACTCCTCAAACAGGCCTGGCAGCACTTTTCAGATAAGCATTTTACAAGCTAATCTTGCTCTGCTGCAGCTTTATCATTCATTACCGCAGAACCACAGATCACATGTTCCCTGTAGAGGAGACTCTGATCAACTTCTGCCCATCAGATTCTGTTATAAATCTGTTACATAAAGGCCTAGAAGGGGTCTGGATTTGTGTCTGTGGTACAGATGTGCAGAGATGTGAAGTGTGATGTGTAAAGTACAAATACTTGATTACTGTACTTTAGAGTTTTCGGGTATCTTTACTTGACTATTTTTCTGCCGACTTTTTACCTTTACTACATACATTTAACATGAATAGCTGTACTTTCTACTCATTACATTTTCAAAACAAGCTTGTTACTCTAGTTTCAAATCATTTGCATGGTTTTATCTTTTATTAGGCTCTTCCTAGTCTATTTTGCATCAGTGCACACCATCCAGACATCAAGACCAATTACAACCTAATTGGATGGGGCTTCGAAGCACAAATACTTTGAAAAGACAATTAATTCAATTTGCTATCTAATTTGAAAAAAAAAAAAAAACAACAAAAACAACAACAACAACAACAAACCACAGGTGTCTTTTTGTTTTCAATTGCTAATTTGTTGTTTTCAGTATTAATGGCCAATTTACAAAGTTTGCTATGCTGTGCCCTGCTATCAAAAATATGGGAGCATAGAACAGTCCCTTGGAATTATATGGTTCTGTCTGGAATCTGAGCGGTTTTGTGATGTTGCAGTTTAAAGATTTTGCATTCCAAATAGCAAAACTGATGTGTGGAACAAGTTTCTTTAATGTATGAGAATGACAGGCACCCTGAAAGTACATCAAAATTTGGAAATGGGGATTTCTCTCTTTCTCTGGGCTACTTTTTACTTTTATACTTAAAGTATGTTTCAGAGCCTGTACTTTCACTTTAACTTGAGTCAATACTTTTCCTTTAAACAGAGTCGTTTTGAACACAAGTAACTGCACTTGAGTGAAGAGTGTGTGTACTTTTGCCACCTCTGCAGATGCGGCACATTAGGCCAGAGTATTTCTTTAAATGGTTCCAAATTAGAGTGCGGATTTACAGACCCAGTCTAAGACTGAAGTACTGACTCAGCACAACATGGATCCCTCAAGCAGTTCACAGGAGGCCATAACATATGCACCAGTGACTTTACCCTTTGTACACGATCAAGTAACAGCAGTAAATAGGGAACCCACACATCTATTCATTAACAGAATATTAGGCATTAGCTAAGCTGGATTGCTGTTTAGGTTCAAGGAGTGTGGATCTTGCTCCTTTTCTGGTAAGATCTGCTAAAGTTCCCCACATTAAGTCTTAAATTCTGATGTGTTTTTGCAATGAAATACATCTTTTGTTAGAAAGTGTGTCGACACCCAGCACTGTGTGGCTTCCTTATCAGTTACAGATATGATGGACTCTACTTTGAGCCTTTGTAGACAGCTCACCTGATACTGAGACCCAGTCCTGTTTTCATACACACACATACATATACACACACCTGGAATCATCATCCTATTGCATCATTTAACTCAGAACTCTTATGTCCTGTAATCCAAAATCATAAGTTTCAATGTTCAAGTCATTACATCACTTTGCACCAACGGGCAGGAAAATACATTATTAACCATTATGTTTCACCTCCACCATCCACCATCCACCACTCCCACCTGTCAGAGAGAAAACCCACCTAGCTCAGAGAACCCCCAAATACAGATATAGGAGAATGGAGAAAGCACCATGGTTCACTTAAAGTGCAGCATGAATTGAATCAATAATATATCAATATGAAATATATACACACATATATACATATATATATACACACACACACATATATATATATATATATATATATATATAAAACACACACACATACATACACACACACATATACAGTAAATACATACATACATACATACACATACATACATATATATACACATACATATGTTTTTCAAGTGAATTGTACAGGTTATAGGTAACATTAAAGGTGGGAAAAGTACTGAAATTATATATACACACACACGTGATACTTTTGGAACAGCATGTTAGAAAACAAACACATTGAACTGTGGGGTGTATATTAATCCCACATTTGTATCATAATTGAACCAATTTAGCAATTGTTGTATTCAAATGTTTAACAGTCTTTTATTTTGACAAATTTTACATGTGTTGAGAGAAAGAACTACGAAAACCCTAGAAATAAGGACATAAGTTGGCCATATCTCTGATAACGAGACAGCACCTATTTTTGTTAGTTCTGGCAAGAGTTTGGGAACTGCTGTCAGAGGCTTTTCGCCATGCGTGTGTTAACAGTTTAATGTTTTCGCGACTTTTATTCTGACATGCTGCAGCCACAGCCCGACCATGGACGTGAACTCCAGGAGAATGTAAACACGGCGGCTTGCGGATGCAAATCGCCCCGATTCGCCCAGAAACAGGAGCAGCACGCTAAAGAGAAGTGCAGGCGGGGTTATAAGGCCTGGTCCCCGGTGTGAGTGTGCGTGTGTGCTCTCAGCCTGCTGTCAGTTATGGAGGCTCTGTTGAAGAGGGAGCTCGGCACCTCCACCCTGAAAGCCACCGGACACTCCGGGGGAGGCTGCATCAGTGACGGCCTGAGCTACGACACTGACCACGGCAGAGTGTTCGCCAAGATAAACCACAAGAGCCAGGTGCCCAAGAGCTCCTCAGCCCCAATAACACACACACACACACACACACACACACACAAAGCTCTGAAATGGAGATGCAGCACAGTGTAACTTTGCATACAGTGAACTCTTCTGTAAGCTTCAGTACATATACTAACCACATACACACACACACAAACTCATTAACAAGTTGTTACAGCAACCTGCACAGGTGGCTGCAGTTCCACCACGCCTCATTCTGCAGATTAACTGGGTCTGACTACTGTACCTGAATCAGAAAACTCCATTAATCCAGAGGAATCTGCTTATGCTACACCTGCACAGACACACAGACACAAAGACAAGAACAATATAAAATACGATATAAAGTTAAACTAAAACCTTGCAGAAAATCCTCTGTACTATATACTCTATGCTGCATACAGAAAATGCTGTGGTCAGTAAGAGTGATGGCTAAAATATTAAAAATAAATAAATAAAATCACTGCTGAAGTTTACTAGTTAAATCGTGGTTTGGAGTTATTCTCTCTACCGAGTCCGTTATTGCACATAATAGTGACCTAAGTAGTGATACTGCACATAAGACTATTACACATAAAAGATAATCCATGTAATGATTAGGCACACAATAAGAAATTGCAGATCTGAGTATCAGCAGGTAATCAGTGTGTGTGTGTTATATATATATATATATATATTATACACACCATATTATTAGAATGAATAAACATTAATGCAGTAAACAGATCATACAGATACAGATCAGTGTTTAAGTATTCTTCTCATTGTGTAAGCCCAGTATTACGTAGTTCCCATTAAATTGGCTCGATAAGTACTTCATTACAATAAATAAAATATGCTGAGGTGTTCATAAAACTACTACTTTTTTACAAACATATCTGGGTACTTTATACCACTTTGCTTTTATTCTAATTAATTTGCCTTTATTGTATAGTTTTTTTTGCTGGCTTAAAGACAGCTTGTTCTGCCCCTGCTGACATAAATGGTTTTAAACTGCACAGATCCTTATGACTTTTGCACAGTACTGTTTATGTATTATAAATTACACACATGCTAAATAATGGCTAAATCATTTGATACATTTTCACCTAAAATTATTTATTTATTTATTATTATTAGCTCATTTACATTCTTCCCTTTTGTAAAGTATTCTGCAGGACCAGGGCTGAAGACATTATAGTTTTTTTGATGGGTGTGCTGCTTACAGGATTTTATTAATAATGTTTCAGTTCTGCCCTGTGTTCCTGCACCCAGGCCAGGAAGATGTTTGATGGAGAGAAAGCGAGCTTGGAAGCAATTTTGTCTACAAATACAGTCAAAGTCCCAAAACCGGTGAAGGTTGTGGATCTCGAAGGAGGTGGAGCTGTGTTTGTTATGGAGCATGTGGACATGAGATCCCTGAATAGGTGCGCACCCCAATCTCACAATATTACAGAGAAGCGGGAATAGTCATATTATGTTAATAGCAGCATGCAGTAAATAGTAATTGATAAAGATGTGTTTATTATATGTTTACATTGCTTGAAGCCAGTTTATTTTGAGAATAAGAGCCTCAAAACGGTCACTGGTTTGATCTTAGCTGACGAGTACTGTTGTATCTTGAAACAAGATAGGGTTCTGCTTTCCTTTAAGTTCAAGGTAATAACCAGGTCAGTGTTAAGTACAGTACTAGATAATTAATATTAATTCAAATTACACTGAAACAGGTTGTAGGCATCAGCTTGGCAAGTGCTGTGTTTTGGATAAAATGATGGCAAGTACCAAGTCTAGAATGTTCTAGCTGTTAAGCTAAATGGATAATTATTTGGTAACATGGTAAATACAGTTACATTAAGTTTCACTGTAATGTTGCGTTTTAACCCATGAAGTAAATCGGAGCAATCCCTAAGTGAATATTAAAGGATTGGTACTAACATGGTAAGAATCCTTGCTTTCTGTAACAGCCCAAATTCAATTTCATTTTAACTAGGTAATAAACAGGTAGCTCCAAGTAATTATGCCTTCATGGGATGTCATTTACTTGTAGTATCTGGAACCTCTTGGTTTTTCTATGTCGTTTAGATTAAGTACAACCATTTTAATATAAACTTAAATTAATAAAAAATTGTTTGTTTCAAGGTAATTTTTAGGCCGTTTTGGACCTTAATGTCATGTCCAGAAAGTTACCCAGCTTACTTTCTTTGGACCAAGTCCTCGAGTTTGTTCCTCGCAGGTTCCTGGTTCACACCTAGAACTTAGGGGACTATAAGAGAAATAAGAAGCTTCACTTTTAAGTTGCTCCTAGGTTGTCATTGCGCTTTGCTACTATAAATCTGGGCAAAAGCTGGTGAATAATTGTCTGTATACTGTTCATAAAGGTACTCTGCTCGATTGGGGGAGCAACTAGCTGACCTGCACCTACACAATAAAAGACAGAAAGAGAAACAGAGCAAAGCTGAGCAGACTATTGGTAAGACATCACGACAACAGCAGCAACAATTATTAATACACTGTTCTATAGATGACTCAAAGGATCATTTTCAGTGGTAACGTCAGAGTCGTTCTCAAAGTCCTGATTACGCTTTTCTGTAGGTCTGCAATTAATGATTATTTCTATTTATTATGACTAATTGATAAAGTAATGCCCTCTGCAGGATTCACCCTTTGCTTCCTCTGGCACCATTCCCTATATACAAGTGATTTCTAGGATGCATTCCGATGTATACACTTGTGGATATGTGCATACTAACGTGGCACATTTCCATTTTTATCAAAAGCTAAGACTTCGAGTGTCAAGTGGCACAACTGTCCAAGCATTGGCCCATCATTGGGATATCCCAAATTCAGTCCCCAGCGATGCCACAGCCATCTGTGACTGGAAATCCAAGAGAGCATGTTGGCCTCACTCTGAGCATGTAGGACGGCCCTCCCTTTTCCCCGTCACTTAGTGTGGGCCTTCGTTAGCTGATGTGACAGAATTGGCAGTTAATGTTCTTCTCCAAATCTGTTGAGCTGGAGGAGACCTGTATATAGCAAGTGCTGCAATGGTGCTTCGCCTGGCTCAGAGGAAGCATGTGCTTCACCCTCCCAGGTTGGTAGCATCGTGTGATTTAGGGTAGCAAATGAAAATGGACTAAATGGTGGAGAAAAACCATACCGCCCCCTATGCATCCTGCAGTGTACTACAGTCTGTCAGAATGTAGCGTATGAACGTTACATAGCATCATCTCCTTGAACTGATAGTCAGTGACTGTTCAACTTTGAGTTGTAGTTGCAGCTCTGTTTTTCGTTGGAGCTCCTTATGAGTGGAATCAGAGAAGCTGCTAAAACTGGACAGCAGTGTCACCAACCCTCCTATGGGAGATCTGCCTTCCTGCAGTAATTAGATGGATGAGGGAGGGTTAATTAGGGTTGAAGTCTGCAGGAAGATGTTCAGGAGCAGGGTTGATGACCACTGCCATGTCGTGAGTTGGAGTCATTCACTACTGGATTTTGAGAAGTGGCCGTTCGAGATTAATAGGTGTGTTAAATGTAAAAGGGGCCTGATGTTTTGCTATGCATTGATGAAGAGATGAAGGGCATGAAACCCATATGTTTCTCTCTCTCTCTCACACACACACACACACACACACACACACACACACACACACACACACACACACACACACACA
>JBBPCZ010000148.1:2038220-2055990 GCA_037974445.1 Brycinus macrolepidotus | reverse complement strand
TGACCCTCTCTAATGACGCTGTCCGGTGACCCTCTCTAATGACGCTGTCCAATGACCCTCTCTAATGACGCTGTCCAGTGACCCTCTCTATTGACGCTGTCCGGTGACCCTCTCTAATGACGCTGTCCAATGACCCTCTCTAATGACGCTGTCCAATGACCCTCTCTAATGACGCTGTCCAATGACCCTCTCTAATGACGCTGTCCGGTGACGCTCTCTAATGACGCTGTCCGGTGACGCTCTCTATTGACGCTGTCCGGTGACGCTCTCTATTGACGCTGTGCGGTGACGCTCTCTAATGACGCTGTCCAGTATTGTTGTCTAATGACGCTGTCCAATGACCCTCTCTATTGACGCTGTCCGGTGACGCTCTCTAATGACGCTGTCCAGTGACGCTCTCTAATGACGCTGTCCGGTGACGCTCTCTAATGAAGCTGTCCAGTATTGTTGTCTAATGACGCTGTCCAATGACACTGTCTAATGACGCTGTCCAGTATTGTTGTCTAATGACACTGTCCAGTATTGTTGTCTAATGACGCAGTCCAGTATTGTTGTCCAGTGGCACTCTGTAATGATGCAGTCCAGTATTGTTGTCCAGTGGCGCTCTCTAATGACGCTGTCCAGTATTGTTGTCCAGTAACGCTGTCCAGTATTGTTGTCCAGTAACGCTGTCCAGTGACGCTCTGTAATGAAGCTGTCCAGTATTGTTGTCTAATGACGCAGTCCAGTGTTGTTGTCCAGTGACGCTGTCCAGTATTGTTGTCCAATGACACCGTCCAGTGATACCGTCTAATGACACTGTCCAGTGACACCATCCAAAGATGCTGTCCCGTGATGTTGTCCAATGGCGCTATCCTGTGATGCTGTCCAGTGACGATGTCCAATGACGATGTGTCGATAGCAGTTTGAAAAGATGTGACGGAGCATCACGTGACTCGGAAAACATGGGCTCACCTTCACCCTTCCAGTGTTGGTGATATCGTGTGATTAGCGGGTCCTAACTAGCGGGTGGAACCGGGGATGATTAGAATGGTTAAGAAAACGTCATTAGCTTGGGATTATACGGTCTGTAGTCCATAGTCTTTTTTGAGTCAGTATACCTGTTATGTGAAACCCGTGGCGGTACAGTGAGTTACATATTGTTCAGATTTGAACCACAGAACCCAGTTTTCCATGAAACAGGTGATATTTTTACTGACACATCAATTCGTGCATCAATTCAATTATTATAACTTGGGGAGGTTGCTACACTTCGATTTATAGATAAAATGCAATGTTTACTGATGTGGGAGCACACATTCTCTGATCTGTGAGCAAGTTCTATGATAAACACTGGTCATAATTGCATTACCCCACCTGTAAAATGAATCCCGTCCCATTAGTGCCTTATGTATTGTGATGGTAATCGGAGTTCTTGCTTTCGGCTCTCAAACTTGTCTTGCGTGTTTTGAGAGAAGGAAAGAGAGAACGAGCGCAGCGGCCCTGCTAAGTGTTTGCAGCGGTGCATCTCCGATGCCTCAGGCTTTCAAAACTGGCTCTGTGTGCCAGGAACGCCTGCGGAGACAAAACCGCCATCAGAGTTTTGTGTGTCGTTAAATGTCACCAGGCTATGGCTTTGACAAGCAAAGGCAAGTAATGCATTCTTTGAAGGTTGCTAACTTCAAGCGGCTGCTTCTGGCTGTGGATAAAACCATATGATCTGGTTAGAACAAACTGGATTAGTATATTCAGGTACTGGTTTGTTGTGATATCAAGAAAAAAGTATGTGGATAAAAAAGCACAAACCCAATCTGTAAACACATTGCAAGATAACGTACTATCTGGCCTTGCTCTGTAGTTTGGGAGACACCCAAACATTGGTTTTATGGGCAAAAAAAGTTTGTGTTTAAAAAAAATAAATAAATAAAAATATAAAAAATTACTCGCACCGTGGATTCAAACTGACAATCTTCTGATTCAGGGGCCAGTGTTCTACCGTTAACCCACCGAGGGGGTGTGAACTCACTGGCTTTTACCAAGCTATTTATGTTACGCATAGCCACATTCACGGGCTGATTGTTTTTAATTAAACCACAACAAAAAGTGGCTTTTTTTTTTTTTTTTTTTTTTTTTATTACTGACCTGAGCTTTAGTGACTTGAGTCTGCTGTGTGTTTTGCTCCACGTTGGTTTCTCAGTGTTTGTGTTTCTATACGTTTTGTCCCTTTCCGGCTGCCTTAGTCGGGATTTCACAGACTCTCTTTCCAGCACACGTTTTGAAGGTGACTTGACTGTCCGCTCTCTCTCCCCATATATTACAGAGGTGACCCGGCCACAAAAATCTTTTTTTTTTTTGTTTTTTTTTTTTTTAAACCATCAGTACACTGCCCCTGATCAGTTGATCAGAAAGTTATATACACTGCACAGTACACTGCACCGGTTATTTACAGACGTTTTGACATTAGAACCATGCCCATATTTCAAAAACTGTAGGAGGAGAAGAGGCACCAAATTCAGCTATAAAAATAGTAATGATAATAATAATAATAAAATCTAAGAAAAACAGTAGTGTGACTGCATCAGCGTTTGGCCCACCTCACGGTCAAATCCCAAGGGCATATACTTTTATGTTTGGGCTTAATACACACTCTCAGTCCCTAGAAAATGTGTTACCAAGATGAACAGATTCATAAAGACCAAGAAATGCCTGGTATCACAGTTTGAATCCAAATGGTCATTTAATGTGTGTTTAGTAAATGGTCATAAAGCTTGGTCAAGAACTTTAGGCTTTCAGAAACCATTTTCTAACTATCTCCTGTCTTCACCAGGCCCGGCTCTTCAAGCATGGCAAGCGTGAGGATTTCCTGCAGTACGGTGAGGTTCATTTATATTTGCCCAGTTGATGACGTTAGTGTTAAAAGCTTGCAAATGTACACTAATCTTAACACAACTCTCCTCCTCTCTGCCTCAGCTCCCACCGTACTTCAGTGCCTGGACCAGAAGAAGATAGCAGAGAGTAACCAGGCCATGCTGAGAAAGTTGGTGGTGAAGGTTGCGCAGAGAATTGGCCTCACCTTTCTGAAGCCCCGTCTGGCCAAGTGGAGGTGAGGGGTAAACATTTTTTGAAAATCTACTTCATGTGTAGATTCTAGAGATAACAGAAGCAGTTACCTTTTACCTCGGAAAAGATATGGTTCCCATCAAAACTGTAGAAAATGAGGGGTTTAAAAGTCTGCTGAAAGTAATTGATCCGCAATACGAGCTGCCCAGCCGAAAATATTTCTCCAGCACTGCCGTTCCACGTCTGTACTCGGAATGCCATGAAAAAACGTTGGCAAAATTGCACAAACTGAGTAAAATCTGTTCAGAAATGTTGTTTGTCCTAAATGCTGTTTTGTTCTTTAGGATTATATTTTTACAAAGGAAAGTAGTTTGGTTGTACTGCTCAGTAACTTGCAAAATAGTAAAAAAAAATCTGTAGTTACAAATCAATCTAAATACCGTGATAAAATCGAAATCGTGATTTAACTGTAAAAAAAAAAAATCGGGATATGATATTTTTGCCATGTCGCCCACCCCTAACTCCAGTACACCCCATGACCGTAGTCAAGGATAAGGTGTTCAGAGGATGAATGTTTAGAATTAAGACCGTTTTTCTGAAGAAAATTCTGCTGGTGTCGGAATTGTTTGGCACCTCTGTTTTGCCTTTTCAGGGTAGGGTCTGAGTAACATCTTAGTCCGTGGACACTGATGACACAAATATCTCCCTTAAGCCTCAATTCAGTAACTGAAGCTAGGATTTGCAGTGCTCTCTGTGGGTGTAAATTGTACTGTTAGTGAATTTGGCTGTGTTTCGGAATTTTAAAAAAGCTATTGCGAGATATTCTTTGAGGTTTAATCTAGAAACGAGTACTTTATGCAAAACTCTTTGCAATAATTATACTAAGAGACACAACACCGATCACTTGCCAGTTGTCCAGCTAAAACTTTACTACTTTCTACCCAGGTACCAGAGAGGAAGCCGCTCTCTGGCAGTGAACCTCTCGCAGTCTGCAGCTGCAGGAGAAGTCCTAGAGGTAAAGCCTGATCTAGAGTCTGCAAGCCCGGAGGATAATTATGACGTACCCGAGGAGGTAGAAAACGTCATTGGTAAGTGCTCACTCCATTTCCACTGTAGAGTTGATCAGTAAAGGTAGAAAGAATCAACCTAATTTCCTATGATATTTACTAAATAACGATGAACAGAAAGTATTTAGGAGCAGTTAGCATGTTGTCTTATACTCCAGCATTCGAACGTTTGGAATCCCTTGCCATGTTAGCAGTTTTTGTTATTTTATATACAGTAATAACTAATACAACATGGATTTATCTTTTAATAAAGGATTTTTTTTTTTATCTTTTATAAAATATTTCATGAATTCTCTGAGTCTGAATGTTAATTTTCTTATTATTTTCTTGATGTTTCTGGCTCATTTTCGAGTCTTCTTCATGCATTATCATTGTGGACAGCTAATTTTGCTAGTGCCTTGCTCTACTTTTTTAGGGTCACAGGACTAACATCTGGAAACATTTTAAACATTTTAGTGCAACTAAATTGGTTTTAAATGTTGATTTTAGTATTTTTGAGCGATGGTGTATTAGATTCCAGTCATCCATTAGTCATCCATTGACTTTATTTACTCTGACTGATGTATTTATTTTAGTGTTTTCATGTTGTTTTGCCAATGTCTTTTTCAGAACAACTGCTGGTGGGACTAAAAGACAAGGAGACAATAGTGCGCTGGTCTGCAGCTAAGGGGTAAGATCATTTTAAGCATATTTTAGACATTAACCAAACATGTTCTCTGGAGTTTCCAGCAGATACTGGGTGCACAGTATTTCAGTTGGACTAAATGCACACACATTCATTCTTCATTGCCTTTTTTATCTGTAAACAGTATTGGGAGAGTGACTGGCAGACTGCCCAAGGAGCTTGCAGATGATGTGGTTGGGTCCGTCTTGGAGTGTTTCAGGTGAGGTCTATCACAGATGTGTTTAAAAGAACTGCATATTACTATATTAAAAGTATTGTTGTTCCCTCCACTTGAACCTGACTTAAACAGGTAGCTATATAACTTCTAGGTTAGCTCAGATATCATAGAGTTGGAGTCAGTCAGCTACCAGTAATATGGCCTTGGATTTTGCCCTTTTTTCCCCCTAATGAATACCGTTATTGGGTTAGGTCCTTGATTAGCTCTCTTACTGGCGTGTTTGTGTTTCAGCTTTCAGGAGACTCACAGTGCATGGCATGGGGGTTGCCTTGCCCTTGCAGAACTGGGTCGCAGAGGGCTGCTTCTTCCTTCACGCCTCTCAGATGGTGAGTCTTAAACTGTATAAGACTAATTAAACATCTAATTTGGGAATAATATTAGAGATATGGTAGTTTCAGTGAACCGTATGCTTTATCAATGATTCTGTATGAAAAGGGTCTCATTATTTTCTGAAAGTCAGAAATCGTAGTCCAGAAAAGCATATTTTCAAACGCAGAAATGGTGTACATAGGCTGGATTTTACAAACGTTTTATTAATTTACAGCAGTTTTCAGAAAAGCATCGACATCTTAAACTTGTATCAACAAAAACATGTATCAACACACTACCTCAGGGCTCATTAAAGAGCCGAACTGGAGCATTGCTTCCCTTGTATTAGTGCAAAAAGATATACAATTTGTACAAAATCCATCAAAGATATACTGAATACAGATATGGTATAAACAATTGATACAACTCAAATCAAAACAAAGTTTGAAAATGGGTTACAGCATCATAGACGAGCTGGAGGTGGTGGAGCTTGTATCAAATTTAGTAAACCTTTAAACCTGTTTTATCTTGACCTTTTGAATAAGAGATTGATGTATAGATCAGCAATTCTGCATCCTTTTCCTCTTGACCCGGACTAGATCTTTCACCTTTGTCCGCTTGTTGGTCTTTCTCGAGGTCCCATCGCTTGTTCGTTTTTGCCCCTGGGCGGGAGCATTCTGTTTGGTGTCATCCACATGTGGGATGTCCTGGACAGGTGCTTGATTCGGGGCAGGAGGCTGGCAGCTTGGGGTTTGGGTGTCCACTTCTGGAGTTGATGGAGGGTCAGATGCACAGATTTTACTGGAGCTGGCCAGCTGGCAGAGAGCAAAAGCTGCCGAGTGTCTGCGCTCACACTGATCTTGTTCTGCAAGACTGAATTGCTTGCAGGCCTGAGCATCCTTGATGCCCACTTGATTTGATACCTCAGTGCCCGTGGAAGCAGGGCGGGTCTGGCTACTGGACTGAGCACGAAGACAGAGGTTGAGAGGAGCGTCGTCCTCTTGACTGCTCTCTGAGTTGGAGTTGATCTCAGATTCGTGGTCACCCGAGCACACGGCTACATTCTGGACCCTCTTTGACAGATTTAGAGGACCTCCTTCATCGTTGCTGTCTTCATCCTCTGCTTCCTCAGATGAGAAGCCAGAATGTCTCACTAGAGTGGTGCTTTGCATAATTCTGAAATGAGAAATGAAATACCTATTAGTTGTTTTATGTGATACAATATTCTGTTGTGCCTGTTGTTAATTTGCTGCAGTGCATTTGGTTCTAATATGTCGTTAGATGGTAATACTATCTTACATAAATATCTTGCATATCTTACCTTCCTTGCTTTTGTGTGCCATTCTCTTTCCATTGGGTAAACGGACTCCTAAATGAGTCTGTTAGTGGACCATTTTTTGGAGTGGTGGAGTATGGTTTGCAGCCAGACTGAAGTTCTGTGTTTGTGTTCTCAAGGTGAGTCGGGTGGTTCTGAGTAAACTCTGCAGTACTGGGCCTGTCTGGAGATCCAGATGCAGCACAACCAGCCAAGGGGCTCTGACGCGTTGTCCGTTCTCCTTCGTGTTGCTGGTTTCCCTTTGCCTCTGAGTGCTTGCTGTAGGAACCTGTTTGGAGATAGCTGTACCCTCCATAAACCCTGGGGTCGAAACTATGGGGGTACATCTCTACAGGGAGATACCTCAGGGACTGCAAGGATGGAGGGTGTTCAGGAGGAGGATAAAGGTTGTAAGGCAGTGGTGGAACTGGAAGAAAGGATTGACTGTATCTGTAGTGGTAAGGATGGAGGAGGGATGGATTGCTTGGGAGTAGAGGTGTTGCCACTGGAGGTCTGTGGTGCTCTTGGGGAATCAGACGATGGGAGCTGCTTTGGCTAGGCATGTATGGTTGGTAGAGGGCATGGCGTCTTTCAGGAAGCATGTATGCAGGGTAGTCTGGAATCACATGGGGTACAGATGGTTTGAGGGGCGCAGGAGTGACCCGCTGCCAGTTTGGTGGTAGATGGATGGAAGGTGGGGCTTGAGGAGGGGGCTGCTCTATTCTGTGTGGTAGCAAAGGCTGAGCTTCGCTAATGGTCTTTCGTGGGACAGGAGAGAAGGCAGACATCATTGTGTGCTTCATACCAGTCTTGACTGCTTCTTGCTCTTTGCTTTCAACATTGATCAATTCAGGAACAATTTCTTGATTTTTCTTGATGGGACTTTCATGTTGTGCTCCCTGCTCTTCCTCCTGCACCTCCTGGACGTCTGAGTCTTTGGTCCTTTCCACTCTGACTTTGTTGCCTGGCCGTGCTGGACTGGGCTTAGCGGAGATTGAGGATGCTGTGGTGACTGGATTAGAGGAGTTGCTGCACTGTGGAACTCTGGAAGGTCTCCCTGTCTGCTCTGCCCGCTGGGACACGAGAGAGATGGAGTTCTTGCACAGGTTGTACTTCATGTGGTTAAAGAGATGGGACTTGATGTTGCAAGTGAAGGGACACTGGAAGCACTGATATTTGTAGGGCTTGCCTGGAGGACGAGGAATGTAATGGGGTTTCTTTGGTTTTCTCTCTGACGGAGTTTCCATGCTAGCACTCTTGTTCTTTATCAGTCCTAAATGATAGAAAATAGAAGTAAAATGAAGTAAGTACCGCTTTGTGTCTTCAAGTGACTTTTCCTTCTGGATGTACAGCGATACAATGACATTTCCCTTCAGTACCCTTCGGGCTATCTGCAACTTATTGCCTGGAGGCTTGCTTGTCAGTTAAGTAAGTAAAACGGCTAAACATTCAAACTCCGGGCCAGATTTGCATACACTCAGGCAATTTTTTTTAGGTCTTATTGGCTTGTGCCTCTCTGATCGTTTGATGCACCATCCACCCTTGGCTGAGATGCAACGACAGGTAAGTGCAGTTTTGATGAAAACTCTATAGGCCTGTGGAGACTTGTGCCTCTCCCTATGAACCCTCTGCTGACGGCGTGGGAAACCACAGACACCTGCTTCCCATGACCCCACCTGCAGGCCGTGCACATAAACACACACACACACGCACACTCTTTCTTGCTGACTGATGATCTCACCTGTGCTAAAGACTAGAGGAGGCAGGCTGCCTGCTGCGGATGAATGATCATAACGGTATTTCTTGGGTATCAGGTAGCTAGCTTTACCTGTCAGCTCGCACGGATGATCATTACTTTTTTTCTTGGCCCTCTGCATTTCCAGGTTCTAGGCTAGGGACACAGTTTTGGAGGGACCTGGAGGGACACAGTTTTTCCAGTTCTAAAACACCTGACCTGAATTGACATTGCTTGCACATTGAGTTGAATGTGCAAGGAGTTAGAATGCAAAACTGCGTTGTGGTGGCCATCTATGCTACACATGCCTGTTCTGAAAGCCAGCTAAAATTCTAGAAGCTCCAGGGTTGGTATTGGAATGGCAAGGATCTTTTTTTTGTGAGAAGTATTGCCACGAGGGTTTTTGGTTGTTGTACAGGACTCCGCCCTAAGGAACCTGCTTGTCATCTACTGTCGCAACATGTCGTCAGTCCAGTTTTGGCTTGGCTTGTCGCAAATGTTGCCGCTCCCTTTCTAAGGCATGGAATCAAGGAGTTTCTGTTGTGAAATGCCTTTTTTCTGGTGTCCTGAAATTAAGGTTTCTTTGTCTACATTGACGATTACAGTCATGTATCTTTATATTAGCAGTGTTATATGCATTATATCTTATCGACCAAATAATGTCAATAGAATAACTGCCATAAAGTCATTGAAAAGACATATTTTTTTAATTTATCCCTGACCATGCGAATATTGTTTTCATAACTGTTATTTTCTTTTTGTTTGAACTTTCAAAGATTGTTTCTGCCTCTTTGTGCCCTCCAGGCATGGTATAGTTTGTGGCATGGTAAAATTTGAAACTTACAGTTGCTTTTAAGTTTCTTGATAATTACACCACAACTGGAACACCCTGATGTTTTCCCATCTGCTGTTTTGCGACATTTTCTACCAGAGAAGTCATTTCTGTTCGGAGATTTAGCCTATGTTGCCATGGAGCACCCGGGTAACAGGTGCGTGTAGCTTCCCATTTAGAAACACCTGCTGATTCTGATGAACTAAATTGCTGAAACTGCTGAAATACTCTCTAAATCATAAAAAAGAGATTGCTTTTTTTAATTGTCTCTGTTAAAGAAGTCTGTGATATAAAATTATCTCTTAATTTATAAGTAACACCATGCATGACTGGGACAGAATCTGTAGGTAATGCTTACCTGTGTCCTGTGGTTGCGGTGGGCTCTCGTTGTACGGTCTGGAGTTTTTGAGAAGCGGTGGACGGTGTCGATGCGTCTTTGTGCCCTGCTGTCATAGAAAAGTTCTGTCTCTCTCTCTCTCTCTTTCTCTCTCTCTCTCTCTCTTCCCTCCCTCCCTTTCTTCTGAAGTGGTAGCTCTCAGTGGGTGGAGTCTATGCCCAGGTAGAGCCCTCAGGCAGCACCTATGTAGCTGATATTAGTCAGGCCCCAAGCCACAATTCACAAGCACTTCCTTCCTCTTTGCCCATGAAGGCATCAGGGTGGCCCGAACGCTATATCAGGGCCACCATGCGCTACGGCTGGACGGAAGTTGAAGAAATATGAGGAGTGTGGAGATATACTGGGGAGATTTGCTTGCTAAATTTCTGTTTTGCTTCACATCCTTGACTGTGAGCTGCTATGCAGTATACACTGCAACTCTGTGGGAGTGCCTCATTGGGAATTTTATGATGGTGTACCGCCCACAAGCTAATATGCGCTTATGAAGATATTCCTCCGTGTTTTTTAAAACACAACATATTGTTTTTAATATAAAACGATAATTCCCATATGTGGAAAACATTTTAACAAAATGAAGTAAATCCATAAAAAAAAACCAAAGATGTAGAAAACAGCATACAAATTATTAAAATCATCCATGAGAAAGAGTCTAATAATTTTGACTGGTATCGCAAGACTCATTTCATCATGGGTTAGTCACACTTTTAGGGGATTTTTCAACATTTGGTGTGAGTCGTAGTTGCCAAAAAACCCCAGATAGTGAATAACAATGGCTAGTTTTTTATGATTCACCACCATTTTTGTTGCCAGGGGCTGGTGTTATTGAGTACAAATTAATATTGTTGCAAGGTGGGGTTTTTATCATGTTCTTTAACATGGTTTATAGAAATCAAGGTGTGTGATCACATGGTTGTATTTACTGTTTATGAATGTATATTGTGTATTGTCAGATATTTGCTTTTAATAGGAGTCTGTAATTCCTCTTCCAGTGGTGCCCGTGATCCTGAAGGCCCTGACGTATGATGAGAAGAGAGGAGCCTGCAGTTTGGGCTCAAACGTACGGGACGCTGCCTGCTATGTGTGCTGGGCCTTCGCCCGTGCCTATGATCCCAGCGAGCTGAAGCCCTATGTCAACCAGATCGCCAGGTAAAAGCATCCCACTGCCATCAGCTCAGAATCACGGCACAAAGCTTGGTAGGAGCTCAAAGAATGACAATCGGCTTCTCAAGGAATCATCTCTTCTTACAGCCTTTAAGAGGCTGTAGATAATTGAAAGCCAAGATTTCATATTTACGGGGACCTTATTATAAGTTTGGTGGCAAGCAAGCATTATTTCCCAAGTAGATTTTGGGGCAGCTGATGGCCTGGTGGTTAGGGAGCTGTTCCTGCGGTCAGAAGGTCATCGGTTTGAATCCCAGGACTGCCAGTGGCACCACTGAGGTACCCTTGAGCAAGGTACCGTCCCCACACACCGTTCCCCGGGTGCTGCGTTGCTTCCCGGGCGCTGCGTCGCTGGCTGCACGCTTCTTCACTTGGTGAATGGGTGAAATGCAGAGAAGAATGTCATACTGTTCACGCTGTGTGCTGTGGTGTGCTGTGATGTGTTCTTGTGTGACAAATGGACGCTTTACACCTGCACCTATAAGTAGTGTTGAAACAGTAACCACATCACCACCGTATTGCGGTATTAGCAAGATATTCTATTTGAGCTGCTATTACCATCATAAGAGCACCCCTACGCTCTACATGTGTTGATATTTTTAAAAACATATCAATTGTCCAGTATTTGTGAAAACTCGCCCAACCACCCACCCACCCAGCTCTGCTCAACACGTCTCCAGATAATTTCAAGAACTCGCGACCCACCTCCCAACACCCACACTGTACACATCTCATGACACTGGGTGCCCCTATTTTAAGAAGTGTTTTTTTGGAAGCTTTTTCTGTACCACCGTTGGTCTCTAAGTAAGTAGCCTACAGAGTCTAGTAAACCAAAGCCAGGAAGAGTGCATTTACATGTTGGCATTGAGAAAATTATTGTAAAGCAGTGATGGTCCAGGACAGGTGTAAAGGTAGCCCTGAATTGGTGATGACATAAAAATAGCTTTGGCAGTCTCTTTCATTGACTTATGGTGGAAAAAAAAATAATTTTGTTGACCTTCGGTTTCACTACTGCAGTTCAGCCACTGAGGGATGTTTTTCTTTTGTGGACTTCACGGGAAAGTTTGAAATTCAATATGTATCTGGCACTCAGTTCAGATATTTGTGATATTTAGTCAGCACAGCCTGCTCAAAGTTTCTTTGCTTTTTACTGTCATAAATTTTAAGCTACACAGCCATGCCAAAGCTAGTGTTGGGACAAACTGGCATACTTGTACAGTAGCATGTTGATGAATTGTATTCTGTATTTGCTCAGTGGTGGTAGTGGGACAGAGACAAGAAGTTCTTATAAGAAACTCTTGTACTGTACATCCAGGAGGAAGGCCTGCTGAAGAACGCTTGTTCGCCCTGCTGTGGTATTTGATATTTATTGCCCAAAACCAGTTTTTTATGCCTCTCCCAGTTCTTAGTCTCTCCTTCACACCCTGCGGTTCATTCAGCCACTGGTTTGTAAGTTTGTATGTATGTGGGGCAAGATAAGCCTTAGTATTGATCAAATGCATTTGAAAATCACTCGGTCAGTCAGGTATAATTAGAGTGAGGTAATCTGAGTTTGTGTGCCAAGTAGGGCTTGGCAAGTTAACGTGTTATTATTGCGTTAACGCATTATTTACTTAACACCGACAATTATTTTATCGCGGATTAACACAATTTTTTTTTATTAATGTTATTTTTAAAGTTCGTTGCTTTTTTTGTGCTCGACCACTTCACCTCACTCTAACAGGGACTCTCTACTGAACACAGACTGTTTCTGCTGCTCCCTGATAAAACAAAAATGTTTCTGCTGGAACCTGTTCAGAAAAAAAAAGAAAACAGATTTTTAGAAGTGGGTACGGGCAGCGCTCTACGTCCCAGTTGTCATCCAGGAGGGAAAAAGTTGGGGGGCCGCATCCCCCCCCTGCTATAATGGTTCCGGTGCCCATGCTCTGGACTCTGAGGGGAACTTGTTTTTCTATAACAAACTATATAAAACATGAATGCCCTGGCAATGACAAATAGCTTTGGTTTTATATTTGATTTGATTACATTAATGTTTACGTTGAGATTTACAGTAATATTCTATCTGTAACTGTGTAACTGTGTTAAAGGGAACACTGCTGTTAAAAAGCTCCATATTTGTTTAAAGTGTTTGCAAACCAAATGTTTTTGCACTTTTGTTCATATAGCAGTACTTTTAAAATAAAGCTGTGCAATACATACTTTTGAATTAATTATTGAATTTTGCATATAACAATGTGATTAGTCACGATTAATCACAGAAAATCATGCAATTAATCACTATTAAAAAGTTTAAGCGTGGCCCAGCGCCATCCAGATCCAGAGCACCACGATTCTTTAAAGATTAAGGAAAAAAAGAGATCTTCTATTGACACCTAAAATACATGACATCATCTTAACACTAATATCATTTATAATATAATGTACCGAGCTGAAACCACTGAGTCACACAAATGTGCTTGTTTGTGTCTGTGAGAGGGAGGAGGGGCTTAAAAGTACTTTTCTTTGTTCTGAGGAAAAGCCCTGGATGTCTTGCAGAGTTTTAGCATTCACTATAAATCCAAGAGGAAAGAAAATCAATAAAAAAAAAAAACAGCCACCTTATTCTAACCATAAATTTTTTCACAATCATAAGCCACAGAATGAGCTTGTTTGATAGTCTGTACAGAAGGACTGGCTCCCAGTCAGCGTTCCATTTCATCCCAAAACTGTTTAGCTGGGTTGAGGTCAGGGCCACTGGAGTTCATTAAATCCTGTGTTTGAGGACCTTGCTTTGTTCTCAGGGGCCCAGTGATGGTGGAACAAGAGAAGACCTTTCTCAAGCTGTTGCCTCAAAGCTGGAAGCATATATTTGTTTAAAATGTCTGTTGTACCTAAACTGTACTGCTAAACTGCACGGAACTTGCAGCACGCTTTGGTTTTCCAGTGTATCTCAGCATAGTGAAGGTGTTACTGACCCCCGATAGTTTATGGCTGGTCTTCATCCCAAAACCACATCCATGGAGTCAAACCGGTGGAACGTTTTTCTGTCAGAACTGTTTCTGATATTGTGGTCTTTTATTATTTATGGTTTTGTTTGAGTTTTTTTAATTTTTTCTTGACATACTTCAGCCTTGCAATGAACTCCTAACCCAGCCAACTTGTTAGCAATGACCCGGTAGACCTTCGCATTTCTCGCAGCACCTTCGCGGTACGGCACGGTTGCTTGTGCCAGTGGAAAAGTGCCATAAGAGGCCCCAACCCTGAAAACCACCCCCAGCCCATTTGTCCTCCTCTACCAAACTTTACTGTTGGCACTCCTGTGCTCCTGGCATTTGCTAAACCCAGATTCGTCCATCAGACTGCCAGAACTCTACAGAGTATATGCTAATATAATACAGTTAGCGCAACATACTTCAGCACTCGACAACCCTGCTCTGTGAGTTTTCATGGTTTTCCTCTTTGTGGCTAAGCTGTTGTTGCTTCTAGACACGTCCTTTTCACAGTAATAGCACTAGCAGATCTTGCCGGGCAGACATTTCGTGAACTGACTTGTTTCAAAGCTATTCATGATGACCTTTTCTATGGTTTGCATGCATATAAATCAGCCTTGAGATGCTACACTGAAAGAGACTGTGTGATTTTATAAATCTTATAAGATCAAAATGACTTGCACTCTGGTAATCATATTTTTAACGTGTGTGGAGAAAATCCAAAGAACAGGCGGCGTACCGGTGTCCCACGCACTGGTGTGCCTTCGTTTCGCCTCCATGCTGTTTGGATTTTGCATGCTGTGTCGCGTTGATAAATCATGCCGCATTTTTATTGGCTGGTCGGTAGATGGTCATCCTAAATTTCTGACATAGTCAGAAAATAATTAAAGGCCATCTTTGCTCGCTGTGACAACGGCAGTCTTTGAACCTCTCTCACAGTATAATGTAGGACCACCTTTTAGGAGCCAAAGAAATCGCCACAAATGTTTCACGATTGACATCTGTCGTCTGAGACAGCCCAAAATCGTACAGTGTATTCCGGGCATAAAATTGACCCAACTGGAAAGGGGTTGAGTGATTAGCTGTAGAAAGAGGGAAGTGAATGTGGCTGATGAATCACTTCGAGCAGTTTATGTTGTATTCTATTCTGTAATGTTGTAGAGTAAAGATGATGATTTACTGAAATGATGCCATCCAGTTCGACGTCCCTCCCTCCTCCCATCCCGGGGCAAGTGTGGGCCTATCCATAACTGACTGTGCAGTTTGCTAGAGTTCGTCAGAGGCCCCCGCCCTCCCGGTTCACCGTTACACTGCCAGGTTTCGGCTTGGCTGCGGTGGTTTCGGTCACACTCTCGCTGAAGTGGCGGGCCTGTCAGGTCCTGTTGTCGTTTCCCAGCAGCAGCGTTCTGCATGCGCTCCGTCTGCACGCGCCCCAACTGTCTGTGGGTCATGTCCCAGCAGCAGGAAGCCTCTACACAGACATGCACCAAGAGCTGCAGGTGTAAAAAGAAAAAGAAAAAAAAAAAAACGCTTCAGAGACGATTCGGATGCAGTGATTTTGGAACATTAGAACTGATTATAGTATTAAACCATATGGTCAAACTTAGTGTTATACAAATGTCTCTGGATAAATTGTTTGTTGATCTTCTAAGTGAAAATAAGCACACATCCTCTACAGAGAACGCACTTCTGCACATTTTAATCTGGCCTGTGCAAAAGTGCCTCATTTTGTATTATTAGTTTTCGCCCAGATATGTTAAACTAAAGCAAATGAATACAAATTGCCAACTAAAAATTGCTGGAAAAATGTCATATTTCTGTTTGTTCCTTGTAGAGGAGGTGGACGTATCTTCACTTAGAAATTTAATTAAATTTAAGGGTTTTAGTTTGGATATAACTGTGCATCACATTCTATACAATAATAATGTATTATGATATTCTGATATTCGTGATACCACCAACAATAATAATAATAATAATAATAATAATAATGTCCTAGGGTTATCTCTGTGCAATAGTGCATAATGTAACATTAAATGTGTTTTGTTCAATAGAGAAAAGTATGCAAAGTATTCATTTGTACCAGCACCATGTAAATGAAGAATTTTAGAGTTAGGGATGCACTGTGATGTTGATCAGATGAATCATATTGTCTTTGGCAGGTAATTGTAATTCAGAAAATGTCATTATTGGACAGTTGTTTAGTTTTGAACAATATTTTACACTGATGTTTGAAGTATTTATTGTACTGTAGACGAACAGAATGTTTAGGCAGCGTAGAGGCTGCTTTGCTAAAATATCTACTAAATATGTTAACTGCATTCATAACCATACAGAAATAATCATTTTATATTTTTCTATAATGCTAATTCAGGTAGATTTAGTCCCACATTCTACATGTCATACTGTGCTGTTAAAAGTCTTAGGTGCCTGAGAAAATTAAATTTAAAAGCTGTTTACTGCACTAATATTACAATAAATACTAATAACATTAATACAATAAATAGTTTTTTGTTTTTTTTTTATAGCGAAGTGTTCGCTTAACCATTTCCAGACCTCCTTCCTCATGGAAGCCCAGTATTACTTGTAGCTTCCATCAAATACCTGGGTTGGCTGTTTTTACCTCAATAGATTAAATTAGGTGTGTTGCTTATGGAATTTTATAAATCCACACAATGACTGGAGGCATCGAGTAGAAATCTGGAACCAAACCTCTGTTCTTCTGACCAGCTCACAAAATATCAACTACTTTTTTAGAAAAATCGATATCTAGTGAATTTTTTTACTGCTTTCTTGTCAGTTTGCATTTATTCTGATGTTCACTCGTGTTTTTGCTGGAAGAAAGAAACCCGCTGCTGATATAAATGGCTTCAAACAATTTGCACAGGTGCCTAAGACTTTGCATAGTACCGTACATGTTTCTGTACCTGCATTGGAAGATATCAGTTTTTGGCACAATTCCACAATTCTAATTCTAATTGGTGTGGCACAGTGGTGCAGTGGATATTACCGTCACCTCACAGCGAGAGTCCGGATGGGTTTGATTACTGCCTGGGTGGCTGAGGGTCATCTCTGTGTGGACTCTGAATGTTCTCCCTGTGTCTGCCGGTTTCCTCCCACAGTCCAAAGACCTGCATGTCACGCGATTGGAGATGCCAAGTCGCCCCTAGGTGGGATTGTGTGTTGCGTGCGTGAGTGTCTGTTTCTGTGTGTATGCTCTGTGATGAACTGGCGACCTGTCCAGGGTGTTTCTTTCGCCCCATGACTGCTGGGATAGGCTCCAGCCTCCCCTCACCCCACCCCATGACCCTGGTTAAGGATAAATGGCTCAGATCATAGATGGATGGATCTTGTATTATTGTACTTATTACAATATCAATTAAATGGTAGACATGTGGCAAAATGAGCTGCAGGCAGGACTAAAGATCCAACCACAGTTTGGCATTACCACTGCAGCAGGGGGTAACATTTAAATCTGAAACAATGACACAACAATGAAGTTGTGTGTGTGTGTGTATGTGTGTGTGTGTGTGTGTGCATATTGCGAGTAGATAAAATCTCCGCCTGTTTTCTGTTGCCCAAGGCCATTGTCAGTTCATCGAAACCATCACGAACATGCTAAGTAGGTTTTGTAGGAGTGTGTGCGTGCATTTATACATATATATATGTGTGTGTGTGTGTGTGTGTGTGTGTGTGTGTTTGTGAGCAGCAGTGCCGCCAGCACATCTTTCTCCTAGGCTGTTTGCGTTTTGGTGGGAATCCCTTGCAGGCATGTTCACACACCTTGTCAGCACTGAAGAGGAGGAGTGGAGAAGCAGAAAAAAGACAAAGCAGGGCGATGGGGGTGCTAGGCGTCCAAAATAACGTCATACCCAATCTGAGCTAAATACATTGCTGGGGGAGAGTTATTGTAGCTTCTCATGTAGTGTGTGTGTGTGTGTGTGTGTGTGTGTGTGTGTGTGTGTGTGTGTATAGGTGTGTGTGTGTGTGTGTGTGTGTGTGTGTGTGTGTGTGTGTGTGTGTGTGTGTGTGTGTGTGTGTGTG
>JBBPCZ010000148.1:2025063-2038120 GCA_037974445.1 Brycinus macrolepidotus | reverse complement strand
TGTTTTTGTGTGTGTGTTTGTGTGTGTGTGTGTGTGTGTGTGTGTGTGTGTGTGTGTGTGTGTGTGTGTGTGTGTGTATACATGTATACAGTGTGTGTGTGTAAATATATACATGTATACATATATAATTAATTTGGGCTTTCTAATGTGCCCTTGCAGTTAATCCCCATCTCTCTCTCTCTCTCTCTCTCTTGCTCTCTCGCGCTCTCTCTCGCGCTCTCGCTCTCGCTCTCTCCCTCTCTCTCTCGCTCGCTCTCTCTCTCTCTCTCTCTCTCTCTCTAGATCAGAAAGGCCACCGCCAGTCAGGTGTATGAGATGCTGTTGACCTATGATGATGTCATAGACGCAGCAGTGCTGGATGATGTCATGACTGTGCTTAGTGACACTAATTGGTGAGTGTTCTCTCTCTGGGCTGGACCTCCGTCTCTGAACCTATGTTTTTATTCATGACGCCCTTTTTTTTTAATTTCCTCTCTCAGGGAGAGTGACCTCAACACAGTGAGAACACACAGGAACCAGCTCTGTGATTGGCTGGGATTACCGCGGCCCACTGTGCCGGCAAAGGTAACACCGTGAGACCCTGAAACTGTCTTAAAGGAGCTCTCTTTCCTCTCATCTGAAAGTGGCGATAACTTGAATAGAAATTATTATAAATAGATAATAAAAGCAGTGATATCTGTTTAGTAAAATTGCAATATGATACTTTAAGGACTTTTCCCAATACACAGTGTTTATTTTTTCAGACCTCTGACAAGTTGGAACAAGCAAAAATGAACCAATGTTACCACATTTTTAAAAATATATTATCAAAACTATGTGTACAGTAATTGTATTGTTCATATTTACACTTCACTGGACTGAATTAAGTTAAACATGACTAATGATTCTTTCTCTATGATGAAACATGCAGTTGGTTGTTGTTGTTAAAGTACTGATTATCCACAATTTGCTCGTAAAAGAATATTGTGGCATAATTTATCCCGACAGTCCTAAACGTTGTCATTAGGCAACCTAGCTCTACTAAATTCTTCATAAAAACATGAAATATTGAATAACACATCAAAAAATAACTTCTGCTATACAGTTTGTAACATTTCAATGTAGACTATAGAAGTAATAAAAATATACAAATTATGAATGACAGTCATTCCAAATTCTGTAATATATGTTTGCTGACATGGTTCATTGTGATTGGTTACAAGGAGTTGGTAGTTATCCTATCCTATCCAAAAGGAGTTTACTTTGGTATTTGAGAGTCTTGGTTATGAAATTAAGGAGTATTATTTGACTGGTGAGTGCTTTTGCTGCGGTAGTGAGTGACTCATTGTGTGATTTTCCTGAAGGGTAGCACTGCTCTATAAATGTAAATTAAAAAAAGAGGGCATTTTTTTTGACACACTAAAATTCTAATCATCGAGTAAGTTTAATGTGCCAGATTCTGTGAATGCCACTGATGTGGTGTTTCTGTTCTAGCCACATGCTCGTAGGTGGGGCCTGGTCTTTTTCTCAGAGGTCATTTCTGAAGTCTTAAGCCCGAAAATGTCAGCTGGAATAATAAGCAGTGGCTCGTCCTGGCTCTCCTTCTCAGTGCCACCCTGTGCTCTCATGCATGCACTAATGGTGTTCAGTAGTTCCCTTTCTCACCTGTTCCCTCTCTGCCCTTTCCTTAAGCTCTGATTTCTCGATTTCTGCCAGCTGTAGCTTCCTCCACCCTTTTCTCCTCCCTCTGCATCAGAGGTGCGCTGTGGTTGGCGCTATAGATGAGTTGATCTGTCTCACACTGTAGCCTGGTTACTACTGACCAAAAATTTATATATTTTTTAATGTCCTAATGAGGGCTGTGTAACAATATGCAGTAACAACTGTATTACTTAAATGCTTAATGAAACACTGACTACCAAATTTCAGTATCCAGAACTGGATATACTGATACATTTTTAATAGTATTTATTGAGTTTTAAACACTTCTAATCCTTCCCATTAAGACGGTAATGTGAGTGTGTTTAGGCATTATAATGTTGAGGTAAGCACTATGTGCATGTTTAAATGTTCAAAGCTTAAATTCGTAATGTATATATTTTTTCATACTATGTATTTTTAGGCATTGTACTTTTTATTTACACTCTATTCACTCTGTCTCATATCTGGTTGTGCCTTTTAGAGTCCAGCCCAATAGTCGTGTCCAACCAGAGTGAAACGGCAGTTTTCGGACGTCTCTGCAACCACGTGGCCTCCACTCCTCCACCTCTTTCCTTCTCTCCCCTGAGCAGCTGGGTTTGTAATGTTAGACAGCGCTCTGACTTATGACCCCAAAAAGAATGTTTCATCATCTAATCTGTCACAGCACGTCAATAAACATAAAAACAAATGCTTTTAATCATGGTGGTGGTATCTTTTCCTTCATTTGCACTGGTCCCAAAGCCTGAACTCTTCTGATATTTGAGTCTTGAAGTCTTGAAGAAAAAAATAAACAAAATAAAATAAAAATATATGGTGAGGCTCAATGATTTTGGATGCTGTATGTACCATGAAGTTACACATGGCAGAGGGTAACTTTTCAGGTTGGACTGGATGGAGCTTTAATAGTTCTCTCATAAAGCATTAAGTTTATAGCTCCTGAGGAATTTCCTCTTGTCAAGTGCACACCCACAACATGGTAATTGGGTTAAGAGAGAACACAAGTATACGGGGAGCAGTTGGATTACATACCCCTCTCACACCCCTTAACAATTAGAGATCCAGCTCAATTCCGCTGCTACGGAAGAGGCAAAGCAACGCTGCTCGAGAGAAACAACTTAGCACTGAAACTCAATATAATCCTCCTGACTGCGCTCCAGGGAAAGTGTTAACATTTAACTGGAAAGGAAGGAATTACACTCCACTCTGTCTCAGCACTTAAAGCGATGGTCCGGACAAAAATCTACACCACTTTCGCCCGAATTCATCAGTCAAGACTTGTTCCTGTTTGTCTTCTTTCATTAAGCACTGGAGCAACAGGGCTAACAAATGGTGGACATTTATAAGCACTGGGCACATAAATGATCACACTGTCTCGAGTCAATTAATCTCAGACTTGCTTCTGTGGTTTCCGACACTGTATGACACACTGTTATCTATGGGAATGTACAAAAGTGCAGTCAGAATTCAGAGGCTGGCTGCTATATATGTTCAGTTTGTCAGGAGGGATTTCGTTTGTCGACGGGGGGAGGGGGAAGGACGCTGAAAAATAAGGGGAAAATATTAAAACAGGCAGGCAGCTGAACAGAAGGCAACAATACAGAAAGAAAAACCTGGAAAAACAGGAAGGTTAACAGGTCTGATATAGATACAGTCAGAGCTGAATTACTGGCACCCATGGAAAATGCCATAAAAAGTCTTTGTATTTAATTACCTAAAACTCATATTGAAAATATGAGAACAAATCTAACCTTTAATCAAAGTAAAATCAGTCTATGAAAGCAAAATACCTCCTCAGGTTTTCAATGGGGTTAAGGTCAGGGGTCTAGAATGGTCATGATTCTGTGGTCAGACAAATTTTGATAAAAAATATCTTGGTAATTCATGGAGTCCATGTTGCCATCTTTTCTAACAATGTTCCAAGGGACTTTGGAGAGAAAATGGTCCACACCAGCACAACTGATCCACCATATATGATAGCGACAATGAGGTTCTTTTCTGTATTTTCGGTCAGGTAGGTTCACTACAGCTCAGGTTGTTTTAAGCTTCTTAATTATTATCTTAACAGTGCATATGGGAATTCTCAGAGATGTGGATATTTTTGCTGGTTTATGAAGGTCAACATACTTTTGTCTGATTTCATTTGTGTGTCTTCATTGTGTATTGTGTATCCTTTCCCATGTTGGTGAGGGGAGTTTGACCTTTGTGTCACCTCATACTTATACCCAAGTGAAACAGGACGTCACGGATGACTACTTTATTCCTGAACCCAAGTGGACTTAAAAAAACAGAGATTAAAAATATGTTGCAGTTACATTTTGTTCATAATTTCTATTGGTTAAATAATTCTTATACATATTTATGTGCTTTTTATAAGGCACCTTTTGTATCCAGTTAGAGATGGGATAAGTCATATTTTCAGAGTGACAGTTAATTAACCACAAATACATTCTTTTACTAACTTTTTAACCATCAACCATACCAAGGCTGACGGTAATTACGTAGTTGACTGTACATTAGTCACTTTAGTCTCGCAGCTCCAGCGCAAAACTAAAAAAGCAAACTTCAGACGCCAAACAGACCTCATTTGGCAGAAAAAGTGTGGAAATCAGAGTTTTGGCTGAAACGAGCTGCTCGGCTGGCTGGCCGTGCTGCCTCAGTGTTGACCAGAGGTGCCATGGGCAGCCAAGGAGGCGTGGCCATAAGCAGAGAGATGTAACTCTATTACTCTCACTTTTTCTCCACGCATCCCGGCTTCAGTCAGGTCTCAAAGAAGGGCCTGCATTGTCCTGCACTGCACAATATTTTCCGCAGAGAAAACAAAGGGCTAATTGTTGAGCCCAGGCCGGCCTGGATGGGCCCTGTACTTGTGCAGAGAGGTAGACTGGTAGCGTGATGTGGCTCGCTATCACATGGCTGACTCCGCCTTGGCCTCAGCCTCACTTTGTCCTCATGCCCCCCCCCCCAGCCAGCAGCCTTTCTGTAAATGTGATATATCTCCACCCTGCACTTTTCTCTGCAACTCCAGGCATGGCTTTTAGTTGATCGCCTTACGCCAACTTAGGTTGCGTTTCAGGAGCCAGTTATCCCCGCTGGCTCCCTAACAGGATAATATCAAAAAATGTATCCTTATTGAATTATGAATACTGGATTTGCGGTCTTCTGATTGGGTAGTAAAAACTGAACTGGTAGGCCTTTGTTAGCGAATGTAACTGAATTTTGCTGGGCATTAGCGTGGCAGAAGTGTACTGACGCTAAAACAATAGGGCAGATCATGTCATCTGAAACAGAATTAGTAATGACGCCAGTTCATGCTGATCATCCAGGGCTGTAAGAGAAAAGTGATCTTTATTATTATTGTTATTATTACTATTTTACATAAAAAGAGGTTCGTTAAGGGATGTACCCCTTTTCAGGCACTGTGCAAGATATTCTTACACTCCACCCTCTCTAGAGTCTGGATTCTTGTAGGATTGTGTCATTTGGAATAGAGAACAGCCTTTTGCACTCAGTGGAATTGACTTAAACACAGTACTTCACATCACTGAATCACACTTATATTAGCTGTTAACATGCCCAGTTACCACTATAACATTATTACATCCTTAGTTGCATGTCACAAATATCCCAACACAACACAAATATCCCAAACAACATGGAAATACGGTTATAGAAGGACACATAGTCACTCGCATTGGACATTTCAGCCCAGCAGCCCAGTGGAAACTTTCATTTGTACTTAAAGTTACTACACTGCACAGGTACTGGATTTGGGCTGGGTCTGACACTGAAGGCAGCTGCCTTGATGCGGAAGGCAGTGCTGTGACTAGGCGTGGGTACATTGACACTGATATATCATTACTTCCAATCCTGACATCAATCCTCACATAAAATATCAATATTAAGTCTTTTGTTTAGGCAGAAAGCTGAATATTTGTCTTTATAAATGAAAAAGTAAAAAAAAAAAGATTGTAGTAAATGTGTAGGACAGGAACTGCTATAGTGAATGCTCTGCAATGGCTCTACCTGTAGTTATTTCATGAAGCAGCTTATATGGTCCACATTATTGTTTTCCCTTTTTGTGTATGCAAAAAGACTTTAAAAACTGTCTGTATTGGTATCGAGATGTTAGCCCGTGACCAAAGCCTTGATCTTATGTGAATTTAGCGCAATATTTAACAAAGTGGCGTCAGCCTCAATCTTATGTGAACATTCACCTCAGGGGAAGATGTTTTATGCTTAAAAAGAGAAGCAGCTGTAATGTGTATGATTCATTTTTATACAGATAAAACCACTAATCTTTACACAATTTCATAATATTTTGGGCCATTTATTTTCAGCTCCAGTTCCAGGACTTTTTAACAGTGAGTTGTGTACGTTCATGACAGCCAGTGAGCTGTTCAGCTCACCAAACAGTTAGCTTCCAGCAGCCAACCGCAGAAAACAGGTAAATGCTGGTAAATGTAGAATTTTTATTTTTTTTTATGTAGTACTTTCTTTTACTTTAAAGAAAATTCCTGCATGAAAAAGTTGCATGAAAAAAAAAATTTGGTAAAGGTTTTCGTCATTTAGTCCCATTTACCTGCATTAAAGGACGACCCTCTGGTGCCCTACAGCAGTTTTCAGTCATTTTATTGATATAATGGGAAGGATGGGACGTGGCCAGGCTCCTCATAAACACGCACTTTTACTATTAGAACATCAAAACTGAGTTTTATGGGTTGTCATATTGAATAGCCGCTCCATCACTGCCGCTTGCTTGACTGCAGGCTAAAGCAAAGCGGTCTCCGTGCACCTTCCTCCAGTCCTGGGTGTTTGGTTTGTCTGGGGTTTCACGTTCCCCTCCGTTCTGTAATTCGATTTTAATTAATGTGGGGGGCTGGATGGAAATTCCTGTTTTTGTAAAGGCATGGTGTATGTGTGTGTGTGTGTGTGTGTCTGTGTGTGGGTGTGGGTGTTTTTATATCTAGCAGATCGGTGGTAAACGGAGCGGCCTTGCTACAGTGCACGGCATCAGCAAGAATGCTAATAATTCTAAAGGGCTTACAGTAGGACCACAGTAGTCATGGCAATGGCCCGCTCACAAAGAAGGCCTTTTAGAGCTCGGGACGAGGATGGAGGGGGTGTGGGGGGGTTGCATGGACTCTCTCCACTGTGATATTAGGACAAATCTGCTTCCCCTGTCCCCCCCCGAGCCGTTTGTTATGGGATTACGTGGTGCCCATAGTGATTCGCACCGCTGTGGGATTATGCAGTCTAACAGTGCTTTAATAAAGTACGTGTTATGGACTGCTCTCTTTATTTTGGGAGAAAAGCTGGGTGTTTGCGAAAACGTCCCATACCATTTCTCTGTGGTGATCTGGGCTTCAGCAGACATAGCTGGCTTTTTCTCATTCGAATGTAAATAAAGCAGTAAGTAGTAAAGTGATAATTCTGGTAGAATCCCGTCCAGCATTATAGAACTCACCTGTCACTTAAAGCCAGTATATGAGACACTGATGGCCAGTGTTGATGCTTATAGTCCCTGTCATGTCAGAGACGTGTAACTCCTTTATTCCTGTTTTATTGATTGATTTATTTATTTATTTTCATTTCATTTGAAAGCCGCAAATACTAAATGAATGAATGAAAATGAAAATGAATGAAATCTCTTTACATTTACTAGAGCCCCACGGCATCACAGACCCTCCATCATATTTTAACGCTTAGTACTGGGGGCATCTCTCTTTATTTCTACCCAAACCAACCTTGAGTCAAAGAGCTCAATTTTTGTTTCGTCTGAACACAGCACCCTGTCCCAGTTAAAGTCCCAGTGGCGTCTGAACACAGCACCCTGTCCCAGTTAAAGTCCCAGTGGCGTCTGAACACAGCACCCTGTCCCAGTTAAAGTTCCACACTGTGGCTACTGACAAAACAGTCTTGCGTCCTCTTCCAGGCGGGTTCATGACAGTTTTTAATTTTTGCAATTTCTTAATGATTGCCCTACTGTTGAAATGGGCATTTTAAGTCATGCAGTCATTTTCTTGTATCCATTCCCTGATTTATGCAACACTTCTTGCCTTATTGCAATGGAATTCTCTTAAATCTTTCCCATGGTGATGGAAGAATAAAGGATTTGAGCCATGTGTCACCTTATTTTTATATCCCATGTGTCACCTTATTTTTATTTTTATACAGTACTGCCAGACTCTCTTGTATTTTAATGCAGTCTTGAGGAACAGTTCTCCAGGCTTCCTGAAGGACTTTCAAAGACTCAGAGGAGTGTTATTTGTATGTTAAGACACACAGTGACCTACGTATGAATCATTCAAGCAGAACAAAGACCATCTAACTGAAGTCCTGAACCAGTGAAGAGACAGGAGCAGATGATTCCAGATGATCAGGCGGTGATCAGTATACTGGTGGTGCTGAATGCTGAGTGGTCTTTAGGCACTTTGCAGCCTGTCACAGTAAAACATTTGTTCCCATTTTTTTCATTTAATCTACTCAGTATGACAAAGGTAAGACAGCTTGACAGGCATAAAACAGTGTTTTTGCACCAACAAGGCGATTCAGAACAAAATATAAAGAAACGGGGGTGGCTCAAGACTTGGACAGTACTGTACATGTGTGGGATCATACTTTTTACATTTCCTTGGTTCAAATGTATCTTGCCAATAACTGTGATTTTATTATTTATCTATTTATTTATTTCAGTTCTCCTTTTATTTATGATGTCACTAAAAGGACAGGAAAAGCATGACAAACATGTAAAGGCTCTTGTGTCTCCGCTACCCAGAAGGTCCAGACCTTGTGATTCTGTTTTCTATTTCCATTCGTCTGTTGAGTCACGGTGATGCTTTTGTAGGCTTACATTAAAGAGAACATTGTCCTCCCTGGTGGAGGGGCTTGGAGGGGGTGTGTGCAGCAGTGTCTTACTCTAAAAAAATACTAGCACACCAGAAAGAGGCTGGCATGCTGAAGTCCTAAAGGTGAATTTCATTAACTGGAAACTAACAAATCTCAAGGCCAAACTCCAAAGGCCAATTGTCAGGAACCTGAAATATGTAACCCATAATTACACAGCCGTTATTTGCAAATGACATGGTATAACAGAATGGCTCATGATGGGCTGTGTTTATCAGAGGTTTGGAGACATCTAAGAGATTAAATGTATGCTCTTGAGTGCTCCAATGTCTAAACACCGGCCCTATCATTAGGAGATCCAAGTTCGATCCACGGTGATGCCACAGCCATCCAAGATTAGCCTCCATCTCCCCATCACCCAGTGCGATGCTAGCCAGTATGGGCATCTGGTAACTGGCATAACAGAATTGACATCTTGACCTATGGAGTAAGAGAGATTTGGCCCAGTTGATATTTTCAATTCATTACAGGTTCGTTAGCAAAGCTTTGTTAGTGTAAGTAGGTACTGAAGGCTGCAGGCAGGTGGGTGCAGCATAGTTTATAGTTTAGTTGCTTAAAATTAAGGTTTGCCAAAATAAGGTTTAGGCCTAAAGCATATGTTCTAAATACCTTCATGCTGGATGGATACATAAGATAAGAGAGATAAGATAAGATAAACCTTTATTAGTCCCACAAGTGGGAAATTTGCAACAAACAATGGAATAGAATAAAGTCTAATAAAAATACAAATGTGCACTATACAATCTAGAAATATAAAAATAGTATCAAATAAAAATACGTGCATTTGTATTGTAAAAATGTAAACTATTTGTAAACGTAGATAAGTATGTATGTACACAGTGAGCATATGTATGTATATATGTACAGAGTGGACATATAAATAAATATTAGAACACTGTGGATACACACACACACACCCAGGTACACAAAGGAGTGACAGACATTGACGGATGTTGTGAAGAAAAATAGAAAATGGCTTTAATTTATTTAGTTTTATAACTTTTTACTGTTATCAACATCATACATAAAAGCTCAGAAGACTCCTGAAGGTTCACTGGTGGATTTGACTAGTAAATAAAATGGCTATATTTGTGTTGCAGATGTTTCCTGATTCCATTTACCACCACTGTAGAAAAAAAGTCTCTCAACAATGAACATTTCACACCAAACCCACTCCGAATGACTTCATGCATGCAGTTATGCAGAAAATGTGAAAAATCAATTTCCCTTTAACAGCTGTTTTGACAAATACATTTAGGGGAACATTTAGCCAATTTATTGGCCTAAATCGGGTAGTTACTCGAACTAGAGTTGACATGTTGCACCCGTCATGTAGGACATGCACTAGTGTTGTCTTAATTGCCAAGCAAGATAAGCTGTTTTCATTATATTTCAAGTGGATTTATATTATATTTAAAGGTCCTATTCAGTATCATGAAAACAGGGTTACCTTACTTTTTTAATTAAATGCATAAATTAATATATCATTCATTCCGCAGTCCATACATGGCAACTGTGGTCTAAAAACATTCCATTTTGAATGGCACTGTTTTTGTGATGTCATAAAATCATCAAATTTACATACATCTGCCTACTTGGCCTACTGAGGTTCTATGAATGTAGAAGTTATAAGGAGCACAGTAGAGCACAATACAGGGCAGGGAATCAGCACCGAGGTCGTTTACATATTTCAGTCTTAAAGGCACAGTAACAGACTGTTTTAGTTTAGGAATAAAGATAGGTTGGAAAACGATCACGTAAAAATGAACAAAACCCTACAAATGTCATAAGTGGACCCCAAGCAAATCGATAAAATACAAGAAAAAGTAAAGGACCCTTTAAGCCATCAAAAAAAAAACATAAATAGATGTAAAGATCAGGAAGGTTTCTGTCTTGCAGAGAGAAAAAGGGGAAATCCAGTGATAAAGAGATTTGGTGGACATGAAAGATTGAAAAAATCAGCTGTGGGACATCTGAAGGAGATCTGGGTTTGAAAGCAGCCCTGATTTTGATGAGCATGTTTTCCACTAATGCGCTTGTTTACAGAGATTTCCGTCCCACAAGAAGGTTAGATCTGAAAACTTTAATCCCGCGTGTGGTGGGCCTGTCCGAAATGCAGCTGAGTCTCTGCTGAGAAGCGGTCAGGAATGTTTTTGCTTTGTGGACTTCAAGCTAAATAGATATATTAAATCCCCCTTCATCCTTCATATTTTTTTTTCTTTTCATCTACCAGCGAGTCTTTGCCAAGAGACCAGCATTTATCAAGCACGGAGGCCGAAAGCCAACTATGTGCGCAATCAAAAAGATGTATTTGTAGAAGGATGTGATTTTTTTTTATACAAAAGGAGAGACGTCTCCTCAGAAATGGACAAATAATGTAATTATATGATTGATAGAAATAGCAGAGATATTGTAACTATATGATTATAGAAGAAACGGCAGCGCTGCTATAATTATGATTATGACAGCTGATGCGGTCTTTTCTCCAGGAAACCGCGCTCTTTATATCTTCTCAAAGAGCCGTAATCGACAGTTTGGAGGGCATGTGCTCCCTGCCTAGGAAATTGCCACGTTGTTGTTTGGAATTATAGTCATTTGAGGCCAGAGGCAGCTGGTTTGTGTTTGGAATGTGGGCTGATTGCTGGATGTGTGTGTGCTTTTATAGGCCGCGGCTTAATGGCCGGTGTGTTTTTATATAGCGCGTGTGCTGGGGCGCTTACGGGCCTTCTGGCTAATTGAGCGGAGAGGTCAGATCCTGGCTCTGACCTGAGGCTGGTGAAGTTGAGGAAAGCCTAATATTTCAGAGGTTAGACCTACTCTGTAATTAAATAAACTGAATGGCCTCACTGCAGAGCTGAGCTTCTGGTGGTCTACAGCGTTCAGTTCAAACACAAGCTCTACACACCAACAGAATTCAAACCTCTTTGATTGCGTGGGTCAGGCGTGTTGCTCTGCGGGGCTGTAAAGCTTCAGGGGCAGTTCTGGGCAGGCATGTGTTTTTCAGCCTAATCCATGGACGAGAATTGTGATGTTTCCTTGCACTTGGAAAAGATTAAGGTCATCTCAGAATACACAATGCTTTTGTTCTCCAGTTTTCCACTTTCGCTGTACGGTCGTCTCTTCGTGTTGTATAAAATGCATTTGGACTTGCTCACCGGCTCCGGTTGCAAATTGAGTGTTACTCTTTGGCCGGAATGATCAGTTATATTTTTGTCAGTAGAGAGTCCCAGGAGGGACGGAGCCGGGTGGTGAGATCAGCGTATGAGTTGCGTTAAAGAGGTCGTTTGCAGTGCTGCAGTTCTCTGGCGTTTCTCTGCTTTCTCTCTCGGCCTGTGCGCGGACTGGTCATGTGATAAAGGAGACGTAGCCAATTAGCCTTTCTGTCTCTTATCTGTGTGTATGTGTGTATGTGTGTGTGTGTGTATATGTGTGTTTTTCTGTCTGCAGCTTGAGGAGGAGATGCTCTCTTGTTATCTATCTGCCCGGGCAGTCAGGAGGTTGCCGTGCAGCTGTGTGGTCAGGGGCCTTCAAGGACTTTAGGGGATATAATTCAATACTCTGACTAGATGTAACATGCTCCTTGTCCTTCTCCTTTTCTCCCCTGTTAATCAGTATGAACTGCATGGGAGCACTGCACTGTAGACAGCACAGGACCATTATTCCTAAAGTAGCATGCTAGCGTGGCTAACCGTGAATGAAACCCAGTGGCCTTGTAATCTCCATAATGCTGTCACTGGACAGCTCAACGCGCTTGGAGGAGAACATTAACGTCATGAGTGATGGGGCAAAGGGGGGGACATTCTACCCAGACAGAGTGAGGCCACATCAGTCTCTTACTTCCCGACCATGGGTGGCTATAGCATTCCTGAAGATCTAACATACAATCTTTCTACACATTTGTCAGGCTGAGTGCGGAACCCAGTGGCATCCACATTCATAACGTAAAGCGGTGGCTGTTAGCTTAAATTTGTAATTAGTACCATTAGCATTTTTGGCCATACCTTTTCTTCATAGTCCCATGAAACACAAATGTTAAAATATTAAAAAAGGAGTTTCAAAACTGCTGATCAGACCTTTCTGGGGCTGATCCTAATAATCTGAAGAGCACCTGTGATTGACAACCCTCCAAGATTCCCAGCCTGCTGCCCCATGATACAGGAGTGAAACAGACCCTGTGCAATGTTGTGGACTCCTCCATGCAGCGCTGTGGCCATGGCTCACTAACTTGTCCGATTTTTATGTGCTGTTGTCCTTAAAGGCCCACATCATAGAAAAACTACAGCAGCTTAGCCCCACCCATTCAAACTGACATTATAAGGAGTGTTTCATCCTGGAATTAAAGAAATGGGAACAAATGTTTTACTGCGACAGGCTGCAAAGTGCCTAAAGATACAAGAAACCTAGATAAAGGAGTTCCAACCACTCAGCATTCAGCACCACCAGTATACTGATCACCGCCTGATCATCTGGAATC
>JBBPCZ010000148.1:1998876-2012753 GCA_037974445.1 Brycinus macrolepidotus | reverse complement strand
CACTAATGGGGAGAAACAACACAACATGATGCTTTGTCTTCATCTGAGACACATCTGGCCGGATTCAGCCATTTTTTGTTTACGTAAAACTCGATTTTCACGCGCGACGTGCAGTTCGTTGTGTGAAACGCGTTCGTTCTGCGAGTCACACACGCGTCCGAGGCGCCGTTCGTTATGCGGAACGTTCGTTCTGTGAGGTGTTCGTTAAGTGGGGTACCACTGTATTTACAGAAAAGATTTGGGTGACTATTGATGTCTAGTGTTTGATAATGATGTTCGCCTTGTAGCTCCAGGTCTAAAGCAAAGAAGCAAAATTTGGGCAACAAATATACCTTGCTAAGTGTTATCTGTGGATGTAAAATAGAGTTGTTGCCAAACTATTTCTTTAAAGCATTAAAGTAAGTTTTAAAATCCTCTTCAGACCCAACCCTACATGTAGTTCATTCACCAGATGTTTGTGTGTGTGTGTGAATTTGGTTCTTCAGTTTAGCATTGGATGTAGAAAGAAAATGTACTAACAAGCGACAGAAACTTATAGACACTAATTAGCATTGTGTAAACTGTATGCATAGATCCCCACATACTATGCAGATATAAAGCAAAAATTTTAAATTTAAATATAGCTGATATTACTGCTTTTTGATTTTTTTAGGGTTTTTTTTTGTTTATCATGCTTTATAGGTTTTAGCATGTTGTAGAATACAGTGTCAGAAACCACATAAGCAAGTATTTTTGAAACGACAAATCCATGCTTCTTAAGGAAAGTGGGCGATTGTAGACAGTTGATGAAGCTACTGGTGCACTAAGTTTCCAGCCCTTTAGCCTTGCTCAGCATTTAGCCTTGTAACTAAGGCAAACTGATTCAACTGAAGTACGAATTCCTTATTCGTGACACATGGCAGGGTGATAAAGTCTTACCTTAAATCTTGAAATTTTTTGGCTTTTTACTGACAAATAATGTCGAGGCACATGCAGATGACAACCAATTCATCTGGGTTCAACTATCATCAGGGTTTCCTGCTCACCTGTATTGAAGACCAGTTCTAACTAAAGCTACTACAACTAAATCAGGGTCCAACAGAAACTGTTGCTTCTACTACTGTTAACTAGAGACTCCTGAGCTCCAGACCTACATGGATCACCTCTAACTCTGACCAAAACTACTTCAACTACTCACTTAGACTCCTACAGAAACCACTGCTACTAATTACTGACTCTAATTTATTATATTACTGCTAACTAGAGACTCTACCGCTTAGTGGTTCAATCTGTACACCAAGGCCCCACTGTTGGTCATCTACATAGTATTATTTTTCTATTCTCTCTTGATCAGAGGAGGATGGGATCCCCTTTTGAACTTGGTTTCTCCAAAGGTCCTTCCAAGACCTTTAGGGAGTTTTTCCTAACTTCTGCCGCCCTTAGCTTCCTCACTAGAGGCTCAGATCTGGATTCTGCTTTGTGACAAAATCCGTTGTAATAAGAGCTAATATTGTCATAGCATCTCACAGTTACAATGTTTAAGCAGCCTATATGGAAAAATCTCCATTAAAAACACATTATTCTGTAGACCAGAGGTCCCCAACCACCGGGCCGCAGACTGGTATTAGTCCGTGAGTTATTTGGTACGGGGCCGCAAAGAAAGACAGAATAAAAAATATTTTATTGATTATCAGAGTCTGAAAGATCTATTATTTTGGAAAAAAAAATGCTCGTCTCGGTCACGTGATAGGGTACATCAAAAATGTAGCCCACCAGCTAGCAAAAATGAGTAAAAAACAAACGCACGTTGTTTTCATTTGTGTCTATACCGGTCCGTGAAAATATTGTTTTACATGAAACTGGTCCGTGGCGCAAAAAAGGTTGGGGACCGCTGCTGTAGACCACCTGGAAGTGTATTAATGCATACATGCCTACAACATAAAAATGGATCGTTAACTTAACCCAGATGATAATTTCTTGATATAAACCACTTCTTATGTAAGCTTCAGACAATTAATGGTTAAACTTTCTGTCTTTTCATTTATCACTGACGTAATAATGAGTTCCCTTGTTGGTATATATGAATACAAATTGTTTAAAGACAATTCCAGTGGCAAAATGAATGAAATGCCAGTCCTTGGTATTGAACATCTTGCAAATGAGAAGCTAACGAGCTGTGACTCGCCATCACTTAATGTTAGCCCCCTTCGCATTTTTGGGTGAAGTGCTCCTTTAGAAGGCCTGTTGGGGGTGGGGGGATGATGTGCCTCACTGGGGCGCGGGCCAGTGGATGTGGTTTCTGTGGCAATCCTTGCTCTGTCATTCGAATAGTGTGCTAATCCCCTCAGTGGAAGCTCCAGACAATGGAGTTTCCATTGATTGTTTCCTTGTTGTTGTACAAAATAAAATTACCAACCCACACTTGGCGAGACTTTTGTGTACTAATTTCAGTGATCCTCAATGGCGTCCATCTTTCTTTCTTTCTCAAAACAATGAAACTGATCACCATTCCCTCATTAGTACCATGCTTTACTGTATGGGGGGTTCACTTTGATAAATAGCAATAAAAACACATACAAGAATATGTAAATTTGGACACTTTTTCATCATCAACCTGCATCAATATTCACTAGCTGTGAAAACAAACCAACATTTTTTAATTTGAGGCTGAAGTTCACTTCTTATTTGCATTCGAGGACGTGGGCAGGAAAAAGCACAAACCTTGACTTGATTATTTCATTCTTGGTCCAGGACTTCCATAACCTACAGCAATCAATTATTCAGTGGTTTTGCTGGGTGTTAAACTTAAATTACATACTTTGATATATATAATCACATTGTATAATATCTAGCAGCTAGCTTTGTATTATATGACTGAATATAAATATATAATTATAATTACATACGATATATTACATACATTATATAATACATAGACTATAGCTTAAATATGGAGAGTCATCACTTGTTTACTTTGTTTTACTTTGTATGCTGTAGTTTTACAGTTCAGTTTTTAGTGAAGATTTATGGCCTCTTAGCCCCCGCTGACCAGGTCAACCTACTCTAATGTCATATTTTGTGTTTTAGTTGCTAAGAAGCTCATTATTGTTGTGATATACAGCACAACCATTCAAGGTTACAGTCATTAAAGAACGGTACACATTTAGGGCGTACTCACACTTCGAGATCTGTACCAAGCCTGAGTCCCCAAAGTCCAGTTTGTTCGGCTAGTGCAGTTCCCAAACCAGTCCTGGACTACCCCATGCCCTGCACTTTTTAGTGTTCACACAACCACTTCAACTTCAGACCAGCTGGGTAATTAGCTGAATCGGGTGTGTTGGGAGCAAGGAAAATAACTGTTTGACTGATTCTGTTTGACTAGAGACTCTTAGTTGTTAAGTCTGTACCTCTTATTATTGGTCATCTACATAGTGTTATTTTTCAATTGTCTCACTCTTTTCACCCTCTACCAAAAAACTAAAACGTGCAGGACAGGCGATACTGCAACACCAATTTGGCAACCACTGGACTAGTGTGATTGCTCCGTACTCTGCCTCAGTCTCCTGAAGTGGGCCCAGGTTTGGTTCAGTTGGACTCGGAGATGGTACGCATCTAGTATGACCGCTAAACAAACCTGAACATGGAACTCGACCTCAGTTATCCCATTTAACAAACATGGTGGCAATGGAATGGCAGGATGTGCAGTGTTCACTGGAAATTTGGGCAGATGAGAGAATACAGGAACAGCTGGGCACAACACACAAGTGACTTCAGAGCATTAAGTGCAATGTCACCACAGGCCAGCGGGTGAGTACAAGCCAACTGGGCCCAGTGTGAGTAAAGTGGCCCTCATAGACATGTGTGAACACACCACAGCCCACAGTGTGAACAATGTGAAATTCTTTCTCTGCATTTAACCCATTCATCAAGTGAAGCAGTGGGCTGCCAGCAACGCAGCGCCCAGGGAGCAGTGTGTGGGGACAGCATGTTGCTCAACCTCAGTGGTGCCACTGGCAGTCCTGGGATTCAAACCCACAACCTTCCAATCGCAGGGGCAGCTCCCTAAGCACCAGGCCACCAGTACACCCTAAGATCAAAACTAAAAAATGCAACTGGTTTGTAAAATCATTGTTACTATGGCAACCAACAAATCTGATTTGTCCTGTTGTGCGAACAAAGCCTCAGAAAAAAATGCATGTAACAGTATGTAACAGTGCCCTAAAACCCAAATAAAGGCCCATTTTGGTCACAGCCACAGATTATGTTTTATCAGAGAGCTCTATTGGCATGTGACAAAAAACAACATTGCTCCAGGCAGTGGAAACACCAGTAGCCGCGCTCTGTTTACTCCTTGCACGTTCGTGCTTGTGCATATACTCTACATGCACGCATGTGTACGCATTAGGCGTGCAATTCTCTGTTCTCACGATTCGACTGAGTTATTTTTAGAAGGAGGTTCTATATGCTACAATGTGTACATTTAATTTGAATATTTTGGTGCATTTTATTTTTAGGACCTCACATATGAAGAATGATTTACACATTTCAGCTTTCACTCAGTTACATTTCCAAGACAAATAATACTTTTTACATTTCATTTAGACCTTTAAAGGCCTGGATCATTTTTTCATCTTGTAATGTTAACAGTTATGAACCCAAATGCGGAGTACCAAAAAACAGAGAATTTAATGAGTAATTCAGTTCCAAGAGTAAAGCAGCCAAAATCCAAAACGTAGAAAAATGGTCCAGAAACCAGAAAATCCAAACATAAGCCAACAAATACAAATCCACAAGGCAAAAGAGAAATCCAGAATCCAAAAACAAGGGTCAGAAAAACACAGTCAGGTCCAATAACAGATAGCTCAGTACTCAGGTGATCTTGATCTACTCATTATAGACTCTGGAGTGGAGATCTGGAGAGGGTTGTCTAGTAGTGCCTGATTGAAGTTCCACCTCAGATCCAGGACCAGGCCTTACACATTCTTTTTTACCAATCAGTTCCATTTGAATTTATTAAAACATCCAACCAAATTCATACCAGTGTTAAATGATATTGTCCATTACAATGTATTTTTCTTGGTCCTTCTTTGTTCAAAGACTACTAAGCTGATTAGAGGCTGACCCATGCACCACTGCATCACAAAACTTTGAATTTGTTTGTTAAAACATTTTTTGTCTACACACTCAGACACATCCACTAAACCTGGCCTATAACAGGTGAGTTGAACTTGCTGTGTTTGAGCAAAAACTGCAATGCAAAACTTGCTGGACAGCGGCCCTCTAGGACTGGCATGGTGGACCCCTGGTCTAAGTGTTGGCCCAATGATCACCACAAACATCTGTGGCCAGGAGTTCAAGAGAACATTATTAGCCTTGCTAATTAGCCAGATAATAATACATTTATTGTATATAGGGCTTTTCTAAATGCTCAGAGTTGCTTTACAAAAGAGAAATATAAAGGAAAGACAAACAAACAAACAAACAAGATGATAAAATGCCACACTAACACCACAAGGAACAACACAACAAAACACTGTCAACAAATATAAGCTAATTTTAAAAGGTGGGTTTTAAGAGAGTGTTTAAATGAGATGAGGAGTTTCTAATTGCACTAGGAAGGGGGCAGCAACTGAGGAAGGTTGTTCTTTTAGGAAGGGAAAGATAATTGGAATCAGCAGAGAGAGGGAGCATTTGGAAGAGTGACTATGAAGACGATCAGCTAGATATGATGGCGCCAAATTGTGGAGAGGTTTGTGGGTAAAGAGTAGGTGTTTAAATTGAACATGCTGCTGGACAGGAAGTGAGTGGAGCTCTTTGGGAACGGGGCGGTGTAGTCTATAGTCTGAGACAAGGTGAGGAGGCGGGCAGGCAAATTCTGGACATATTGAAGTTTCTTTACTGTTTTGGCGGGGAGGCCACAGAGGATGCTGATGCAGTAATCCCTCCCCCGATATTACCCAGTGTGATGCCTGCCAGGATGAGTGTCTATTAGTTGACGTAACAGAATTGGCAGTTATTGTATTCTTCCGAGCACGATGAACTGTCCATGACACCTCTAGTCTCCACCCTTCCAGTGCAGGTAGTATCGTGTGATGGATCCTTAGCTAGTGGGTGGAACTGAACTGGGGAGAATACCACATGTGTGTGTAAGTGCATGTGTGTGTGAGTATAAGTGCATGTGTGAGTGTTGTGGTGGGTCTGTGTGCATGTGGCTGAACCGGGGGAAGGAAAGGCAGAGTGAGGCAGGTTGAGTGAGAGATTGTGGGCTATAGGGTCTGATTGCTCTTTTGCTGTGAGGGGAGAGTGAGGGAGGGCTGGAGGACCGGAGGCAGTAGTGTGTGTGATGTGGCGATGTGGCTTCTCGCACATGGAGCCCATCTTTTGTCCATTGGTGTGGTGAGCTGAGATCGAGGCTGGCCGGAAGAGCCGCCTGCCCTCTAAGTCTTCCTCCTCCTTCTCCTCTGTCCGCCACAAAGAGGCTTTGAATGCTGTGGTTTTCTGCCCCCGGTGGGTCCGCTGGAGCTGCTGCTGCCTTTCTGAGTCACACAGCTCTATTATAGCAGCCTCTGCAGCTAACACACACACACACACTCACACACCCATATAGATAGATTGATAGATAGATAGATAGATAGACAGATAGATAGATAGACAGATCGATAGCTAGACAGATAGATAGAGAGACAAAATTGGCAATTGTTGGTTAGGAGGGCAGTCATTTTTATGTTCAAGTTTTATGAGAATTCCCCCATCTGACCAACAAACCCCTGCCCCATCCAACCCCGTTTTCCCCTTCTGGCCAAGTGGTGTTAAACTGTGGAGGGGCAAACCACTCCACTGCCAAAGTTTCCAGCTGATTTAACACGATTCACTGAACTATCACTTTCTGTGGGCTGGACCCTACACAGTGCAGGAAGTTTAACCCCAGTGGCACCGACACTGCGACTGCTGAGGGATTAAGCTGAGAGCCAGGGCTTTAGAGAGAGCTTCAGGTTTACAATAACAGTATGTACACACTCTTTATGGATAACTGTGTACATTAAGTTTGCCCACACAAAGGGTTATATGAATCTATTGTATGACAGGTTTACCAAGGTTACCTTACCCTGCCCCCTCCACGCACACACACTCACACACACACTTCTGTGCATGTATTAACTGGCCCGCCACTGTGTGGATTACACTGACAGCTAGAGCTTTCAAGAGCACTTTGGTTACAACAGCACTGTGTACACATTTATAAATAATGTTGGCAGTAAAGGAGCAGTTCAATGAAAATTTGCATCGTTTTTTCTCCCTTACACCACATGTAGCCGATCAACCAACTAGCGTTGTGCACACCTGAGTCTTCAGACATTTGCTTCAAACTGCAAAAGTGCAGACATAATTCAGGATTTCAGGATTTCGGGATGGACGCCACTACCGTTTTTAGCAGTAGACCACTGGCACTAGACTTCAAAACATGGTCCAGAAAGGCTGCTGCTCATATTCACAGTCATGGGTGGGACCTTTTTGTAAAACTGGTCCCACCCATTGTAAACTAAGACATGACTGGTTGATTGATTAATATTTTGGTGTCATGGTCACACGATGCATGCTATGCTCCCGGCCACTCAGGTTGCCAGACGACTGAACTCCCCCTCCATTCCCTCTCAGTTTGCTTTCTCCCATTCACCTGATTGTTTTGCATTTATTTCCCTCCCTATATGCACCCAGCCTGAGCCGGAGTCCGTTCTGCCTCATGCCAACTGGCAAGCATGTGGTTTGTTTGTCCTCTTTATAGAGTCGACCAAAGTAGTATGCCTGACAGTTCCTCTTCAGCAGAGAAGACACTGATCAGCTACACCCAAAGTGGCTGAACCTGGTGTTTCCTGCGCTTCCTTCCTCTTCACCACAGTTGGGCTTCAAAGAGGCCTCTGAACTGTCCTGACTTACCATGCAGTTGAAACAGTGTTCTATCCAGCTGCACGAGTACCTCCTGCAAGTGCGTCGCCTACCTGAACACACCACACTATCATGACACTCAGTGGTTATGTACATCAATCCAGGGCCTAAAGGCCTAACCAATGGGAGAGCTTGCTTAGCTATATTTATCTACAAAGAACAGAGAAAAACATTCTGAGTGGCTAATTTTCTACTACAAGGATTTAACCCTGTTGTTTGTGACTTAATAATGAAATAAGAGAAGTACATGCCTGGGTTAATTACAAACATGATCCTATTGAAGAAAAATGAACTAAAAATGGCAGACATGAATGGTTTAGCTTTCATTCAGAGATCATGCAGAGAAGGCCTAGTAGGCTCTAAAGGTTCCTCACTGTTTTTAGCCGTTTAGCATACTTTTGTCCATGTTTATATCTGTAGACTTAGCATCAGAAAGCATATAAGGTCTGTCTGAGTTTATTCTACATTAGCCTTTTAGCTTCAGTGCAAATTATAGAAAACTTCAGACACCAAACACGTCTAGGGTAACCTACTTGGGGACTTGAAGAAACAATTCATCATTTAGCAGTAGTTCATAAGTGACATCTATTGTGCAACAGGTTTAAAGGTTACTCTGAAGTGTGTCTTCCTTCTTTCTCCCCATGGACACTTCAGTACACATATTTACTGGCCTGTCGCTGTGTGTTGACTAAGGAGGTGTGTATGTGTGTGTGTGTGTGTGTGTGTGTGTGCGCGCGGAACGCTGAAACAATGATGTGTGAGTGTTGTGGTAGGCACAGATCCACAGGGATAAACAGTGACACAATGGGCGCAGGCATCTCTTCCCCAAAACTGCTGCTGCTGACCTGTTGTTTCAGCCCTAGGATGTGTTTGTGAGCTTGTGGCTACAGCACTCTGGGCATGTGTGTGGCCCTGAGGGGTCACCAGCGTAGCCCCGCTGAGCACACTGGAAACAGGATGCATGCGTATGTGGATTCTACCAACTTGTGTGTGTACACTGAACAGCCACAACATTAAAACCACTGAAGTGAATAACATTGATTATATCATTACAATGGTACCTGTTAATGGATGGGAGCTATTCGGCAGCAAGTCAACAGTCAGTGCCTGATGTGTTGGAAGCAAAAAAAATCTGAGCAGCTTTGACAAGGGCCAAATTGTGGTGAGTCAGATGACTGGGTCTTGTAGGGCATCTTCAAAAGGTCTTGAAGGCTGTTCACAGAAGGCAGTGGTTACAACCTACCAAAAGTGGTCCAAGGAAGGACAACCGGTGAACGAGTAACAGGGTTATGGGTGCCAAAGGCTTACTGATGCACATGGGGAGCGTGGGGATGTGTATCACTTACCTGTTGCAAACCAAGTACCTCCCCTTCATAGCAGCAGTATTCCCTAATGGCAGTGGCCTCTTTCAGCATTATAATGCCTCCTGCCACACTTCAAAAACGGTTCAGGAACGGTTTGAGGAACATGACAAAGAGCTCAATGTGTTGACTTGGCCTCCAAACTCCCCAGATCTCAATCTGATCGAGCATTTGTGTGACGTACCAAATTCCCTTAGCTATTTATCAGAAGTGTGTTGTCCTTCATAAATCAGCCAATGGCTCTAAAAAATCGATGCACATCCACATCCATTGCTAGGATAAAATAACCAAAAGTTTAAAATAACCAGAGCTGTAGTGATCCTGCCTGGAAGTGGGCACATTTTTACTTTACCCTCAGGCCCGGTGAGGAGGATGGTTACATTTTCTCCAAGAACAAACTTGGTGATTGGCATTAGATGACAGCATTTTGAGGTCACCAAGTCTCTAAAACTACAATTAGACACCATCTCCCTTCCAACAAACTATTTGGAAGGCATACCAGAAGAAAGTCTTTTCTTTCATCCAAACACAGGCATGACTGTCTGGAGCTCACCAGCTGCTACTGGATCTTGGTCTGGAATGCGGTTCTGGGATCGGTTGACAAAAAAATAGAAAATGTTGGTAACAAATACTCAAGGTGGATTTGGCATAAAGATTATGTTGTTTATACAGAAAAGAACCTCATCCTCACTGTTAAGTATGGTGGAGGATCTGAGATACATGGTATTATAAAATGCAAGAAGATTTTAAATGAAAATCTGGCTGCCTTTGGTAAACAGCATAGATCTTCTATCAGGACAATAATCCAAAACATACACCCAAACCCAGTCAAAAAAGCTTCAGGTACCTCAGAATGAACCTTCTGATATGGACATCCCAGCCCCCTGACCTAAACCCCACTGGAAAATTGGTGGGGTGAGTTAAAAAGCAAAGAGTCCAAAACAGAACCTAAGACCCTGAAGGATGTGGAGAGATCTCCTGCTCGGTATTCCTCAATATCATTAAGCATTACAGGAGAAGACAAAAAAATGCTAAACACAGGGGTGCCAGTAGTTGTGATGCATATGGTTTTGTTTTAAAAATGGAACAGGTTTTTGTTTCATTAGATTAAATTTACTTCAGTTTAAAAAATTTTTCTCAAATTTCTAGTAGTTTGAGCTAATTAACTATGAATATATGCACACAGAATCTACAACCCTCTACACAGCTCGTGTGTTGAGCTCCATTCTCTCCATATAGCCCCCCATGTTTAATGGCAGATAACGCAACCGAAACTCAGGACTGCATCATTTTCCCCCCAATTTGAGCCTGCTGACAAGCCCTGTCTCCACAGAGCATAGTCTGAGCACTCATAAGTCCTAGACACAGGTGATTAGGCCTGCAAGACTTGGACATGCATGTGTTTTATCAGCCTAAATCAGCAGAGACAAAGCCTTGCTTGTTTATGCTAGTAAAGGGCACTGCTACTGCTCCTAGCCTACTTATAGCACACTCCTCACTATCATTCTGCTCCTGAGATAAACACCTGCTCTCAGGATTATTTTTCTAGCATTTTTCTCAAAATTAGGTCCACTCTAATTTTGTTCAAGAGCCTTGGCTGTTGTTTTGGCTAGCATGCTGGGCTGTCGTCATCTCACAACCTGTTCTGTAGGATCAGGATCACCCATTAGCAGCCAATCTTAGCAGCTTTTTCTCTCCATCATGCAGTAGCCAAGTTATGAATGACTGGAGGCTGGAGTTTTATAGAGAATAAAAGAGAGCCTTTTGGGGTTATTTTTTTTTACCAACCAAGATTTCTATGTTAGCCAGATTACTTGAGCAAAATGGTCAGGAACATTCCTGGTGGACGATCTTCATTTCTGACTTTAAGCCAAACCATGTATGGTTTTCAAATAGCAGTAATTACTAAAAGAGCTGACAAAATATGCTTAAATATTCAATTAAAATCAGAAAGTTCATGTCAAATTTGGTGAGAGTTTTTCAGGCTTTATCTGTATCTTTATCATGTTTACACATTGATCACAACCTCTCAAACGAAGGTCTGGCTGAAAGAATTGGTACCTAGGTAGCAGGGGTACAGCTCGCTGTGCATACATTCCCTATGCATCCGGAAGGAGTCCTTGAGCTAGACTCCTAACGCTACATTAGCTTGCCACTGTACGCTTCTTGTTGGAGGAGAGTATGAAACAGCTCCAGTTGCCCAGATTAAGTTATTTAGAAATGTGCAGCAGAAATTACCCCACATATTTTTCTCACTAAATATGGGCAGAAAATTACATATTTTCACCAGAGGGGTCTCTAAGTCCCCATAATGTACATAGTGCTGCTTTAAATGATGCATCTTCACTGAGAAATACTGCTTTGCAAAATACCCTCATGGCTTATAGTACTACTGCTTCTTTCTCTCTTCATACTCTTTATAACAGGCAAAACTAGGCAACAGTCTATGAGCCAAGAGTCCCATAAAATACAAATTAGATTATTGTAAAAATCAAAACACTTTGAACATTATTCTGGATTTTAGCATCTTTCCCTGTGGATGATGGACACAGTAGCCGTCTGTCTCCCCGTCATTTGCAGGGCTGTTTGGCTTTTCTGTGTGACGCTGCTCTTGGCCCAGGCTGTAGTCGCTGGAGGTTAATGGACATGGCCTGGAGTTTGTCTGTCTCCCCGTAGGCCCTCACTGAGGAGGCTACTGCTGTTCTCTCTCTCTCTCTCTCTCTCTCTTTCTCTCTTTCTCTCTCTCTCTCTCTCTGTCTCTCTCTCTGTCTGAATCTGTGGTCTGTATTCAACTACCTCCTTTTTCTTCTCCAGTTCAGGCAGAATTCCCCCTGAAGCCACAGCTGGACCGGGAATGAATCTCTTGTCAGTTCTCTTTCCACATCACCTTCCCCCATTTTCTCTGTCCTTTGTCCTCTCTTTCCACTTTACTTCTCTTTCTCACTCTCACTTCCACTCTTTCTGTCTTTCTCTCACAATCTCCCACTCTCTCTTTCTGTCTTTCTCTTTCTGGCTGCCTCCCACTCTCTGTCCCCGTTTGTCTAACCATACATCTCTTCTTTCTTCTCCCCCCACTCTTTTTTAAACTCTTGTTTTCATTCACTCCTTTCTCTGTTTGCTTTGTCCTTTGCTCCCTCCCCACAACTCTTCTTCTTTCTTTGGAAAGTATCTGATGAAAGAGTGTGCGGGCTAGGAGGTTTAGAATGAGGTGGAAGAAAGAGAGAGAGAGAGAGAGAGAGAGAGAGGGGGAGAGAGAGAAAGGACTGAAAAAAAGAAAAACAAGCAGTGCCAAAGCCCACAGCCCTCTTTCCACAAAACACAAGGAGTTGCTCTGGTGATAGCATCACATCTGGCTAAATGAAGTTTGCTCTCTCTCTTCTAGTGCTCCTTTTTTAGACCCCCTCCCTCTTTTCCCTGCCTCTCTCTCTCTCTCTCCCTCTCTCCCTCTCCCCCCTTGGCTTTGTGTTTGCTCTCCTGCAGAAGTACTGTTTGGCCTGAAGGTATTTGATTGCCTGCTCCCTGTGTGGATTTGTCATGTGGAGGGCTTGGTAATGGCCTGCTTGGCTTGCCAAGCTGTAGTCTGTGGAGAGTTTGCCTGAGGACGGCCTAAAATGGATCCAGGGACACTGTCGTTGAACCATTGCCACCACTGAGCGTACAGATTGGATCGCATGTAGCACTGGCGTGCCACCTTTCTCCAGTGAGGCCAGCTCCATCCCTCAGGCGCTGCTGAACTCATGTCAACTCCCCTCCTTCCACTGCCCAGCCTTCCTGGCCATCATCATCCAATGTTCACCTGACACCACAATTTCAGTGCAGCACGATCCACTTGATACATTTGTTTGCTAAAAGAAAGGACTATTTTTTTGCACAGTTTTCCTTCCCAAATGCAGTCGATCAGCCAAGACATGCTCGGTCTGACGTATTGCTTCTCTGAAGTCTGCACTGGAGCTACAAGGCTAATGTAGCTAGCAAGTAATGGATGCTTAAACCCCACCAATTAGCATCACACAAACCGCATGGCTGAATAATCATACACACAAATAATACATGTGTGGGAATAATACATGAGTTAAATTTCCAGTGTGATCTGTGTGCTGGAATATAGGCTTGTGAGACAGACCATGTAAGTTTTGAGTAGGGGTGTGCCAGTCTGATACTCAGTTTCAGTACGGGTCTGATCCAGGCCAAAATCACTGGATCGGATATCAGGAAATAAACATGAATGCTTAAATATCACATGAATGCTTAAATAACTTTGAGCCAAATGCCACAAAGACAGACATGTCAGGACACGAGTTACACAGATGAGCAGCAAGGCTGTGTCTCAAACAACTCCCTGCTCCCTATATAGTGCACTATGTAGTTGTCAAAATACCCCCAGTTTATAATTTGTCTAACAAAGAGCCACTCATGATTCAGCCATGTGTTCAGAATTCTATAATGGAGAGACTGTGCACTACATGGATATAGAAAGTTGAATTTTATAACTTTTATTGAGCCCTCTTGAGGCAGTTGGTGGCCTAGTGGTTAGGGTGTTGCCCCTGCAATCAGAAGGTTGTGGGTTCGAATCCCAGCACTGCTAGTGTCATC
>JBBPCZ010000148.1:1988562-1998776 GCA_037974445.1 Brycinus macrolepidotus | reverse complement strand
GTGGCAATTATTTGCTACTAGTGGCTTCAAACCAGACTGAGAAATGACCTGTAAAGAACTGGACAGTGTGAATGATTCAGTGACATGGCATTTATACATCGCTGAAAAGGTCACTATTGTGCAGAGACTGATTAAACATGCATTGAAGCCCTGATAGATATAGCCAGTTTAAACCGGTGAGATTCTGAAAGCTGTGGTGATCTTAGTGTGCCTGTTGTTTTATTGTTGTTGTTGTTGTTTGTTTGTTTGTTTGTTTTATTTTAAAACTTTTTTTTAACATAATTAGCCTATTAAGTCCTCACACACGCTCCACACCTGCCTCAAACAGTACTGAGCTGTAAGATAGCCTTTCTTCTCTACATAAAATGAAAATACCACCTGCCTTTAACTCTGTCCAAATGAACAGACCAACAGAAACGGTCCAAAATGACTTGAAAAAAAAAAACACCTTCTCACATTTCCTTACACAGAAAGCTGATCATGTTTTTTCTTGTCCTGTAAAGTGTAGCTGTGACCCACTTCAGTGACTTTTAACCAGTTGTCTTGAAACTGGCTCTCGTCTGGCACCGAGCATTCTTGGAAAAGCAAGCATGACCGTAACTATTTATACTCCCTTGACTGACTCATGTTTCGCCTCGCCTAGGTAAGAATGCCTATGTTGTGCCTTGTGATATTTTTAGTCGTTTTACAGTTCCTCTCGTTTAGAATGAGATTTAGTCAGGGTGCCTATTGTGAAGCGAGTAGAAGACGCAGTCATCCAGAAAGCGGGCTGAGGTACTGTCTTCAGTGCCCAGACCCAGGTAATCTGCTGTGGCTCCTCCGGCACGGGCCCCAAAGCCCCAAGACCAGCAGCTATAAACCACACTCAGGAGCTGCGACCCATCTGTATGGAGTGATTTACAGCTACGTTCTTGGCTTTTCTGTTTCTCCAATGGAACAAAGAAGTCTTTGTTGGGCACAGGAGTCGGCGTGAGGGCCAGGTTTATTAGCGTGGGGGCGGGAGAAGGGGTTTAGGTGCTTTAGAGGTGTTGAAGGGAGCCTGAGTGTTTTTATATGCACTAGAAGGGACTGCCGGATGACTGACGCGAGCAGCAGAGTTTCAGTAGTCCCTATTTAAGACCTAGACATAATACACTTTTCAAGATTACTGCTACTCCTTTTAACTCTGCAGTGTATTTTTATCCATTTATTACAGCCTTTAGTTCCCATCGGCCCGACTTGTTTTCATCTCTCTTATTTCACCTTTTGCCGCCTCCTCTTCCTCCTCAGCCAGATCGCTCCTCGCTCTGCTTTTCAGCTCAGCGGGCTAAAAATGTCTTCAGGAAGACGGGCGAGTTCCAACCCCTGCGAGTCACGTTATGCGGAAAACACTTGGAGGGAAAAAAAAAAAATTATAAATTCCTTCTTTTATTGCGAACTCTGGATCATGCTCTGCCATGGAATAGTCCGTGGAATGAAGAAAGACAAGGTGATGAGCTGCAGCTAAACACCATCTGACTCCCTCTAATGCCTTTATATGAGCCTGGGTGCTGCTTTTAGAACACAGTTAAGCATCGGTAACACATTACTGCTAATAAGATCATGAAATATACATTTATTGGGGCTTATTCAATGTGCATAATCCAGTCAAAGCTGCTGCACCACCACTCCCCTCATAACTCATATGTGCTGTGTGTGTGTATGTGTATGTTTCTGGAGGTGGAAGCGCCCAGGCTGAATGCTGATGTCGGGGCTAAAGTGAACCAGATGGGGTGAATGGAACACGCAGCGTTTCTGCGTGCTGAGGTAATTCTTTCGCTGGCTTTGGGACCATAGATCCACACACACACACACACACACACACATACACACCCCCAAAGCAAGGACACATCATATACAACAGATGCACTCCAGCAATCAATCTAACAACTGGCAGCCCACTTTTATGAGCATTTCAGTAGAGAGCAGCATACGAGTGTACAGTCAGGATGGGTCAAGGCCCTTTTTCCTCCTTGCAATGTGCTGGTGAATCAGTACTTTGACCTGATTAAAGACTGCTTTTTTTATTTGGACTGAAATCATTTATTGGCTCATTAGAACACTTTTATTCATCATGGCACTCACAGAAACACTCATTCGTATTTGCAAAGGGGTGAAGACGAAGGTTAGGGTGCATGCTGAAGAACTTCTGCGGCCTTCGGCTTTGCAAAGGCCAATATCGTGATAACGAACGACAAAGGATATATTGTACGGACCTCAAACACACTGCGCTTAAACAGATGTGACCGCTGCTCAGTGAGCCTGGCCAGGTTTTTTAAGGGAGTTAGGGGAGTGGGACTATAACAGTGGGGCTGGTGTCCCATATCCTGCTGGATAATTCAAAGGCAATAAATGCCAAGCTTCTGGACGAGACCTGTTAGGAACCGTATGTGCTTGCTGCCACTCAGACCTGCCAGCCTTCACTCACTCCAGTATAAATAACCCATTTGTAAATTATACGTTTTTTCCGCCTTGAACTTTGCCGACTCAAATTGCCCCGAGAGAGGGTAATTGGGTAATAGCAATGGAGCGCGTGCTAACGTAATAGTTTTGGCAGCAGTAGCGCAGTCTTGATGTCTTCCTGGCCCGAGGTCATGATTGAAACCATTATGTTGAGGACTGAAGCCCAAATTAATAATCAGTGAAGTGCTCTGTTCTTGCATTCTTTCCTTTCTCTTCCTCTGCCGCTTCTCTCAGTCTCTGCTCCGGGCTCCTCGGCAACTCTTTGCTAGCTGGCAGAGCGACGCTGCGATCGACTTCTAAGATTTTTTAAGTCCCAGTGATGTTCCAGGCTTGAGCTTCAGCTTGTGTTGGCTGCAGATCTGAGCAGAATAAGCGAAAGGAACGCTGCTCTCCGCTTTTATCCTTGCGGGCCTCCTAGCCCTCTGGGGAAGAGCGTAGAGCCCAAAAGACCTGGGGAAGGCGAAACCGGTGAAATCCCGTTGGGTTCAAGAGGAGAGAAAAGAGAAAGACAACATTACACAGCGCCTGAGTCGTCCAGAGTGCATCCAGACTTCATTCAGCAGCGTGAAGACAGGCAGAGGTCAACACGAGCACGAGCGACTCGCTGCAGGGGGCCAGAGCCTTTATAGTGCACATAAATGCTACAGTTACCACTAAAGATTACTTCTATAACCATAGGCGTCATTTATGCTGGGGAAGCTAGAGAAATTTCCCCACAACTTTTTGTTGTGGCTCATTGCATCCCACTTAAAAGATCAGTAAATTTCACTCCCACTACTTGAAGGATCAAGATTTTCAAGACTCTTTATTTGTCACATACACAGTTATACACGTACAACATGCAGTGAAATGTACCCCAAATCACTCCTAAAGCTGTGCAAATTTCCAAAATAGTTAAACTAGTCTTAAAATTATTTAAAGATAGAAAAAGATAGTAATAAAAAATAGACTGAAAATAAAAATAAGATAAAAGTATTCTGTGCAACAAAGAAATATAGAAATATAGAGAGAGAGAAAACAAAAAAACAGTGCATGGGTGAGGTAGATGAAAAGTGAAATTACCATATTGTGGAAATGTGCATCTGAAATGAGCAAACTATGCAAATCAGCAACTCCATCACTAACCCCGGCAAACAATTACGATCACATACCCCCTCCCACAAAAATGATGGGTAGTCCAAGGAACTGTCAGTTACTAAATAACTTTTTGAGTGACAAATCAGCTAATATAACTATTAAATCGTCCAAAGTTTTGACAGACTTATTGCAATCTGTCAGAATGACTGTGTGCATCATAAGAACCAAAACTACGAACACCAAACTTAAAGAAAACAAAAACCGGAAGTGAACAGTATTTTTTTTTTAAAACAAGAATTCAAAGTTTTATTGTGTTTAAATATGCATATATATCCGATCCTTATTACAGACTGGGTGAAAGACATGAGATAAATACATACACAAACATATAAGTCACATACAAAGGTATGAAAAAAATAAACATAATTAATTTTTGGGTTTTTTATAATAATATGTAGATTAGTGTCCTACAAGTAGACAACTGGTCCAATGTTTCCTCAAACGTTCCTTATGAATCTTATGTTGAAGATCATTTTATTTTCAGATTCATCAAGCCGGCATAAATATACATATGGATAGTGTCTGAATACTTCTGCCTGAAAACAAAAGTGTCTGAATACTTGTCTCCCCTCACTGTAGATTGCTTTCTTTTTGTCACTCGCCATAAATATACTTGAGTAGAAGTAAAATGTAAAATTAGAACTGTACAAATCTATCCATTTTTTTCTTGAGTGAATGTAACCAGTTACTAACCATCTCTGATCATAAACAACATTGTCAACAGTATGTAAGCACATGTCCATCCACTTGTTTGGTCAGACCACAAGGGAAGCCTCTGTCCCCCGAGTTTTCTCCACAGGCAGACCACAGAGGGAAGGATGGCTCTTCTGGGTTTCCTATGTTAGATGGGCACGAATCCAACAAGCTCCTCAGTCTAACATTGTGACTAAGACATCTTTGTTCCGCCATCTCTGTGTTTGTCTGAGCGCCTCATGGCCAAGTTTTTATTTTGTTGTGAGGTGTCAGGCTGTGTGATGGATGAAGTGGGTGTGAGCAAGGGTTTGATGGATGATGGTGTTACCCGTGCTCTATGCAAGACCACCCTTTTCCTTTGGCTCGCTCCTTCTCCATCTGAGCTTCATTGAAAAGGACATCAACAACTGCGGCAAATGACTTGCTTCCGCTGCCTTGACCTGCCATGATCCAGTGACTGGGACTGGAAATGCCTGTCCCACACCAGACACAGTTTTGTGCTTTTCTTCACCAAGCACTCCTGATTCGACTCTTTAGCCCTTAGAACATGAGAGGCACATCTTCATGCTGAAAGCACAACAAATGGCAAATTGTTGTCATATAGCCAAACAACTCCTTATATAGTAAGTAAAGTGGCCATTCTGTCATACGTGAACACACCACAGCACACAGTGTGAACAGCACAAAATTCATCCTCTGCATTTAACCCATTCACCAAGTGAAGCAGCGGGCAGCCAGGAACACAGCGCCCGGGAAGCAGTGTGTGGGGATGGTATCTTGCTCAAGGGTACCTCAGTGGTGCCACTAGCAGTCTTGGGATTTGAACCCACAACTCTCTGATCGCAGGGCGAACGCCCTAACCACTAGGCCACCAGCTGCCCATATGGGTGTTATATGGGCGTTCCCCCGGTTTGTTTTTTGTTCCTTTGTCACATAGAACGCAAGTTATTGTAATTTTAAAAACATGTAATAATAATAACCGCATCAAACACAAATACCCATAAAGAACAAAAATGCCCAAATTTCTTTTATTTTAGGTTTCAGAAACAAACAGAAAAAAACACAAGATCTCTAAACCCGGGAGAACTTAAAGAATAGTCTCCGCCCACAAGTGGGTGGGGAAAACCTGCAGAGGGAGGGGCTCCGGAGGGCGGCCGAGAGAAAGAGCAGCAAACGGCGAGAGTGCAGGAGAACAAACACTGGTTCTAGACTGTTTTACACCGATTATATTTACTGAAATCAGATGTTACTAATACGCACTGTACTGGTAATAACTAGTACTAAAAACTACCAAGTTGTTCTATGTGCTAGATCAGAAGCGTAGAGTAGGAAAACAATGGGAAAAGTAGGGAAAAAATGTGTAGTGCCTGGGTTCCCCAGGGCTGACTTCAGAAACCCCCTGTAGTAGCCTGATGGCATGGATCCAGCTGCAAACAACTTAAACAACTTAAACCACAACTTTATTTATTTATTATATACTGCACATTCTCTGTCCTGCAGTCGCTATTATTTGCACAATTATTATTTATTGCTGTCTACCTCTATATTTGTATTTTTGCACACCTAACAACTCTGCTGCTAAGAAAACAGTATCTGTCATAAAACTGTATTCGTTCAAAGGTCAACTGCACTAAATGTCTTGTCCCGTTGTTTTGTTTCTCTTGTGTTTTCCTTGCACTCTCTCTCCTGCTCTCTCTAGACTCTGTGTATTCCTGTCCTGCCTGCACTTATGTAGTCTTGTGGTGTTTCTGTCTTTGTTCTCTGTGTTGGTCCTGGAGGACAGCTGTTTCATTTCACTCTGTTCTGTGTTTATGGCTGAAATTACAATAAACCTACTTGAGTTGACTTGGAGAAAACCTTTCAGTAGAGATTGGCACTTATGCTAATCTTCAAGTTATTTCACATTTAGGGTGCCATTTAGCTAAAATGTCTTAAAATGTGACTTTAAAAAAAAACTAAATATGAACATAATATCTACAAAAAACATGCATTTAAACATCCGAGGAATTATATTGCAATATTTTTTTTATGTTTCCTTGATGACAGCAGCTTAAAAGCGAGGTTGGGGTTGAAAGCAACAGGGTTGAGGTTTTATCACAGAACAAGCAAATAACACCTTAAATATTACGTAGGAGTGAATGTGTTCAGTTGAGGAAATGCTGAGGCATATAACTAAAATATAGCTAATAACCAATAAGTGCTGATTCATGAACAAGGATGTTTCAAGCATGGGATTTTTCACACATGGAGTGTGTTGTGTGTTATTTACATGCGCATGATAATCTGATAAGTGCAGAAAATCTGATTTGTGCAGTAAGCCTTCAGCACATTTACAGGCACTTCTAATCTGATCATTACATGAGTCACTCAGTAATCAGATTTTTTGCAAGTTTACTTTTGCTTAGAAACTCACCAATAAACCCACAAACAGCACGACATGTGACAAAAACTACTTCTAACTTCTTGTTGCAGGTTTTTATTAACATAGAATTCCCATATACTGGTAAATATCTGCAGAATAACTACCGAAATCTCAAAATAACTACATTATTGGTGTGCATGTCAACTCACTAATGCAATAATACAAAAAAATTACTTAAAATACAAAAATAGTTAAACACTTAAAATACTAAAAAGGTCAGATTAATTGATTGATTTTTATTCATGTTTTAGCTTATTTATCACACAGGTTGTTGTGACTGTCCTTTATCTTTATATACATATTTGTATACGTGGTATCACAGTGACACAAGTAGCACTGCAGTCATAGTGTGACCCCTGACACACCTCACTCTAGAATCCACGTGGTCCTGAAGATCTCTTTAAGGTGGAGAGTGAAAATGTTGCTTATCCCACTAAGCTTCATTCATCGCTAATAATGTCAGCCACAAGTCCTCCTCCTTGCAGCAAAAGCGTGAGTGTGTGTGTGTGTGTGCATGCATGTGCGTTTGTGTGCTTTTAGCTCTTCACCACTCTGTTTTTGCAGGAAACCATTAATGTGACAAAAACTGCAGCTTCCCTCAGATCAAGCAGTAAGTGCTATTTTAGTTTCTGGGGTTAAAGGGACACCAGTCAAAGTGAAAAATTAAACTAGCTCCTTCATCTGTCTTTTTATTTTATCCTTTAAACATACTTTATACTCTTACTTTTACCTTTTTTCCCTTACTTTTAGTTAGGTTTTTATTGCATCATTACATGTGTCTTCACATCACTACTTTTCTGTCTGATTCTGTTTGACTTCAGAGCTGAGAGTGACACTGGTACTAGCTTGGTTATATTCACTAGGCAATAGAATTCAGAATCAGAATCAGTAAACTTTATTGATCCCTGAAAAAACTGCTTATAGGTTCAGTTATACTATACTATAGACCAGAGGTCCCCAGCCACCGGGCCGGTCCATGAGTCATTTGGTACCGGGCCGCACAGAAAGACAGAATAAAAAATATTTTATTGATTATCAGAGTCTGAAAGATCTTTTATTTTGAAAAAACGCTCGTCTCGGTCATGTGATACGGTACATCAAAAATTTTGCCCACAAGCTAGCAAAAATGAGCAAAAAACAAACGTCTTTGGGGAGCTTCTTCGTATTTTTACGCACTTTGTTTTTAGTTGTATCTGTACCGGTCCGTGAAAATATTGTTTTACATGAAACCGGTCCGTGGCGCAAAAAAGGTTGGGGACCGCTGCTATACACTATGCTTTATTGCTTATAGTGTTGCTTATAGTTTCAAGTGGCTAGGCTAGCAGTCAGGATTGGGTGACACCACAGGATTCCCAATAGGTTGCATAATGCATGCTGGGAATTGTAATGAGGAGATTAAATAAAAGTGTGAATTCCCCCTATTGAGACTAAAGAAGAGAGGGATATAAAGCTGTACTACTATGGAAAATAGCAACTGTGGCTGAAATTCCGAAGACTGAAAGCTAGGATTGGTTTAGGCGTGGCATATCAGCATTCAGCAGCACAGCCAGAAGGTAATGGAAACAGCCCACAAAGACAGGAATATAAATGTGCACACGTGTAGGAAATCATTTTCCATGCGGGCCGCAGCTCAACACAGCCTGCCATTGTGTAGAATAAGGGAGGGGCTCGTGCTACTGATCACCTCCTAGCACTATTTTTTATTTCTCTACGACAGAGCTGTTTCCTTGATTATATTAAACTCCAAGGGTCCGTGTGCGGCCCACACTTCAGTTCATAACTGCGTAACTGACATACTAGTTTCATGATAGTCCCCAAACAGTTCATAATTAATAGTAGCTGATGAATAATTCGTAGAGGTGCTGAATAGAAAGTCTTCGGAATAATTACTGCGGCTTTAGGAGTTAAAACCTCCCAGTTCTGAGTCCGTGACGGCCTCAGTGTCTCCACAGGCTCTTAACAGGCTTTATAGCTCTCATAATTTGCTTGTGCAACTTCCTGCCAGCCAAGCAGCCTGCCACACGTCAGGGAGACGTGCAGAGTTGTACGGGGTCAGGACGGAGTGGGGGGTGGCTGCTGGAGGCTCGTCCTGAGGCGTAAGCAGAGCTACTGGTGCGTCAGCCGCGGATCAGGCCGCTTTTGTTGAGCCGCAGCGCCTCAGGACTTCAAAGGTGGGGGTGTCAGGGCACGTTAGAGGAGATGAGAGGAAGCGAGAGCCGGAGCCCAGCGGAGTGTGAGCACAGGGGCTCAGGAAACAGCGCTGTTGTCTTAGCTGGAGGGGCAGTCACGCAGCACTGGGATAACACAGCAGAGAGAGAGGGAGAGAGGGAGAACTGGAGAGAGAGAGACTTGTATAGAGTGTTTACATTCTCACAACAGTTAAAAACAACATAGCGGAACAAACCTGTCGGAGCAAAACCTCATATCTCCAAAATGACTTGGTAGGAGAAGCAAAAAACCTCCTGCATTTCTGATGGGGGTTAATGTAAATGGATTTTTTTACAATTCGTCGTCAACTTTTTCTGCTGATCCACAATATAAAGGTCAGGTGATGTTTTTAAACTGTGGGGGAAAAAAATGACAAAAAAAAAAAAAAAGACAAAAATGGAGATACAATATTTTGTTCTGACAACTAAGGCTGTAATTAAAATATATATACAATATACTACAACAGCCAAGGTTGTTACTATAACACATATAAAATAATGCAACAGCAAAGGCCATTATTATAATCCATTCAATATAATACAACGGCCATGCCACAACAGACAACCTTGCAATCCATTTTTTGGCTCCACCCAAAGTATTTATACTAATTATAGTATTATGGACGTCTTACATTAGGGTTGTACTGCTAATAGGTTCTTCAAAATATTCTTACCTTCAACTCTTAAAATTCCTGTAATTACATTTAAACAAATATGCTGAAGACTCAGTCTCCCTCCCGCCTGAACCATTCACACTAATGTAGCTTCACAGCAGTGTTATAACTGCCTCCCTCATTAACCTCTTTAATCACTCACACTCTCTTTTTGAGGCTCAAAGAAGTTCTAAAATCAGGCTTCCTTCTTGATGAAGAAATATCAGGCTTTTCTCCATTGCACAGATCTCTGTTCTAACACACATCAGTGCTGGTCAGGGCCAAGACAGAGGAGGACAATGACAGGGACACACTTTACCTAATGACATTTGAGCACCGGACAATGAAGCTCAAAAACTGGACTCTCCAGTCCCGAAAGGGATATCTGGCAACCCTAGTTAGACATGCATTATGGGCAATGCAGGTACATGGTATATGTGTTATGATTGATTTTGGTTATATACACACATATATAGTATTTTGCAAAAATCTTTCTTGTATTTTTAATGTGGTCTTGAGGAACAGTTCTCCAGGCTTCCTGAAAGACTTTCAAAGCCTCTCATTTCCAGTCCAGTCCCTGAACCTGACCAGTTTCAGAGGAATGTTTCTGTTTGTTAAGAC
>JBBPCZ010000148.1:1984451-1988462 GCA_037974445.1 Brycinus macrolepidotus | reverse complement strand
ATACTGGTGGTGCTGAATGCTGAGTGGTTGGAACTCCTTTATCTAGGCTCCTTGTATCTTTAGGCACTTTGCAGCCTAAAACATATGTTACCATTTCTTTAACTTAATCTACTTAATGTAGCAAAGATAAAACCATTTGACAGACATAAAAAAGTCTTTTTTCACCACCAAGGTGATACAAAGCAAAATATAAAGAAATGAGAGGTGGCTCAAGAGCAAAGACTGGATGTGTTGAAAGCAACATTAAAGGGGAAACGCCACCCCCCAACCCCATCAACTGCACGCCTACGGAAAATATGTTCATTTAATTTGTCTGTCTATATGGCAATTACATTACTGTTAACACAGCCTGTATGTTCGACCTTTTTCAACATATAAATGTGCTGTTATTACACAAATCTGTGTCCCAGTTCTGGAAGGCAGATCGATTATGCCATAATAAATCTGATAATGCAAAAAGAGTGTTGTAAAGTGTAGAATGAGAAATCTTAGTATAGAGAGAAAGGGAGTGAGAAGACAGAGAGAAATGTCTGATGAATGTTTGGTTAAAAATGAAAGCAGTGTCTGGGCTGGGACGGGGGAAGAGGATGTGGACGAGCCACAGGTAGAGAGAGGGAGGATGGCCCGGGTCAGGAGCCTGGCCTACACAGGAAACCAAACAACGTCCCAGCACCTCCCAAAAATCAAGCCTGCAAAACTGAGCCGCAGAAAGGAAAATCAAGCTGTTTAAAGGGCCCACGTCCTGCGTTTTTCGAGTATTTTACGACATTGCGTGAGTTTGTGTACCAAACACAGTCATCATTCATTCGTACATGTCCATTTTCCAACCTCTCTTTAACTTCTCTTCTTCTGTACTGGGACTATAAATGAGCTCTGTCTTGATTGGCTGCCTGGTATTGTGCCTTGTATAAAAAGAAGGCTGAACTGAAAAGCACCTTCTAACTTCAGCCTGGACTGTCAGGGTTAAAATGGTTAAGGCAGAATTTCAATGAAAAGAAAAAACATTCATATGAATTACAACTCGCTTTTGCTTCCGCAAGCAATAACTGCAGCTTCTCAGGGCAAAGAATTCAACGCTGAATGAACTCCCCTAAAATACTGAGCTGTTCAAACTATGCTGTGTTTACTGTGGCATCTTTTTGCAAATCCAGAGATAATCCCGGGTCAGCCATGTTGCTGCTCGGGGAATTCCATGCTGCAGTTTAACAGAAATTACTGTGACAATAAGCATGATCTCCATTGAGTTCTGCTGGCTCTGAAGATCACCTTTAAGACCAGGTGCAGATCCCTCAACGGAGCCAAAATGTGTGTGTGTGTATGTGTGTGTATGTGTGTGTTTGAGCTCCTGTTCAGGCGAAGCAGGATTATGGGCAGGTGTGACCTCCTGACCTTTTCCCTCTCTACTCTGTCAGCGCGGCCCGGAACAATTCTTCACCAGACTGAAGCTCCTCTCCACCTCTGTCACCCATCTGAAGAATATCTCCAGCCTCGTCTCTCTCCGCACCCGTCTGACCCGCGTTTTCTCTCCCTTGTGGCAAATCTGTCTGAAACATCAGTGACAAGCGGTTTAGAGCTCACCCACCCGACTTTCCCCGGCAAACAGTAACATTCAGATGCTGACAGCTGTCTTCAGACTGTTCCACAATAAACACTGAGAAAGCCAAACAAGCCAGTGTGAAAGAGGAGAAACTTCCAGAACAATGTGAATGAGGAGAATATTTTAGGACAATGTGAATGAGGAGATCATTCTAGAACAATGTAACAATGTGAATGAGGATGTCATTCTAGAACAGTGTGAATGGAGGGGAACATTCTGGAACAATGTGAATGAGATCATTTAGAACAATGCGAATGAGGAGATCGTTTTAGAACAATGTGAATGAGGAGATCATTTAGAACAATGCAAATAAGGAGATTGTTTTAGAACAATGTGAATGAGGAGATCATTCCAGAACAATGTGAATGAGGAGATCATTCCAGAACAATGTGAATGAGGAGATACTTTTAGAACAATGCAAATGAGGAGATCATTTTAGAACAATGTGAATGAGGAGATCATTCTAGAACAATGTGAATGAGGAGATAATTTTAGAACAATGCAAATGAGGAGACTGTTTTAGAACAATTTGAATGAGGAGATCATTCTGGAACAATGTGAATGCGATCATTTAGAACAATGTGAATGAGAAGATCACTCTGGAAAAATGTGTATGAAGGAGAACATTCCAGAACAACGTGAAAAGTGGTTCAACATTCTAGAACAGTGCACATGGGGGGAACATTCTAGAACACTCCAAGTGGCAGAAGACATCTTTGAACAGTGTGAGAGGTGAAGCACGTTCTAGAACATCATAAATAAGGGAGAACATTCTCAAACATTCTCTTTGAACAGTGTGAAGGGGAGAGCAACACTAGAAAAAAAGTAAATAGGGTAAAGCATTCTAGAATAGGTGAATAGGGGAGAACATTCATGGGGTGAAAGAGTGTGAGAGGGGAGTTCATTCTAGAAAAAAGTGAATAGAGGGAGTTGGGGAGAACATTCTAGAATAATGTGGAAAAGGGGAGAATAATCATACACAGACACAAAACACCATCCCAGTGTTTGGGTTTCCTGGGATTTGCGTTTGCTGGGAGGACGATGGGTTGGGGTGGTCTGGGTTTTAGTGATGCAGAGGAACATCAAAGGTACAGTTCTGAGACCAAACGAAGGGACACAACTGAGACCAAATGAACCCACAGTCACTAAAAACAAAAAGTTCAATTTAGGTTGTCCAACCTCATAGCAAGTGGTTTGTAGTATTTTTGCGAATAACAAAGGGTTTAATGAGCAGCAAACTGTAAAAATCATGACAAAATCATGACTGATTGGTCCTCAGGCTTACCTAGGGGTGGCCTGAGAACCTCTGGACCAAGAGGTCATGGGTTCGAATCCTACCTTCAGCACCACCACTGGGTTCCTGAGCAAGACCCTTGACCCCAAGTTGTCCAGGCAGACTGTCCCCTGTAGTTATGGAATGGAAGTCGCTTTGGATAAAAGCGTCCGCTAAATGCCGTCAATGTTCTTAGCTTTAACAATCTTTGGTTGAATCCTTAGACAACATGGCGAAAGATAAGTACTTAACGTGGACAACCTGAAAAATACCATAAAATAGCCTGCTTTACGTCATGAAGTGGAAAGTGACTTGAATGTGACAATTATATGTGGAACTTTGTTATATTATTTACCTTAATCTTTCTTCTATGTGAGACATTCCGAAACAAAATCATAAGGCTGTTAACCAGTCATTACGCAGTTTTCTCTCTTAAAAGTAATTTTGCTCCTGTTTTTGATCACATTTTGCAAATAAATATTGTTTTTGGCTTTCCGTTCCTCCAGTCCTGCGGCTGAAGACCATTTACACATTAAAAGGCCTGTGTCTGCCATCACTTATATGAAAGCGTGGACATGCTGGAAGCAATGTAAAGTCTTCAGAGCAATACACACACACTCATGCACACAGTCATTCACTTTCACACTAGAGCGTGCCAGTGGTGTCCAGATGTTTCCTCTGCGGAAGAAGGCCGGACAGACTCACTCTCTCTCTCTCTCTCTCTCTCTGCTGGAGCTGCCAGGCGGTACGCTCGGCCCTTCCAGGCGGTATCCGTCACGCCGGAGGCCGCAGGGCAAATAGCCCTGATTTACTTTCTCCGGATGAGGCTGGGGCGCAAAGAGAGCGGAAGTGAGTGCTGACCAGCCTCTTGCCGGCCACACTGCTGCTGATAAGAGCCGCCGCGGAAAATAATAAACAGACCAGAGGTGGAAACGGAACCACGTCTCATGCTTTAATGGTCTTTTCTAAGAGTTATGGGCTCTTACTGTGTTTATGAATAGGGCCTAGTGTGTCTTTAAGAGTCAACATGTGAATGTACCTGACCTGAAATGTATCTATCTGAGGTAAAACTGGACTCTTATCATCCAGTTACTAATCTAAACATGCATTTATTTGGTAGCTGCTATGAACCATTACCACC
>JBBPCZ010000148.1:1961951-1979451 GCA_037974445.1 Brycinus macrolepidotus | reverse complement strand
AAATGTTGAAATCACAAACAAAATTCAAGAGTCAGCAAACTAATGCACTCACTTGAATGATGAAGAGATAGCATTTAGGTGGAACAGATGTGGATACTGATTGTTCAACTCAAACCAGAAAACACCAAAGTGAAATAGGGGATGGCCCGGTGGTAACAGAGGCCAAACCTGCGGCGAATGCAAAACCTCCTGTCACAACGTGGTTGGATTCACGAGGAAGAGCAGCACTAAGAAACAGAGTTTAAATGTTCATAGTGAAAGCTGAAAACTGAAGTGAATCTCAGAACTTCTTAGTATTGAGTGCTGGGTTGAGTAATACCCGTCACTTCCATAACTACATTGCCAACCGTGTCAACAATACTATTTCATCACAGGCTTCATTTGTTTCATATTACTTGACGTCTCTTGCTGCTTTCCATGGAAGACTTTCTCAAACTTATCACGTAGAGCGATGTTTTCTGGTTCTACCCACAGCACAGCACAGTTTAACTCAGTTCACTTGGCTCAGCTTAATGTGGGGTTGTGGGAACACAACAAGTGCTGCAGTCGAGTAAAAAAACTGACCCTTCTTTAATGCAAGTGTCTAGACTGCCATGGAAGCCTAGGTGCCAACTAAGGTTGCCTCCTGCTGAAGGGAGCTATTAGCGTTTTTGGTTTCTTCTCTGTCTGAATTGATTGAGCTCTGCAACAAGCCTACAGTCTCTAGACCGCCATCTTGGGCCTCCCATCAGATACATGACTCTTCAAAAACAGGCTAGTTTCATCTGGTTTCTTCTCTGTATTAATTGACTCAGATCTCCAACAAGCTTGCAGTTTCTAGACCACTGTCTTGGGTCCCCATCAGTTGCCTGACTCTTCAAAAACAGGCTAATTTCTTCTGGTTTCTTCTCTGTATGAAATGACAAGCTTGCAGCTTCTAGACCATCATCTAGTTGGATGCTTGACTCTTCAAAAACATCCTCGTCTCCAGGAGCTCCAGGCCAGATGGGTGGTTAGAGCATCTTGTGTGCACAGAAGCTACTCATCACAGATCCATTCACACTGCCGTGAGGTTTTAACGAAGGCTTCAAGTTGTTGACCTCTGACAAACAGAACATTTTTCAGAGCATGCAGAGGGAAAAACAAAGGCCCCGGGCCCTAAAGCGAACGCCCTGCTTCTCGCTAATCTCAATGGTCTGTTTACCGTTCCTCTGAGGGAAGCATGTGGACATGTAAACTTGCTAAACAAATCTGGTCCAGGACAATGAACCCGCCGTTTCTGTGCGCGCTGCTCTGTTTTGTTCCTGAGCATCCGGAGGCATCAGTTACACGAAGCATGCTAAGCCAGTGGAGGCCAAGTGTGAGTGTTTGTTTATCTGAGGGCGCACGTGGATCAGTTTATGTGGTTCCTTTGTGGACTTGGTTGGTCCTTGCTCGTCTGCAAGGAGCAAAATGGACAAAGATGAAATGCCTGACAAAGTATTTCTCCACTTTTCCTAGACAGACTAGCACCAGCAAAGGCACTCTAGTGCCTGATATGTGATGTATTATGGTGTGTTTCATGCTAAGAGAGATGGTTACAAATCATGGACATAATCTGAACCAGTCCAACTCCCCAGATATGTCATGATGGGTTTACGTCCCCAATAAATCCTCTTTATCAGTGGACTCTGGCCAACTGCAAATACCTCTGCTGCTGCTAAGAGGAACTAGATAGAGTTACTGTAAACAGCATATACTTCTCTTTTGTACTTCTGTGTGAGAGCCGTTTAAAGGTCTAACACAGAATTGCTAAAAAGTAAGACAAAACACTTCCTTAAGTTTATTTCTATTATTGAAACATTATTATTATCAGCTTCTTTTGTTGCTGACTGGTGCTTTAAAGTCATATTACGGCAAAAAAAACAGATTTGCACATTACCACCTTACCTCTTACCCCAAATGAGGTAGATTAGTCAAGACATGTTTGGTGTCTGGAGGTACGAGGCTGATGTTGCTATCAAATAATGGAAGGTTATATAATTGGTGGGAATAAGCCTGCATTACTAGTCACATTAGCCTCGTAACTCCAGTGCAAAACTAAGGACACCAAGCATAGTTTGGTTTACTGTATAGTTAAGGAGAAAATTGTGTTTCCCTTTGCCCTAAATGTAGCTTTGCTCGCGTTTGTATGTATGTCCACATAAGAAAAATTCCTGCATGAGTATGTTTACTGAAGAGAGGCAAAACTAAGATCAGGCTTAGCTCTTGATGTGTAATGTAATGTCTATAACTAGCAGACCAATTGTGCCACTACAGCACACAAAGTAAAAATATGTTTCCTGCATGTCTGATTAAGCTTTGACTCTCCTTGTGTAATATATGTGCAGGACCTGCTTTCTTCTCAGACATTCCACCGCCACCCCCGAATGATGAAAAGGCCACATGAAATTTGATCTGAGCGCCTACCAATGTGGCTTGAATCCGACTGGAAAAAGTTCAATTCCGTGTGGCTTTTTGTCGCTCAGAAAGTCTGTCCCGCGCAAATCAGACATGCTGAAAAATCTGATTTGCGCTACCTGTCTGAAAAAGGCCAGAGAAGCAAACTTCAGACCCCAAACATCCCAGCTGACTGACTACATTTGGGTTAAGGCAGGGAAACCGTGCAAATTTGATCCGCTGGTGAACTATCCCATTAAGGATTCTGCTGTAGATTCTGGTGTTGAGAACTTCTCGCTCATACACTCGTGTCCTCATGCCTGTCAACTCTCATCAGCTGTGCTAAAGGCTGAGGCTTCGTTGGGCCTGATCATGAACTGTCCACCATGTCTGGGACAATTGTCCCAATAAGCATGCTCTGATCTTTCTTGCCAGCCGAGGTTTTACAGCAGTGCTTGAAGAGTAAAGCCGTTTTTTTTCCTTTCTTTCCACTATTTCTACACAGACACAGACACACATACACACACACACACACACACATATATAAATATATGCATGCTTATTGGGACAATTGTCCCAGACATGGTGGACAGGCCCAAAAAAACCTGAGGCATGATAAATGTCCCAATGTTTTTTGTTTTTTTTTTTATACTATAAGAGTTTATGAAGATAAAAACCCAGGATTTGTATGTTTGTGTTTTTGTTGTGTAAATATCGCATATATATAAATGTATGTGTGTGTGTCAGTGTATTTTGAACTAGATATAAAGTAGATACAAGATACAAATAGATCCTATCCTACATCGATTTTCCATAGTACAATCGTTTTTACCGATATTTTCCATCAGGGTTGCTGTATGCACTTTTATCTCGGGCACTTTTTCCGCAGCAGTCACATTGTAGAAAAACAAAAATTAGGCCAGTCCAGTCCAGTTTAGCTGATGGAAAGAGTGGGCCCTCTTCCTGTTCATGACTCAAACTGTGATTACTAATGGCATTTTTATGACCTTTTCCATTGGTTCAACCCACACCCTGTTGTTACTAACAGAGAGAGCAACACAGGCGAGTTTGACCAAAGTGAAAGTTGTGTCATATAATTTTCAACAAATCACCAGATTTTGCAAAACAATTCTAAAATCTGATTGGTTGTGACAGGTTCAAAGTTACTGTGAAATACATCAAGTTACTGGAACTACTGTGAATAATTTGTGACATTATGTTGCGTGTAAACCACAGCTAACAGTGAATATTACTACTGGTTTTGGAATTAATAATACTCTTGGTTATTATAATGACAGTACCGAAAATAATAGTTATTGTTACCATTGTTCATTTTATTATTTCCTTTTATATATTTATTTAAATATTTTTTCTCATTGTTCTATCCACTAGCCTTATTTCGGGATAACATTATAAATTGCACATTGCATGTAAGTTAAACAGTCTTGATAGAAAAATACTTTTAAGAAGCTACACTGTGGAAAGCTATGAGCCAGTGCATTAGCCATAACGCGCTAGCCATAAGCTAACCCACTAGCCATTAATTAATGTTAGCACCCAACAAAGGCGCTGACGATGAGTTAATATGTTTATCATGAGCCAATGTGCTACCCATTACACAATATATTAGCCTTGTGCTAACACCATAGCCATGAGTTTATATGTTCATCCTGGGCTAAAGCTGTAGCCATGAGTTTATATGTTCATCCTGGGCTAAAGCTGTAGCTATAAGTTTATATGTTAGCTCAAAGCAAAGGTGCTAGCCATGAGACAATATGTTAGCCCTGTGCTAACACTACAGCCGTGAGTTATTATATTCGTCCTGAGCTGTGAACACTGTGGCAATGAGTTAATATGTTGGTGGAATAATTCACTCATTCATTGAACAAGTTTTTCAGTTTATTATGTACTTTGACAGTTTTATAAAAGTGTCTTTGTCTCTTAACACCCCTCACCTGCACTAAAATTATTGTCATGCATGACCTCTCATGGCGTATTTGCTTTATTTATGGACTTTCAGAACAGTTGACCGTTACATGCCTTTTGGTGCTTCAAAGGGACTGATAATCTTACACTTAAACCTTACCTTTCTCCTTAATCTCACAAAATCAGGCCATAATCTCACACCTGTCGGTGTCTCTGAGAGCCATCGTGGCCCAGCGGGGGCTGGAGATGCAGATCCAGCAGATTTATGGTGGAGAGTGAGAGTGAATGTGAGGGTGAAACACACACAGCTTGAAAGCATTAAAGGGCTGATGCAGCGTAGCGGCCTGAAAGGCTCTTGCACAGACACACGCATGCATTCGCACGTACATGTACACACACACACACATTCTCTCAACTCCCCAGTGAGACACTCATACACTCACACTCGTAGAATTTCATCATACGTGTTCAGAAATGCAGGCCCTTGACAGCCCGGACTGCCGAGAATTTGAAAGGAGGCTAAGCGAGCGCTGCATTTCCCCAAATACATTCCTCCTGAAGTACAGCAGCTTTGCTATTTTATCATCAGCACTAACAAGCAGTGTGCTGACAGAAATGGAAGAGGCAGCTGTGCTGGAATGCATGACAGCCACTATACATTTTTCCTTGATAGGACGCACTCAAAAAAGATAAACCAAAGAGGGTAATTTGACTTACAGGCTAAAAAACATGTAGACATGAAAATGCACTTTAAGTAAACATACAACAAAAACTGTACATTAGGGGTTTTACTGGTTTTACCGGTGTCCAACATAGTTTAGTGGTTCTCCCAAGGGTGTAGAATTGTGTAGGGACAGTGGGGACACAGCCCTACCAATATCTAGTGACTACTGTCCCTGCTGTCCCTTGCAATAATTTTAACCAAACAAATCAAATAAAAGCACTGTTTTCTGTCTGTTTTTAACGGTCAACAGTTCTGTTTCTCTACTGCGAATCCAGCACCATTATAGGATAGGCTGTTCCATTTCTTGCTAACGTGTGATTGGCTGAAGCTGTTTCTGGCTTTAAGAAGCACTAAAGCTCAGTGCAGTAGTTTTGTGGATGTAGGAGAGAAAGAGAACATTTTATACTAACAATTCTGTACTTGAAAATATGGAACACATTGTGTTTGGTGTTGATTCAGTAAGAGACTAGTGTTACACGGTAAACCGATACTCAAAAAGTACTGCGATAGCCCCTCCCTGTATTTATGATGTGGATACAGTCAACAGTATTTTAGATAGAAATTTGTGTTTAGATGGAAACACAAATTTCTGGATCATTGGTTTGAAAAGGTAACAGTACTTGACTAAAAATGTGAACTTCAAGGTTCCAGTCAAGTGACAAATTAAAATAAGGAATTTCTTGGTTACGTGGACGACAGTACAGTGCAGTCTGTAGGTGCCCCCTATATGTACTATGTACATGTACTTTGATGTTAATGTATGAAAGATGTTAGTGATTGCACTCTGGCTGGAGTAAAGGTACTGCTTTTGTGCCCCCATCAATGTAAAATCAAACCTACGACCGTCTCCTTCTTAAACACACTCATTAAAATGGTAATTAACAGGTGAATTGAACCAGGTGTGTTTGAGCACCACACTGTGCTGGACATTGGGCCTCCAGGACCCGAGTTGGGGAACTCCTGCTACACAGGCTGCCTCTGCTCTGTTTGGAATAATAGAAATGTGTGGCTTAAGTAAGTTATGTTCATAAATGGCCTCCAACTGTCTAGGAAATACATTCAGCGAGTACATGAAATAAGTTTCGACGTTATTTACTTGGAATTTCTTATGAAAGCTGCTGGACGTGAGCCAACTACATGACAGGCGTGCAGCCGTCCGGTTCTGAGTTATTAAGAGCGCATTCCAAGAGTTTATCGCGAATGCTCTGATCGTGATTGCTGGTTTGATTGATGTCTTCCAAGATTACTGCAACGTAACGTAAACAACAGCAGCAGTTCAGCTCCCTGTCTTCTCTGTTACAACGAATGTGTTTAGGGACTGTCATCTTGGCCATTGCGTTTCCTTCCTGTATGCGTCCGCACATGTCCTTCTCTGCCAACAGGCAAAACGAGAAAGACCTCAGCTTTACTCCGGCTGAGGAGTGATGCTGATGACAGATATCATGATATTGCTCACACACTCATCCTCTCTGTCACACTATTGGACTTTTTTGGCAGAAACACACATACACACACACGCACACACACACACACACACACACAACCAGTGCTAAGGGCAGGAAGTGACTCACCCAGCGAACTTTGAAGAAGTTACTTTGCTTCAAAAATAACTGGAACTCACACTGAAAGCAACATACAGCAGAAATATCACAAATAGAACAGTGAGCTGATATCCTAAAGGGGTTAACCCCTAAAGTCCTTAAAGGATTGCTGTTCAGTTACTTGTCTTAAGGCTTTCTATTCAGTAGCTACTATGAATTACTGAATTATGAATTAGATTTAGATTTAGATTCTTTATTGTCATTGTAGAGCATACAACGAAATTCAGTGAACTCAAGAACCGGGTTTCATTTAAAGACAAAATATATAGTAACAGATAATAAGTAGCAAATCCCTTTATGCCGCACATCTCATACTCAACATTCATCCAGCACACATCACAGTGTACAGCCATATCCAACGTACAGATTGAGAATAGTACTGTAGAGTCCATGCAACCCCATGGTAGGCTTAAAGTGCAAAATAGTGCAAAAATAAAGCTTATGTTAATGAGGTGTTGTGTTTAATGGGTGTACTTTAAGTTCAGAGTTCAGTGTGGTAATGGCTTTGGGGAAGAAACTGGTCATGAATCTTGTAGTGTGTGTTTCGATGGACCTATAGCGTTTACCAGAGGGCATCAGTTCAAATTATGACAACTATGAAACTCATACTAAGTGAAGTAGTCATGAGAGTGATGGAAAGGAAAAGGAGAGGTCAGCAGGTCCTGAGGACTTTAATGGGTTAGGTAAGGTAAGGCAGCCTTCTATAATGTATTGACCTACTAATACAAAGATAAAACAGCCACACAGGGGTCGAAGAAAATCAAGCTATCAGAAATAAAACTAACCATAGTCTTCCTTTGACTAACTCTTTATTTGAAACACGCATATGTACCTTTATTCCATCAAATCCAACAATGTTCACGCTGCCCAGTACTGCCAGTGTTCAGGTTGGGAAGGTCCATTGTGCTATTTTTACTTATTTGCAACAGCTACTGTTGTGCATTCATTCTTGTCATGCATCATAAATTAAAAACTGAATTAGTTCAAAGTCTTCCAACTACCAGTATGACCCAAATGATCAGGAATGTGTCCCAGCAGGTCTATGCATGAGTGAACTTCCAATTTATTGAAGTTATTTGTAATGTGATTTTGGAAAGTAATGTTTAGTAGCTAGTAGTAGATTAGTAATATTAGTAATAGTAACAGTTTTACAATTTAATGTCTAATATTGAGACTTTGGAATTGCTTGGCTAAATCTGCAGCCTTGTGAACTATTTAACTAGCTGTCAAGTGGCTAAAACTATTGCTGAACTGTGAATTAGCTTAGCAACTTTTTACAAATTAAACCTGCAGATTAGGAACTTTCAAGTGTTTAGCTATAGAGAAAACCTGAAGTTTAGCAGCTTTTAGCTGTCTAACTATCGAGTAAATCTGTAGTTAGCCAACTTTTAAGCATTTAACTATAGAACAAACCTGCATCTTACCAATTTTAAGCATTTAACTATAGAGTAAATCTACAGTTTAGCAGCTTTTAGCCATTTAACTATAGAGTAAATCTGCAGATTAACAACTTTAAATTGTTTAACTATCGAGTAAATCTGCAGATTAGCAACTTTTAAGTGTTTAACTATAAAATAAACCTGCAGTTTAGCAACTATGAAGAACTGTATAATTAGCTCTTTAGCTAAACCTGGCTCTTAAACTAGCTAGGCTAAACGTCTTCTCTCTCAGTTCTCTCACCTGCATCCATGTGCAGATGCTGATGGAGAAGTCATCTGCTTTCTTATTCAGTCTGTTCGTCTAACCAGCTGTAACCCTCCCACAAGTGGCACTGTTGTTTTTCACATCTCTGTCGTCTTCTTTCTTTCTTCCTTTTTTTTTTGGACTCAATACAAAACAGCGGGGTCCAGCTGCTGTCCATAATGAATTACAGACTTGCATTACATCACACTCTGAACACCAAAAAGAAGAGAAAAGACAGATAACATTCAGTAAAGAGAGAAGACACCATGAAAATATGCCTCTTTATTTGCATCTTTAATGTGTTAATGAATCACTCTGTTGTATTCTGGCTGGAGTGTCCAGACCCTGTTTACACCTGGTCACTTCATGTGACTAGCATCCGGACTGTGTCCTGATCAGATTTTACACTCGTTGGTTAAATGCATCTCAGATCAAAGAAGACTGACCTGATCGTTGCGTGTCGAATATGCAAATCAGCTTGTTTACGACAACCAGGCGCCCAGGCTGCTCCTCATCTGTCTGTTCTATTCAAAATGAGAGCCCAGAACAGTAAATGTTTACAAAAGAATTAATATAATTATCCTCCTGTATCGCCGCCATCATGAGCCACATGCATTAAAGCACAGTGTGTTGTAGCAAGACAAGGTGTCTTTAACTTAACTGGTGCTTTTTTTAAAGATGGATATGGACCCAGATCAGGAGCAAGCAGTGATGCCTTAAGTGTCGAAGGGTGGTCTGTTCCAGGGGTGCTGTGACAGTGGTGGGATTGGTTTTGGTTATTGAATGTATCTTGGAGAGACAAAATCAGTCACTCTGCTATAACGTCTCGAATGTGTCTCAGACCGCTTCCTGAAGTGGTTTGAGGATTTAAATCTGTTTGAAATACATCTTGGGTGTGTCTACAGTTGCATTTTGGTGGCCTGGCTTCATCCAGGTATAATCCTGATACTCATGAAGTGTCCAGATGTAAACAGGGTCTCAGAGGCCTAGACATACACCTACAGGTGCATATTTCTTTGTAGGTCATTTCCATGCCCTTCCGCATTACTGTATACTCACATACACAAGGGCTGGGCTGGTCCAGCACAGTTTCTCAGCATAAAGTGAAAATCCTTCCTACCTGCTGCCCACACATCCACACAATAATCTGTAAAATAAGACAATGCTACTCAGTTGTGCAATTGCAATATCTTATTATTATGTATAATAGTCTACCATGTGAAATATCACTACTTCAATATAACAGACAGTTATAACTATAACAGACTTGGTATAGAGAACAACTCCTAATCACAATGTTACTAGTAATTCACTTAACTGTAAGTTGCTTATCTATAGTATTTATACCCAGTATTTGTGTACACAGCATTTTCTGCAGAGTTTTTATTGGATTTATTTAGACTTTATATTTTATATTGTACTCGTCTCTGTGTGTCTGTGCTGTCGTAACATAAGCAATTTCCTCCGGGATCAATAAAGTTTTCTGATTCTGATTCTAATTCTGAAACATACCCGGTTCAACTGAGGAGGAGAACTATTAATCTGGGCTGGACCTCGTCCCTCCAGGACCATATTTGAGCTCTAAACGTATAGAGGGAACACTGAAGCTAGTCACCTGAACTAACCATGAGCAAAAGGCACAAATAGTTAAACACACAAACACACACACACACACACACACAGGGAGTGGTGCAGGTGTATGTTTTGCAGGTGTCGTTGATTCACTCAGCTTGTCGCAACATGTGCGTCGTTCAGGGTAAAGGAGAGCCAACAGCAGGCCAATCGTGCGCCAATATCAAAACAAATACCGTCACACACACGCTGACACATACAAACCTGTTGCACCCTGTCTTATGAAACGTCTTCGAAGTAACTGTTTTAGGCAGCTCAAGTTTCTCCTGTCTAACGGGTTTCTCGCCACACAGGAAACAGGCGTGAAAAACACCTGAAAGCTGTTTGCTGTTTGCTGTTTGCTTTTTTGACTCCAGCAGCACCAAGAAACATCCATCGCTGATGATGAAGTGATGTAAAATCCCTTCCACACGACTCATGGCCTTCAGCGTCTGAGAAGACATTCACACCCAGTTCGCCCTCCACTGTTCCAGAATTCAAAATTCATTCACTTGCATCCATAATGCAAACACCATTGCACGCAAACTCTCACCTGCACACCTGAGACGCTCCTGACGCGGAGCTTAAACAGAGGGATCTGCTGTGACAAGGGTCGCATGTTTCAACAAGACCTTGGGAGTTGCTTTGATGAGTGCTGAGTGAGATCCAGCACACACAAAGGAGCAAGCCAGTCCGAGAGCCTGGATTCATAAACCAACAATAACAATAAACTTACGACTAATGCTTAGAGGGAGAAAAAAGCGAAAAGAAGATAAAGAATGAAAGCTCTACACACTGTATAGGGAGCAATGTGTCAGTTATCATTTAACATCCACTCTCTCTAAAACTGTAACTGGAATCAGGCCTTATTGTTTTTTCCACCTGTTTTCTGACAAGCCCCACCCCCCACCATATGATGGTCTAGTGGTTGTGTTTAGAGTGATTCAAGGAATGAGCTACCAACCAAGGATGGTCTTTTTGACATGTGTTTTGCATGTGATTAAAAATAAAATTCTATTTTGAATGCTTTTAACAATATTCGGGGGGAAAAAATCTGTCATTTGTATTAAAACTGTGTTTTTGTATTTGTAAAATACTGAAAATACTTTTTTTTCTCCAGATGCCCTCACAAATATGGAGATCAGCATATCGTCATTGCGCTGCATGGCTACAAAACTGCTAATACTATTAATAGTGGAAATAGAATTACAGCAGGCAATTTTTATTAGTAGTAGTAGAAATAGTATTAGAGAAGATAATATAATTACTACTGGTTGTAGCAGTATTGTTGAAGAAATAGTATTCGACACAGTGATAAAAGCCAGTTTTATTGTCACTCTATTACTGTTAGCAGTAGTTATTAGGATTAAAAGCAGTAAGTTTGGTATTTTGGTGAGTGTATTGTCTTTGCTTCCATTCTTACAGCTTCCTGTCTGTAAATTTAGATTTGACCCATTTGCAAAATACTGAAAATACTTTTTTCCTCAAAATGCCCTCGCAAATATGGAGATCAGCATATTGTCATTGAGCTGCATTAAGATTTTTGCAAGCCATTATATGCTATTAGCTACGCTATGAACTAGTCTTGTAGGTAATGAAAGCATTATCACTCTCTCCTGGAGAAAAGTTGTTGGTTATTTGCCCAGGCTTGTCATGGCTCATGGAAATTAAGGTGGATCCGACCTCTGGAGTCTTGCATGGTTCTATCAGATCTGTAGTAAAGCAGTTAACTTACTCCATCGATAATATCTTCATTGTTCCATTCAACTTGTGAATGTTGCCGTGGAATTTAAAAGGATGGATGATTTCATTGCCTTTCAGTTTAGCGTTTATAAATTTGGAATGCATTCGTTAAATGTAGTGCATGTGGTGTCATTTTGATGAAAACGTTTTGTGAACTTGCAATGTGCAACAGAAAGAAAAAAAACAGCAACACCACAAGACTACACATGTGTGGGCAGGACAGGACTAAACTAAAGAGAGAGTGCAAAAACGACATGAGCAATAGTACGATATGTTACCGAACGAGGCAACATACAGTGCAGCTGACAGAAGCAGTAACAGCACTAATGTGACTGAAAACAGTATTATTAACAAAAATAGCAAGTAGTGGCAACAGGAGTGGAAAAAATGTACAGTATATAAATAAATACAGGGTATTTACAGTGGCAGTTAGGGAGTAGTATTTATTTACGGCGGAGCAACAGGCAAGTCACTGGACAAATAAACAAACAAAATATGAATAGTTTTACACTCGTGGTGCAAGCAGGGTGCCCACTGCACACTGAAGTGAAGCGGCCCCTTATAGTCACGCGTGAACACACCCATTTAACCCATTCACTAAGTGAGGCAGTGGGCAGCCAGCGACACAGCACCCGGGGTGTGTGAAGATGGAATTTTGCCCAAAGGTACCTATGTGGTGCCACTGGCAGTCCTGGGATTCGAACCCATGACCTTCAAATTGCATGGGCAAATCCCTAACCCACCAGCTACCCTGGGTAAAGTAAGGGCAGTAAGGGCACCTCGTAAGCTACAATACCGCCAATGTCGGCTATTAAGGTACCATTATAAATAAAGTACTATTAGAATACAGTATCATCGACTGAAATTGTGGGTTAGGCTACTACAGCCAGATCAGTGTCTGGTAGGGAATTTTGTGGGGCGTCTTGGTGAGGTTGCCAGGCCTATGAGGTCATCTCACTGCTTGCATGTTTGTGTTTTGGTTCCTTTATGACCTCATGTGTTCATGTCATGTCAATCCGCTTCATCCCAACAGGTTACTGATCATTAAGCTTTGCATGGTGTGTCAGGAGATTTGAGAACTTCTGAACACATACCCACGGGCACCTTCCCCTGCGATCGGAAGGTTGTGGGTTTGAATCCCTGGACTGCCAGTGGCACCACTGAGGTGCCCTTAAGCAAGGTACCCTCCCCACACACAAATTCTTTCTCTGCATTTAACCCATTCACCTTGTTCACACTGTGTGCTGCGGTGTGTTTGGTTCATACGTGACTATAAAGTGACACTTCTCTTGGAAATGCTGTTTTTTTGTTTGTTTGTTTTTTAAGTACTTTTGGGTATTTTTTGAGTATTTTGAAGTTAATTCTGAGTTGTATTTTATATCAAAAATAGACCACATTTACATGTGTTCTGGCCCCCTCCACTGCTCTAGCCAATCAGAGCGCAGAAGAGGCGGAGTTTGCCCGAATACGGGTAGAGAGAGAGAGGAGGAGGAGAAGCAGTGCAGGAATGTGAGCGGAGAAGTTGAAGAAGTGAAGGACAGAAAAACAAGAAAGTCTGTCGAGTGGGTAACGAAGCACAGCTCACAGTATGGAGTGAAGGAGAAGAGGAGGTCTGCATCTTTTTTTAATCCATAAAGGCTATTAAAACACACCGAAAACTCGACCCGGGTGGAGGCGCGATGTAGGGGCAGAACCGGACTCTCCGCCCGCCGTGCTGAAGAAAAGCCCCGGAGAAGAAGCAGCAGGGCCGGCCGGCCACCATGCTCTGGCCGCTCTCGGCGCTCCTCTGGGCGGCTCTCGCTCTGTGCCGCTCCGCGCTCTCCCAGTACTCCAGCGACCAGTGCAGCTGGAGGGGCAGGTAGGAGACCTCTCATTTATTCACTGGGGATTATTTCTCTCTGACCAGCTGCACTTCCTGAGCTGTGGTTTAGTTACTCTCTTCAAGACCTCAAACAGTGGGGTCCTTTTCCCAAAAACTGGTACTAAGACACTAAACGATTAGTAGTATTAGTAGTAAGCATAATTATAGTTGCCAAAGTTAGTTTTTGAAACAGAACTACAATTATAGTAGCCAATATGAACATTGGTACATTAAATAATATGCTAATATGAAGATTAGAACATGAAAATTGCTACTATTATTAATAGTGGAAATAGAATAATGTCTGCTATTTCTGTTAGTAGTACTAAAAGTAGAATTAAGGTAGATAATATTATTACTGGTAGTAGTAGTGGTTTTGTTTCATTTACTATTATTTGTAGTACTAGTAGGGATAGTAGTAGCTGGTTACTATTATTATTATTATTGTTGTAGTTGTAGTTACAGTATTAGGCACAGTTATAAAAGCCAGTTTTACTGTTATTCTATTACGGTTAGCAGTAGTTATTCGTATTAGAAGTAGTAAGTTGGATCGTCTTTTCTTTCGTTCTTCCAGCTTCCCGTCTGTAAGTTCTGATTTGACCCATTTGCTGTCCAGCCGCATGACTGATTTCAGCCACTCTCATTCTGAGAGTTTCTCTAAAGTGGGGCCCTCACTTGGTCTCACAATAGGCCTGACACAGCGTCTGCAGGGGAAACTCACTAAAAACACTCCATTAATTAGCAAGAGACTGAATTCTCTTCTTTCAAATCAACACATTTTATTATTACCCCCACATGTATGGATTTATTATGTTTAAAGTACAGCCAATGAGTTAATCTATAAGTTTGTTTGCTCCTTGCCATCAAACAGAGCTATACTGAAAGCAGTGCCAGCACAAAACTGATTTTTAATGTTAATATTTAACCATTTTTAATGTTAATATTAGGGCTTCAGTGACCACAGCAGAATGCAGTTCATGTATGAAATTAAAAGAGACTATTAGATGCTGTGACCTATCACAGATCTCATTAATGGTCAGACAAATAATGTAATGCCTGAGCACTAAAATACATGTATAAACTAAAAAAATGTAATTTATTGTAGTTAATTTGATCTGGATGGTTAAATATCCTGTTTGTTCTGTCTGCTCACTTATTTTTACACTACGTGTCTGAACCCGTGTTTGTTTTTCCTTCCTGGGTCATTTCTAATAGTTGGCACCTTTAAAAAGAGGCAAACCCACAAGTTAGGTGACTTTCCTCGCCAGTGTCGCAGCATTAAAAGCCCAGCAGTGCGAGAATGAACATAAAGTGCTTTTAGTGTGGGGCAGTAATCTGGTGTTGATTAGCCAGGCCATAAGCCAGTCTCTCATTACGGCACACAGCGCTGATGTGAATCAGACTCTCTTAATTAAAGAGGAGTCGCTCTCTCGGGCCTACACTGCACATGTGTGGCTCTCGCCACGTCCATTTTAGTCGTCAGGACTCTCTTTTGCTCAGAGACCGGGTGTCCCTGACTAACCCGCATCCAGCCAGTGAGGATCCCTGGAGCCCACAAGGCGTTCTGGTATGGGACAGTATGCTAATTAATGTCAGTGACCAAATTATAGCTTTGGCAAAATTTATTATCATAGTGTATCCCAAATAATTCCGAAGTGTAATCAGATACATTTGCATGACTAAGGTTAATTAAGCAATACGATGTTAAAAACCAGTGTCCTGGTACTGGATGGGTATCGAGAACCGGTACTAAATTGGTACCGGTTCCTGATTTTATCAGTACCGAAATATGGATGATCTCCTGGACAAACTGTGCTGTACTATTGGTTTACATTTACGATGAGCCGCTGTTGCTTGGGGTCTCTGTATGTGAACGTTCTGGCAGTGTGAATTTCACCATTGTATTGGTATTTATGTAGCACTAATGCATTCTAACATAGCTGGTATTTTCAAACGTTTGGTGCTGGATTGGATCAGTGGGAGGGACGGGAGAGGCGCTCACACATTTATAGCAATTGTTCTTTGCTCATAAACAGGAAACTCAGGACAGTTTAGCTCCTTATTTCTCCAAATAAAGTCATCATAAAATAACTGTCTTTTCATGGTACCTCTTTATTTTTTGCACCAAATTATAGAGTTGCTCCAGTAAAAGTATCGATAAGTATCAGTGTCAATAGGCAGCATCAGTATCGATATCAGTATCAGTAAAATCCTAACCATACTCATCCCTAGTCTTGGTCACTGTTCTCCAAGCTAAAAGTTGGTCTTACAAACCTGACGTGTTGCTTGTTTTGACTGGATTTTCTATTTTTTTTTTAAAGTTACTTTAAAGGGAACCTCACTCTTTAAAGTGAACAAGACAGAAATCACAATTCCAGAAAGAAAAAATAACATGTTTTGATTGTCTTTGGTTGTTTTGGATGATTAAAACAGTCTGAAGCACCCAGCAAAAGGCGGACATTGCAGTCGAATTATAATCCAAAACTTAAAATCCGTACCCTTTTGACACCAATATCAATACAAACGATATATTGTCCTACTCTAATTGGTGGTTTCATCACAGTGTTGTTAAATTCTATAGAAAATGCTTAAAAAGCATGTTTTTATTGAACCTTTCAGATTTCTTTAGAGGCTGAAACAGTTTAATGCTGATTATCTTCAATGTTTTATTCAGTTTTCAAAATTATTAAGCATTGAATTGGTATAATAATGATTAGACTTAATACAACCACGTCCCCAGAGGCAGATGATTCTTTCTTCTCCGCTGAAGTGAGTCGCTGGGCTCACGCCGCAGCCCTGTGGAGGACGGCGGCCAGGGCGGTGGAGAGGGGCTTTTTGTGCCGGACGGGGAGCTTCCAGGCTCTTTGAGGAGCTGAAAGCTGGGGGAGGCTGGGTGTGTGACCTGCATTTGCACTTGCATGCTCTGGCTTCGGCTACTGTTTCAGCACTCGTCTTTGCCGAGGCTTGTGCGTCCCCGGGATTCGCTGACTCTGGTTTCAAGAATCCTCCACAAGGCAGCGTGCCAGCGGACGGCCTTGCCAAAGCGCTGGACGGTCGTGACAAAAAGAAAGCGTGGATGAGTGTGTGTCTGTGTCGGGAGGCAGGGATGGGACGGTAACCGACGTTAATGATATGAAACTATCCTGCCAGCTACTTTAAGATGCATCAGTTGCTGACTCAAATGTTCTGTTGCACACACAACTTGTATAATGTCCACAGAAATGCACTGCCAATAGAATGGGATGCTCCAGAACTAATGGGCCCACATGAACCTAGGGTCAAAGGCGTCCAATGCCAGTCGACTAGGGGGGTATAAAGCCCCCCAGCATTGGTCTGTGGAGCAGTGGAACTGTGTTCTATGGATTGCTGGAGCTCCCTCCGACACCTTTGAGATGAGTTGGAGTGGCATTTGTGAGTACCTGACCTCACTAGTGCTCTTGGCTGAATTCAGTCAAATCCTCACAGCGATGTTCCAACATGTAGTGTAAAGCCTTTCCAGAAGAGTACAGGCTTTTACTGCACCAAAGGAGGATCAGAATCATTATTAATACTAGGGATGCACCGACATTTCAGCCATCTAAGGCGTGGGAATGGGATCCTAATTTGCTAGAGAATTAAATCGTGGCCACAACTTAGTAAGACATAGGAACAAGATAGGAACATAATATGTACATTTGTAGTACATTTTAACAATGCTATGATATACAGTACTGTGCAGAAGTCTTGAGCCATCCCCCATTTCTTTATATTTTGCTTTGTATCACCTTGTTGGTCCAAAAATACTGCCTGTCAAACTGTCTTATCTTTGTCATATTGAGGAGATTAAATGAAAGAAATACGAACAAATATTTTACTGTGACAGGCTGCAAAGAGCCTTATGATACAAGGAGCCTAGATAAAGGAGTTCCAACCACTCAGCATTCAGCACCACCAGTATACTGATCACCGCCTGAT
>JBBPCZ010000148.1:1950074-1961851 GCA_037974445.1 Brycinus macrolepidotus | reverse complement strand
AAACTGGTCAGGTTCAGGGACTGGACTGAAAATGAGAGGCTTTGAAAGTCCTTCAGGAAGCCTGGAGAACTGTTCCTTAAGACCACATTAAAAATACAACAAAGTCTGGATCTTTAGAAGCAAATTATGACGAAATGAAGGGTGGCTCAAGACTTTTGCCTAGTACTATTATTTGCTGTGAAATATTGTTGATTATGGCACATTGTGATATGATGTATCATGAAAATGTCTGGATATTGATTATTGTATTTATGCCATATTGCCATGATTATACTGAAACTGTTCGTTGATCATTTTGATATCATGATAGGAAATTTCCATGCCTTCCCATTTCTACTGTAGTCTGTGTGTCTGTTTAAAGGTTTGTTTAACTGTGGTCTGCATGTGACCGGTCATGCAGTGGGTTTTGCGCATGGCTGTAACACCTTGTGCGAGAGGATATGAAGATATTAACTGCATTCTTTCAGCCCCGAGACAATCCTCAGGCATGGGGCTCGGCTTGGAGGCAGTTCAGGCACAAACTGCTCGCCGTGACTACTTTAAAGTGCAACTTGCCTTTGATGCTGAATCTTTAATAAAAAGCGAAACTGACAGAGTTTCCTGCCACCGTCGCTTGGTGAATGGTCCTTGCGTGTGGATGTCAGATTAATAAAGAGACTTCTTATAAAAGTTCAACAGAAACTGCACTCCTTTGATTGTTTATGAATATCATTCAAACCTGACGCACTAGTACATAAGCATACGTTTCATTTTAGTTATCCAGTAGTTACACTTACCCCTGATTTGGTCGATCAGCCAAGACATGTTTGGAGTCCAACTTTTGATTCTTTAGTTTAGAACTGGAGCTGCAAGGCTAACCTTGCTAACAAACACAAAATAATAGTAAACCAAGTCTTTTCCAGAAATGCTTCCCCCAAACTTCTCTCATCCTGCTCAAACTATATCCAGCTCTTCACTGAGGTGGTTTAGGGCACAATATGATTTACTGTGAACTATAAAAGATCACCTTGTAGCAAAATTCTGTGGGCAGCCCCTTTAGACAACAGGGTCTGTTTTCACAAACCACCTCAGGAGTAGGAGTGCTGGTCGAAAATCAGTTTTTGTTACAATGATCATCATAAATGCAGTGAAATCTGATCCAAGATCAGTCCTCCTTATAACACCATGCCTAGCGATGCCTGACATTGTCTGTTTTGTTTATTTTTATAGCTCACAGTAAGTCATGCTGTGGCCTAAACCACATTAACAAATCTGCACCACCTTGAAGTGCTAGCTGCAATTTGGGTTAGTTTTGGGGATGCATTTATACAGAAACAGTTTGGGCGACTATTGACTTCTAGTGTTTGTGAACTACATTACAGTATCAACTACATCTAGTGTGACTTCTATACTCTTTTATTTATCCTGCAGTGGGCTGACCCATGAAGGACACACGCGGGATGTGGAACAGGTGTATCTCCGGTGCTCACAGGGCTCTCTGGAGTGGCTGTACCCAACAGGAGCCATCATAGTCAACCTGCGGCCCAACACAGTCTCCCCTGCCGCCGGCCTGCTCTCCGTCTGTGTCAAGCCGTCCCGCGAGTCCAGCGGCACACATATCTACTTGGACAAACTGGGCAAGCTGCGGCTGCTGCTCCGCGAGCACGAGCAGGCCGAGGGAAAAGTGCACTGCTTCGGCATCCAGGAGGGGGCGCTCTTTATTGAGGCCGTGCCCCAGAGGGACATCAGTCGAAAAATCACGGCCTTCCAGTATGAACTGATCAGCCACAGGCCTGGAGTGGACCCCAATTCACTTTCTGGTATGAGGGACTTTTATTTTGTTTTACTGAAATGCTCTTTACCAATTTTTATTCCCTTCACGTCCTTCTTCAGTTGTCTGGTTGCTGTGGTAGAGGTGGCAGTAATGTTTCCTCGGCCCAGTATGTGTTTGTTTTTTCTGAGTAAAAGGAAAATTTTCTCATTTAGTGATCGTTACCTTAACCTCAGAAACCATTGAAACCAGGAGCCACGTGTTTTTTAGGTTCTCCATTGAAGACGCAAGGCTAGCAAGTAACGAAAGCATCCATCCACCAGTTAGCATCGAGCCAACTGCACACCTAAACCATCACAGTCACCTGCACCCATTTGAGTTAAATAATCTCAGACTCTCTTATGCAGTTTATATACTGCTGTCTACAAACAGCACACAGACAGAATGGTGTTCTGAATTTTCATTAATCAAAACAGTCTGTTTATTTAATCATCAACAATATTTATCATTTTATTCACACGCTACCCACTGACACATTTAACCCTATTTAAAGGGCCATTTTTGAGTTTACGTTGCACGTCTAAAAACGTGTGCGTCTATAGATGTATGCAAAAGTTTAAACTCCCCTGGTCAAATAACATGTTTTATGGATTTTGGGAAATAAGAACACAGCCTCTACAGAAGCCAAATTTAAATGTGGCACTTCTCACTTCTCATTTCTCAAATATAAACTGTACTATATCTTCTGCACAGGCCAAATTTGACGTTTTTCCCCTAGTATATTAAAAGTATCAAATAAACCATATTTGTGTATTAAAATGTGTGTTCCCTGTAGAGGGTGTGTAGAACATTAACAAAGCTAATTTGACCTGGGGTGCCCAGACTTTTGCATACAACTCGGAATTTTGTATACAATTCGGAATTACTTTATCAGCCTTTTAGCTCCAGTCCAAAAGTAATGAAACAGCCTTTACTAATCAAATACAGTAGGTAGACTGGACTGTACAGACTGGACCTAACTATTGCTTTTACAGAAAACCCACAGAAACAGGAACCTTGTTTGCTGTTAGATAGTGAAAGGGCTTTGTGGTTTGTTTTTCCTAAAGATCAAGTCCTGTTGAGCCCCGGTGGGCAGCCGCTTGCTGATACACACAGTGTGTGCTGGGTGGGGAACCCACCTCACTTTCAAAACAAGAGTATTCTTATTTTCCTGCTGCGCACCTGCCAAATCGCACAGCCTCATGCGATGTTGATACGAGGTGGCATTGTTGTTTTTACTCCAAACAAAACAGAAACGTATCTCTTCAGTTTGTGTTTCTCTCTGTATGTCCTCAGGGTGTCAAGCTGGGATTAATAAACTGGGTCTTTAGTGCTGTGGGTTCAGTGGGGATAGTGGAATGGCCTTTTGAGGCTCTATAGTTTATGATTCGGGTTGCATTTTATGTTTAGCATCCATCAGTCAGACTGTTAGGAAGATATACTGCTTTACCAGTCTACCAATATCCCCCCTTTATTGGAGTAACAGGCTCCACTCTTCTGACAAGGCATTACACTAGATGTTGGAACATTACTGTGAGGATTTGATTGCATTCACACATGAGAGCATTAGTGAGGTTGTTGGATGATGAGCTCTGGATCCAAAATGCCACTCCAGCTCAAGGCCTTGGATGGAGCTCAAGCACTCCAGAGAATGTTGTTCCACTGCTTCACAGCCCAGTGCTGGGGGCTTTATACCACTCTAGAGGATGCAGGGCTCTGGGCATTTTAGGCATTTTGAGGCTCATGTACAGCTGCTCCAGAGCATCCCATTCTATTGGCAGTGCTTTTTCTGTGGAGACTTCAACTGTACATTCACAGGTGAGGACTCTTGGGCGCACCTTAAAGCAGCTAAATTCATCAATAGAAGTGTAAAATAAAGTGGCCATTTTTGTCACGCATGGACACACCACACCACAGCACGGCACAGCACAGCACAGCTCTCACCTGAGTGGAGCAGTGGGCAGCCAGCGACGCAACGCATTGTGTTGGGACAGTACCTTGTTCAAAGATACCTCACTGGTGCCACTGGCCATCCTGGGATTCAAACCCACAATCTTCTGATCACAGGGGCGACTCCCTAACTACCAGGCCACCAGCTCCCCAAAGAAGGGGGTCTGAAAACTTTTGGTCCATTCACTGCATCCCAGTCACATTTATAGCTGGAACTACTGGTTGGATCTGTATTTCATTTGTGCCAGTGATGATGAATCACAGTTAGTGATCACATCTGCAGTATTAGGCAACAGCAGAATTGCTCAAAATGAAAAACAGTTGGCCCCGACAGAACTGCGTAGCTCTACTTGGCTTTAACTTAAGCTGACTAACCCTGGAATCCAAGTGTGCAGCGCGTCCCTCAGGTCTGTAAGGTGACCTGTTTTTCTTTCCGCAACCGTGTTGTTCTCTTTCTTCAACTCAGGAGCACTAACCTGCTGAGCTGGGACCACACTGCTCTCCATCACTGTGGAATGTGCCTGTCACCAGATGTTGAGACCAGATCTCTTTCTCTGTCTCTCTGTCTCTCTCTCTCTCTCTCTCTCTCTCTCTATTTTTCATCTGCCATTCCCTCTTCCACTCATCTCCACTCCACTTCTCCTCTCTCTTCTCCTCTGTTTTTGAAGTGGTGGGGAAGGCAGGCAGAAGAGAGCTTATGAAGCTTTCCTCCATTAGTGAGGAATGTGGCAGGGTCCAGATGTTGAAGGGATCCTGCCCCCATTCCTGCAGCCCCTGGTTGTGTGAAGTGGTTGAGCTGACGGCTGTGCTGCGTTTCTGCGGGCCGGCCGGAGCTGCTGACTCAGATGCCAGCCCATTCCTGCGGTTCCTTTTTAACTTTCCGACACACTAGCCGCAGCAGAGCATGGAGAGGAGAAGACTCCTGCTCTCCAGTATTCTGAGCCAGTGATCAGAGCCGAGCGCCGGCTCAACGAATGCTACCGCGCCAAGTGCCACGCCGATGGCCACAACAGTGAGGAAAGATCTAGATCAGAGCCCGGATGGAACACCAGGGCAATAAAATGATAAATATTAGAAATCGTCATGATAAAATTATTTTATTAATAAAATAAATAATAATCAAATAAAGCTAATTCTTTTCCTCCATTTCAGTAATACACATTTGAGATATTTTTAATAAAAAGATTATGTCGCTGTGCTTCTCAATTCAGGAGTAGCAATAAACACTAGCGATGTTGAGCCATATCTTTGCTATACATGGAGGGAGTAGAAATCTAGCCATTCACTCTCAGCAGCACAAACCATTGTAACAGATAGCAATTTTTAGTGTTGAGATTACGGAGTGTATAGAAGGTTGAGAGTCTGAGGAAGAGGTTGCAGAGGCAGGCTAAGGCTTTTATTTTATTTTAATTTAGCATTAGGAAATGTAATTAGTTATAATAATATCAAATTAATTTGAAAAATATGTAGCAGTGATATTTTTGGCCACCTGAGAGGTTGCAGACCATCAGCAGCTGTTGCTAAGCGCATGCCTAGATGACCTCTGACCCCATCGGTGGCGCTCTGAGCCTTGGGTTGCAACAGCAGCTGACCTTCGACTCACACTCCACACCCAGCCACCCTCCAGCCCAGACAAGCCTTGCCTAAAATAACCCACAAGCGAAGGGTCATGCTCTTGAAACTATGTAAAGATATGCAGCTAATTTGAATCACTTTCTCCGCCACGGCTCTGCAGCAAGAAACTAGCTGTCCTTGCATGGCAAGGAGGACAAGCGTCAAAAATATCTATCGGTCTCTTTCTCTTTATCTCTCTCTATGAACCCTATATCTCTCTCCTTTATGAACCCTGCACTTCTGCCCTTCAGAAGCGTACTACGGTCACCCCTCCTTTATTCGCACTCCCCAAACTCCCACCCCCCACACTCATGTTTTTTGAGAAACCTTTACCCACCTGCACCAACAGACTGCTGAACATTTTGGCTACAACAGTTCTGAAGTATCTGAGAGTTTTCTGACTACACCAGTCTGCCACTATTGTTGCTGTCCTTAGTGCTACCCCGAGCCCTGACCGCACCCTGGCCCTCACTAAAATAAACGACAGTCCATAAACCCGTCCACTCCGGCACCTGAATTTTAGAAGCTCGGGTTTTTAACTTTGTTACAAGGCTTAGGCATGTCCAGCTGTGTTTCCTGCACTACTGGGTTTTGTTTTGTAATAAAACGTTATTTCTGCAATTAGGACATTCTTGTGTTGTTCCTGGAACAACCTCCCTTTTACCTAATCATTATCATCTGATGTCATTTGTGCTTCAACCTTGGAGCGCACCAACTTGGTTCCTTTACACGTTTACAGTGTGGCAGGGCACATTATCCTGCTGAACGGTGCCACTGTCATTATGGAATACCATTGCCATGAAGGGTTGTATGTGGTCTGCAGCGATGTTTAGTTTGGTGATACACCCACATGATGTCTGATGCCACCTTCTTCCATTGCTCCATTTTCTGATGTTCATATTCCCATTGTAGGCACTTTTGGTGGTAAGGGCACTCTGACTGGTCTGCAGCTGCACAGCCTCATACACAGCAAGCTGTGATACACTGTGTGCTCTGACTTCTCTATCAGAGCCAGCATTAACTTTTTCAGCAGTTTGTGCTTCAGTAGTTCTCCAGTGGGGTCAAGTCAGACTAGCTAGCCTTCGCTTTGCAAATTTTCATACAGCTTCAAGGACAGCTGGTGTTTTCAAATGGTGGAAAAAATTAGGTTTTGCTCGCTCAACTTTCTTGGTCCTTCCCCACAGTCAGAGCTGATAACACATCTTCACAGAGTTTTTTTGTGCGTAATTCAAGAGGACAAACTGCAGTTTTTAGAGGTAATCACATGTACCTCTTTTTTTGCTTTGTCACTGACTTACACACTGCTTTAAGCGTCTTACAAGGTACTGGTGCACAATCCCCTTACAGTTTTCACTAGTGCTGCTGCTCATAGTGCTGCATTGTTTTCTTCTCGAATCAGCTGGTTCTCATTTGCTGTGGAGTGTGGGGGCTCTGTGCGTGTGTGTGTGTGTGTGTGTTCAGTGGCGGCCTTCTTTTCAAGGTGCTCCCACCCCCCGAGGCCTGTTGTTGGTGTGTTTTAATGAGGTGTTTTTGCCACATGTAGCCAAGCTCCTCTGTTTGCCTGGAAATCAGCAAACCATGACTGTCAGCGCAGGGTCAATAAATGACCATCTGCGGCAGAGATTAAGTGCACGTGTTCGTATGTACCCGCTTCCCTATAAAACTGTGTGTGAGTGAAAATATGTGAGGGTGTGTATTAATGTGAATGGGTGTTTCTATGCATGTGTATGAAGGTGTGTTTGTGTGGGTGGGTTTTGTGTGTGTGTGTGTGTGTGTGTGTGTGTGTGTGTATGTGTGTGTGTGTGTGGCCAGTGCCCATGGCACAGAGCTGTGTGTGTTTGTGATTTCGCAGCAGGTTTTTGTTAAGTAATGAAACACTGTGGGCAGAAATGGCCTTACAGCCAGTGTGATCTCATGCACAAATTAAACAAACAAGCTATAAACCCAAGCTCTTGCTCCTTGCGCATTGCACAATGCAGGAATCCTGCTGCAGGCAGCTCAGGTTTGTGATTAAGGCCATTGTTGCAAGCGCTGGTGGAATAACATGATCTGGACTCCAGGCCTGGGAACCATTACTGGGTTTTATACAACAGTTAGTTCCGACCGCGCAATCTGATTGGCCGAAAAGCGGCCCGGCCGTGCGGTTATCTGTGATTATAACTGTATCATTCATCTGAGCACCAGTTGCTCAGTAACGACTCGCTTTTACTTATTGATTTTCCACTTTAGCAACTGGGTTAATTACATTACTTTGGGAAGACGTTGAAGGGAAGTGCGACCGCAAGTCAAATTCCAGACCAGACGTTGCCCCGAAGCAAGCCCTTCGGTCGACAGCTGTGAACAACTAAACAAACTGGAGTTCGCCGCTGTTCAAATACATTCAGGACAACCTTATTATTACAGTAACACAAAAGTCACTGCTGTGATATTATTCGCGATAACGCACAGTTTTCTTTATCTTAAACAGAACCTGTATAATTCCACTGACCACTGGTTACAACAATGGTCTTTTTGGCAGGAGAACTGTTATAAACATTGGAAAACTTTTTTGAAACATTATTTTGGGCCTGTTTGGGTTGTTTTGCTTTTGAAAATCTGTACAGTAAAAGCAACGCAACATTGGAGATAGAAACAGGCCCATGCACTGGATATTTGGCAGATTGGGGGGGTTGGGGCCTGGATTTAAACCCCCACATGCTGGGCTAGGATGGTACCCACTGTACCGGTGTGGTTCCTCATTTCTGTAAACTAGGGAGTGATAACTTTTTTATTTTAAAAACTGGTTTAACTGAAGCATGTCTTTAAGAATGTCTGTATAAACACTGTTATTATCCAGGCTGACTCTTATTACACAGGCTGATTATACAGGGCGCATGTACAGCATGAGGCCCAAAGGGTGAGGGGCTCATGTGCACGTGCCTCCTATAAAACAGTCCCTCTAGGGTTCTCTTGCTGTTTGCTGCAGAGCTGTGTTTCTGATTTGACTCAGTATTTGTGCGTTTGTTCTCCACAGCCTCCTGCCAGCCGTGCTCTGACGCTGAGCTGCTTCTGGCTGTCTGTACCAGTGACTTTGGTAAGGAACACTTTCGAAGACTACACAGCCTTTTTTATAGTTATATTACTATACAGCAAGATCCTAACAGTTCTGTGAGCATGGTTTGAGGATACCTTGCTTCCTTTTGAAATCTGAATTTCTCAGAGCTGCTTCACATTGATATCAGAATTACATCAGCACTGGCACAAAATCAGCATGAGAAAAATGTTTAGATTTGACCGATATTTGCAGCTATTTGATAATGTATGTTTAAGGCAGTGCTGAGTTACTGTGCTAAAATAATTTATTTTACTGATTCAGAAATACTGTAATATTGCTCTATAATGTTCATCCAAGCCCAATTTCTGTGTTTTTAAATGTTAATGCGTGGGCAGGTATGTATGAGGAAAAATACTAGATATTAGCACCAGCCTACAGTTCCCATATTGGTGCATCCCTAATCACAACGAAGGGATAAAAATATGTTTTTAGCCATTATTACGTTTTATTAAGTATTTATTCTATGAAGTATTAGTACAAAGAAATCAAGTATTAAGTAGAAACCATTAATGGTTTACAGTTGCTAAATATAATGGAAAGATGTGAACAGATTATTGTGTTTATTAAAAAAAAATTGACAAAGGAAACATAGTAGTTTATTAAAAATGAATTGAAAAGCAAGGTGCCCCCAAGTCTTTGATGAATAATGTATGTTACGTTCTGCATTTATCACTGAGGTAACCATAACACTTCTGCATGTGTTTCCTGTGGCTTTCAGTATCGGTCACTGCAATCCATTACTATGACCAAGTATAAAACTCTCTCTTCTCTCTTCTCTCTCTCTCTCTCTCTCTCTCCCCCCTCCCCCAGTGGGGCGTGGCAGTATTCTGGGGGTGGAGCAGAAGGAAGAGCAGACGTCTGTTGCCGTGACGCTGACTCGTCTGTACAGGCAGAAGAGTCAGGTGTTTGTGTCTGGCGGCGGAAGGGCCAAGCGCTTCACGGGCCGAGTGAAGATGCCCCGCGAGTGTGGGGTGAAGCCCGGCGAGGGCGAGTTCCTCTTCATCGGGATGGTGCGTTTTGGGGAGGCGTGGCTGAGCTGTGCCCCAAGATACAGGGACTTCCTGAGGCTGTACCAGCAAGCACAGGAGCAAGAGACCAACCCCTGCCACATAGACACGGACTGAGAAACACACTGAGACTTTACTTTGCTGGGAAACCACACAAACAGCCTCTTCTGGAGGAACTGCAACCCAGACAGGGACTGTCTGTCTCTCTCTCCCTCTCTCTCTCTGTGGATGACCGAGGTTATAAATCAGTGCCTGGTTGCATAAAAAAAAACCTTAAACACCGAGTGTGTAAACTCATTGCTCAGTATTTTCTTAAATTATTTTTTTCTTCATTTCTTCACATATTTGAGCCACACAATATGTTGCATTGACCTTTGCAGTACTGAAATTATAGACAGTTGCAAAACGCAAATGAGCCTTTAACCAGTCACAGATTCAGATGGGAGTTTCTGTTGGTGAATGTAATCCAGTGAAAGTGAATTATTCTGCTCAAAATAATGCAGGCACATCTTTATCCATGATTATTATTGATTCACCATTACGTTGTAGGGCCTATTACAATGACAATGTGCATCAAAATAATAGCAGTACCGGTATTTTGTCTGTATCGTGCAGTCCTATCATATACCAGTCCCTCGTGAGGTGCATTCTTGTGCGTTGGCATAGCCTTAAATCTGCTTTTCTTTTTATTGAAATGGTTGTTTTTAAAGGAACTGAAATAATACACATCCAAAGTGGCCCTGACATTAAAACAAGTGAGTTGTTTTCATCCAGAAGAATGCAGTGCCCACCAGAAAGGGGCAAAAACCCTTTAGATGTTTGATGTGTTCGTAATTTCTTGGAAACAAATGAGAAGCCATGCACTTCTGCAGATAATGAACGTTTTAATTGCACTATTTTTATATAAACTGGAAGTTTTTGGTGTGATGTTAGGAAATGTTCCACAATTTCATGAAGTGATAGAGGAACTGTGTGTAGGAGAACAAATATAAGGATTAAAAATGGTAAGCTAACAGTGTTGAAGCAGTGAAAACTGCAAAAGAGTGATAAGGAGCTTCCTTTTAGGATGTTTTATAGAGGGGTCCAAACATCCGAGACCACTAGTTTTTAAGTTAGTCCGTTTTTATTACAAATGAAATCATTAGCAGTTTGAGTGGCCAGTGTGATATAAAATATTTACATGATCTACCTGAGTCTTGGCTGAACATGAACTTCAATGGAAGGAATGAGTGTAAAACAAAGATCTGGCCTTTTAGTACAAGGCCTTCACATGGCCAGTGTCTCAACTGGGTACATTTTAAGTTTTGACCTAATATAGTGCAAAATCTTCAAAATTCCTTCGTTTTACCCAGCATATCTTGTTTTAGTTCTAATTTTTAAAGCAACCTGTTGTTTATTTCCAGGTTTAAAATATAAAAAATCCAGATTTTCAATGTTGTCTCAGACTTCTGGACCCCTCTGTATGTAATTTCCTGAAGGGATCATCAAGGGACCTATTTTTTATGCAACCGGGCACAGCAGACTCCAGCGCTGCATCGTAAACTTCTCACTTTCTCTCCTTCTGCCTTCCTTCAGAGGAACTAAATAAAATCTGTACTGAGGGCTGAAGTTGGACTCCTCCACACCGAGCCACCTCCCTCTTTCTTCATCTCCCTCATCTCTTCGGATGTCTTAAAAATGACGTGCTCTCCTGTTTTTATGCCTTAAGGTCGTCGGTCATGATGTAGCAGACCTCCACAATGAAACGTGTAAAGAAAAATGTGAAAACATTCTACAGTGAGTCTCGAGTGCTTTTGTAAAAAGCTTGTTTGTACAGTTTTTGCAGTTGTCTTATGACAGAAATGTATGGAAGAAGAAAAAAATCCTGCTTTTTATTTTATTTTTATTTTGTAAGAAATGTTTTTGAAGTGTGATTCTCACGATTCGGTCGGATTTTTTTTTCTTCTTCAGAGATTAAAACAGTTTTCTCTGCAGAATCAATCCATGTGTTTTGGGTTTTTTTTTTTTCTCGTAAATTAACACCAATGCATGGCATCGTTCTCATATGAAAATCTGCATGGTTGTGAATATATTTCAAATATTTCCAGAGCTGTATTACCATAAGTGATTATACACATGGCAGTGTGTGTGTTTATGAGCTTTCTGTTAGATGGACAACTAAAACCTGCAGTGCGCTCCATTGCCCAGTTATTCAAGATCATTTCAAAGAGAGTTCGGCAAATTCAGCTAAAGCCTTTTTGTCGTTTCATGTTTTTTGTGTTATACTTAACAGTAGTTAAGTATGTGTGTATATATATATATATATATATATGTATATATATAT
>JBBPCZ010000148.1:1920527-1941900 GCA_037974445.1 Brycinus macrolepidotus | reverse complement strand
TAATATAAGAACAGATTATTAATGCAAGTGGTTATAAAAAGTGACTTAGTGTTTGTGCCATGAAAATATGATGAATGGGATAAAATGATATAGCAGCAGGTGATGAGGGGATGAGACAACATTCAGTAACACACAGATAAATAAATGTTGAGTTATATTGCACAATCTCGAACTTAATGACAAAATGGAGCATCTAACAAAGCTATGCTGTTCTGAGACTCATTCTTGTTCTGTAAAGTTCTTCCCAATGAAACAATGTTAATAATGTTTTACTTTAAAATGACTGTTTGGTAAATGGTCTGGATTAAATTGGATGTTTAGACTCTGCATCAACTTTTGCAACCTTTGATTCAAGGAACGTTCAGCTTTCCATGATGTGGGCCCTTTAAGTGTCCTGTCTGGGAAGCTGTAAAATCAGCTTGTATGCCTAAAAACAGGGGATATTTAGACTCTCTGCCAAAAACTCACACCCTCACACGTCTTTTCGCTCATGTTCCCTCTGCTGCTGTGCAGGCGCCTGAGCTCTGAGCATTCCTGGCAGGCCCTGGAGGTGAGGCAGATGGTGGAGGAGGAGAATGAGTCCCTCCAGAGTGCCGTGCGGATGCTGCAGGCGCAGCTGGTGAGTGAGCGCGAGCGGCGGGAGGCGGCAGAGCGGGCCGCTGAGCTGACGGAGCAAGAGAACAGGGTGCTGGAGCAGCGGGGCGCCCTGCTGGAGGGGGCACGGTGCCGGCAGGCCGAGCTGGAGGCTGAGGTGGAGGAGCTGCGGCTGCTCTGGCGCTCGGAGGCCCCCGGCACCAAGCCCACAGATGCCCTGCTGCCAGACAGTGTCTTCTTCCCTTCAGAGGAGAAAGTGAGGCCGGAGGAGGAGGAGGAGAAGGAGGAAGAGGAGCCGGTGCAGGAGAGACGGCGCTGCAGCAGCGAGAGCCACATGCGCTCCACGTGGGCCGAGGAGCTGCGGCGGGGGCACGATCGCACGTGTGTCCGGCGAACTGAGGTGGGGCTAGTGATTATTTATATAGCCATTATACTTTCACTAATAATAATAAATAAGTCAAATGTTCTGTTTATACTGTGCAAAATAATATATAGAACCTGTTTAGATGAGCAGTGAGTGTTTTTTTTTTCACATTATTACTAAATATACTAAATAAAACTAAAAAGAATAACGTAAAAGTGATTTTATGTAAAGTGTATCAGTGTGTTCCTTGGTGAAGTCCAGTATTACTGTAGTTTCATCAGAAACCTGGTTGGACTCGATCAGTCCTTCATTAAATTAAATCAGGAGCTGCTGATGGAGTTTCACAATCCAAACAACGGCTGGAGGAACCGAGGAGGAATCTGGAACCGAACCTGTGTTCTCCTCACCAGCTTACACAATATCAACTACTTTTATACAAGCAAAACAAATCTTGATACGTTTTACTGCTTTCTTGCATGTTCAGCAGAAAGACACATTTACTATCACACGCTGAAAAAAAATGGCTTTAAACAGTTTGCGTAGGTGCCCAAGACTTTTGGACAGTACTCTGTGTTTTAATGGGAATATCAGGAATGTTTTTTCTTCATAATCAGCGCTATCTATTACTAATTGTCTTCGCAGGGCCACTCGCAGGCTGTGAGGCAGCGTGGGATATCTCTGCTAAACGAGGTGGACGCTCAGTACAGCGCGCTGCAGATCAAGTACGAGGAGCTGCTGCGCCGCTGTCAGCGTGGAGCCGATGGCCTCAGCCACAAGGCAGTGCAGACGCCTGCATCACGCCGGTCCAGCTCCGTGACAACTGTCGCCACGGCGACCACTGCTGCAGCGACCAGGACGGGATCGCACTGCCCTGCAGATGACCTGCACCAGCCAGAGTACAAGGCCCTCTTTCAGGAGATCTTCACCTGCATCCAGCAAACCAAAGAGAACCTGAGTGAGAACAGGGCTGTGCAGAGTCCGGAGCAGTAGTAGATGAGCTCCGCTATCGTTGTAGACGGCAGTATTTTTACCAGCCCCCTTCATTCTAACAAGCAGGGGGCTTTGCACTTCTCTCGCTTTCTGTCATATGTAATTTCCAAGCTGTTAAAGCTGGTCCTGTTGGACTCCTAAGGTGCTGTGGTTTTTGCACTATGACACCCGTGCCTGTGTGCAATCAGACATATACAAACCAAACCGTCCAGGCCAAGAACTGCACCTTTTATCAACCGACCAGAGAGTTGGACGAATGCGGTCCTAGTTCCTACAGTCTTTTTTCTGACAAAGTCCAGGCATTCATACCCGTACGGACCTCTGCGATTAGCCGCGCATGAAAATGACCCCTGATTGTAGTCCTGCTTTGATCTGCTGCTCTTTTTAGATCAGTCTGGTCTGCTTATTTGGAGTTGGGCAAGAAGCTACCTTTTATAACTTCACAATTTTTTGTAAGGGGGTGTCTGGAATATTGTGATGTGAGCCTTCTTGGAAGTGGCAACAAGGTTCCAACATTAGGTTCCTATGATTGATTCCTACTTTAGGTTCCTACATTGGGTTCCAACGTTGGGTTCCTACTTTAGATTCCTATGTTGGGTTCCTACTTTACGTTCCTATGTTGGTGTTGGGTGCCTACGTTGGGATCCTGTGTTGGCGTTGGGTTCCTACGCTGGGTTTCTATATTGGCATTGGGTTCCTACGTTGGGTTCCTGCTTTAGGTTCCTACATTGGGTCCCATAGGATTCCTCTGAAGATTGTTTGTAAGACAAAGGCTCAAAATTAGAAATTCACTGTAGATTTAATGGCCGTCCAGGGATCTCCCCAAAATAAATGGTCCAAAATGCTCCAAGAGAAAAATTTACTTTCAAGCTAGTTGATTGTGTTATGCTGCAAAACCGTCTGCACATGTTATACTCTGAATGACTCTAAGCTTACCTCATCAGTGCTGTGTACTAATGAACCAGAGCTTGGCTGAAATAAGGCGTGTGCTCGGGATGCTTCTGTGGCTCAGTGTGTATGATAGTTCGTTGAGAGCGAGTTGTGGCTCACAGTTCGGTGGAGCAGCGAGGAGTTCATGATGCCACACCGCTCTGCACTTTATGCAGATTTTATGGTCAAGTTCTTTTGTTGTTGCTATTTTGTATTTATTGGGTTTTTTTCCACATCGGTGTAGATAAGAGATTTATTTATTTTCATATTTTTGCATTTTTTTTGTTGTTCTCTCACTGTAGCTACGTTCTGATCTTTGCATGTTGCAATACCTGGCTGCTGCTTTATGGAGTCTGAGGCAACACTGAAGTGTAAAGTATAGTGATGGGGGGGGGGAGGGGGTGAGGGATATAAACACTGATTCGATGTCTCATCGACAGATTAGATTTAGTGCAATGTGTGCTAGCGTTAGTTGATTGTTAGGCTTTGAGAGGCTCATTCAGTGGCTACTTAGGTGGTCACTAATAGTTTAGGCCGCTAATAGGCTGTAAGTAGATCTGAATTATTTTGGGCAGCTGGTCTACTTTTGTCCCGTGGGAAATTCTCGCTCAAACCTGAATTTAATACAAAGCATGTGATACTTCATACCTAAAGCCAGTCTTAACGTCTCCCACATGCAAACATGTGGGTGTCTGTTGCAATATGACTTTTCAGGCACAATCACTTGGTGGTGGTAGTGGCAGTTGGTGGGTGATCTGGATCAACTGGATCTAAATTGGAAATAGAGAGAGAAAAGAATGTTGAAAGAATCGGTCTGTCCATGCTCTGCCCACGAACGGCCTCTCTGAATCGTTCCAGTCCAAATATGATGAATTGCAAGTAAAAACAATGGAAAAATGACCTCATCTCTCCATGGATCTGACAGTTTGTCCTTTCACACACATACCAAATTATTCTAATTTAAAAATTGACTACAAATTCTGAATGTGGACATTTTTAAACAAATTATTTCTTATTAGATTGAAAATGATTCTGTAAAGTATGTACATCCACTTTCGCCAGGTAGGAGGAAGCAAAAAAAGTCATTTTTTGTACTACAAGTCAATACTAATCTGAAAGTCTAAAGCAAAGTTTTCTTTATATTTTGACTTAACATGTTGGCAAAACAGCTTATATTTTTGTCGTATTGAGATTATTTTTTAAAATTGACTTTTTGAATCATGAATTATGGAAATAATTACTTATTTTCACTTTTTTCTGACTTTAAGTGTTAAGTAGGACTAGTTGTGAAACGTTCCATAATAAGCTCTAAATTAATCCATTAATTAAATTTACTAAATCAAAATCTTCAGAAAATTTCATATTTAGGGGGAAAAAAAAGGTCCAACTTAATGCCCGACATGAGCTGAAACGTTTTCACGCCTCTGCCAGGTGGAAATGGGCTTCCACAGTAAAGCTGATCTGACCTCACAGCAGTTCCCAGGAATGAAGCCGTTTGGGGGCGGAGTTTGGAAAGGTCTAGAATCACTGGTCTATTGTTCAGCAGCTGGTGTCGTCGCGATGGGCTGAATGGCCAGCGATTATTCACGAGAAAATGGGTGGATTGTAAGTTGTCATGATGGGTAGAGTTTCACCTACACGTATGGTGGGTGTTTGACATTCCTGGTTTCAATGCGTCTGTTTTGCATTTCCAAACCGTGGGCGGATCACAAATATAACACAATCTTGACGGACTGGCGAAACGGCCTGTTTTTTTAAGGGACTGAGATGTTATTTACATACCTCCGATTCCTCCACAGCCACATCCGACATTCCTGAAAGTCCACCAGTCCTCACGTCCCGTGTCCTGTGTCTGGAATGTCCAGACGTGAGGACATTGGGTAAAACTGTGAAATTGTTCCAAGTTAAAGGCAATAAGAAGTTGAAATCGCACACACTTTTCATACTTGTGCTTTTGGAAAACTGTGGCTTTGGACATTTTTCCAAAAAAATAAATAAAAAATGGGGAGGGACAGAAAGCCGTCCCTGATCAGATCCGTCCGTTAATTTATGACCACTTTATTGTATTTTTCTTTTCTTTTTTTTTTTCAAAGATAGTTATTGTTTTGGACACATTTTATTAATGTTCTTGAAAAACAGTTCTAAAATAACACACAAACTGTTCCATGGTGCTGAATTTTAATAGACTCTTTGTAGTCCGATGCCATAGAAATTCCTTAGTGAAGATCTGTAGCATGTGAGAACTATTCTAGTGGCATGAGCGAAGACTAACCTCTGCTTAGGGCTTGAAAATCGCCAATAAAAAAATTGCAGCAATCAACCAGTCTGTTGTTTGTTCATTTAATAATTTGATAATTGAGTCTATGTTCAGTTTTGGTGTTTTTTTAGCCAAGCTGGGTGGCTCATTACGGCTTGACTCACAAAGTTCGGTCACATTCAGTATTTTGTGTTTTTTCTATATTTTATGTTGTATTTTTCTCCAATATTTTGGAGGAAAGCGCCGTCGCCTCGCAGCAGAAGGTTGTGGGTTCGATTCCCGGGCTGGGGTTGCAGAGGGTCCCTTTCTGTGGGGAGTTTGTATGGAATTTCAGCGAGGGGGGTGTTCAAACATTTGCACACTTCTGTGTCTTTCGCGTTCTTGTGAATTATCACAAGCCTCCTAAATGCAAACGTGTTTAAACTGTAGTTTATTCACCTCTCTTCACGTCAGTGGTGGTTTCTGTTATAATTAACTCATGTATCCTACTGTCCGTACAGTGAGTCCTATGATAAATATTATTATGCCTGTCATGAAATATTCTGACTGATATTCACTGCCCACTGGTTTCCATAGTGACCAGGCATGTTAACTCTTAAACTTGAAATAAATCTAATTCAGTATGTTAATTGAGTACTATATTATATTTAAAATAAACACCAGAAAAGTTGTGGTCGCTTCATCCCTATGTGAATTAAAAAAATGTTGTAAATGTAATTGGTTGGTTTACTGACGTGTCATGAATTCATCCAACTGGTACATGTCCGTGTTCAAATTTTTTGCATAATTAAGTTTTTAAGATAGAAAACCATTCAGAGTGGGTTTGGTGTGAGGCGCTCTGTTCTAGAGAAATTAACCTGGTCAGAATTTTACAATGGTGGTGAATGGAACCAGACATCTGAAGAGTTGAATACCTCTAAAAGTTCCCTCACTGAAAGGGCTTGGATGAAATGGTTATGAACACACTGCCTGATGACACTGTTTTATAATAGCTTTGCATTAAAGGTTTAATCAAAAATGTATTTTATAAAATCCATTCATGGCGGAGGGGTACGTGGGCGTTGTAAGGCAAAATAGTCCCCAAGGACAAAATATAAATATAAATATTTTGTCAGATTTCCCCCTCTATTTTACCATCACAACATTACATATAAAGACTCAGAAGACACATGTAGGTTCACTGACGAATAAAATCTCTATATTTGGGATGTAGTAATCGTGACGTTCGGTTCCATTCACCACCACTCTGAATGACTGCTTACTTCCAAACCACTGAATCAGGCAGATATTTTGAGTAATATATTTGTCAATGACTCATGGAATAAAGCTGTAAAGGCAGATTTAGTTTTCACAGATTAAACAAAAAAAATGTATCCTTTTATTATCCTAACGTTCATCACTTTAAATGTCTAAAACAAAAAATAAGGAAACAAAACTCACAATTCATACTTCATTACAGCAGCAGAAATGCATGGAAATAAATGATGGTAGAATAAAGTGTTGGAAGCACTTACAGATACAGTAATGAATGAGGCTCGTTCAGTTTGCTTAACAACTGCAAGACAAAATTTATCAGATTTTACTGATTAAAAAGTATAAGCTGCCCTTTTGATTTAAAATAATATTCGTCCCCCTTCACTGTATTCCTGCTTGACATTTGAACATAATGGTGCAGTAAATAACTGGGGGGAGTGCTTCTTAGATTACGAGTACTTTCATGTCCTTTGATACATTTCTGGACAATTATCTGTCTATCAAATGAACAAAACAATTTACCTATCTGTACATTTTCTTTTTTTTTTTTTTTTTTACTTTTTTTAACCTCCTTATAGAATTCAATATCACTTATTTGCCCTTGTCCCAAACCCAGACCATGACAAGGTTTAAAAATAGGATTTATCCAAAGTATTTTAATGTACTTGAATAAAGGGACACTCAAATGATCCAAAAATTATTTTAGTATTTAATCTGAGGCAATTGTCAACATTAATTTTCCATGAAATACAGCCATCATTTCCATCACGGTGATGTCATTTCCCAGGAATAAGTCTGGATGGGAAGTTATTTAGGTGGTTGCTATGGAAACAGACAGTGGAACACGTGTCTGATACGGAGATGGAAACGTACATTTTCATGTACAGTTTTGGAACAAATATGAAAGTAAATATAACTTGAGTTGATATTTTTATTCCAGATCATTTCCAAACATGCTGGACTTTCATGGACAAGGATGTTTGTAAGAAGAGATTGTAGAGATTGTAAGAATTTAAATAGGTATAATTTACTGCTAGCTATTAAATCAAAGCTAATATGTCAATGTACCTTCCAGTTTTTTCACAAAATTCTGTAGAAATGTCATTTCCACCATAGTCTTTTCCATCGCACGTCCCTATTTTGTGGAAAAGACAAGAGTGTGGTGGAAATGAGCTCTACGCTGGTTTAGGCCAGAAGTGCACAGATTCAAAGAAACACCCTGTATTGCTTCCAGCTAAATACACTGTACGATGTTTATATATGTAGTAGATTATTAGATAATATCATTCATAACTTGACTTTAAACCAGTTTTCTAGGTGCGGATTAAATCTAGTACAGGACTGATTCGCAATTCGGACAGTAAAACCAAACAGCACACGCGGTAATAAAATGTTCTGATCTTTTCAGTCTTGTCCTGAGATCCGTTAGCCCTCCGAGTTTATGCAGATGCTGGATATGATCGCTAATAATTCATAAAACAACATACAGTCGATTATGGTTAACATACATTAGGCAGTTCACACACATACACAAAACATGAATACACTCCTTCCATTCTCAGTACACTCCAGCACATGTGCATGTTCAGTGGTAGAGATCTTCAAAGAGCACCAGTGAGCTAGGCTACATGACCGATGGAGAAGAATCATAGGCTCGTTTTGATTCATCCTCTCTCTCCATCTACCTGCAGGAAGATTCAATTATCCAGACGTTTTCTTGTTCTTGCCCAAGTCAAGAAACAGACCGTTTCTTTTCTTACACTTGGTTACGCTTCCCCTTGCCTTTAAGGAATGGAAATTTACACAAATATCAATTTATCCCATGTGATCACCCAACACATGTTCATTCATTAATTCGTTCATTCATTTTCTGTAACCGCTTAATCCTTACTAGGGTCGCGGGGACCCGGGGGCCTATCCTGGGGTCTACGGGTGTGAGGCAGGGACTCTCCCTGGGCGGGGCGCCAGCCCACCAAGACATGTTATGTGTCTAAATTTTCCTTCTTTAGTTTTGCACTGAAGCTACAAGGCTATTTTAGCTAACAAACACCAGTACTTTTTTTTAGGTAAATGTATCTCCAGATCTTCTCTCAACCCAATCAAAGTGCATCCAGCTCTTCATTAAAGTGGTGAAGACTGGTGAATGTGGTTTAGGACTCAGTATGACTTACGGTGAGTAATCAAACTGAACAAAACTTCAGCGTGTAGTAAAACACTGTGGGCAGGCGTCCTAGTCAGTATGAGCTAGATTCCGTTCCATTAGGTACTTAAGCAGTGGTGTTATATTCTACACACGGAACAAAGGATGTGGGTCTAGGGAACATCAGATGAGTCATTCAGAACGCCCGGCAACGTCATCATCAAATGAAGCAACACGCGCTCTGTAGACCTGCACTGACAAATGGGAAAACTTTACTGCAGTTTTCTAAGGAGTGATAAACTAATGTTCACTACTCCCCACATAGTTCCCTTTCCAAGGAACAGTTCAATGTCAATAAGTTTGGAATCGCACTGATTCACAATTCAGACGGTAAAACCAAAGCACACGCAGTAATAAAATGTTCTGATCTTTTCAGTCTTGTCCTGAGATCCCTTAGCCCTCCAAGTGTACGCAACAAGAGCGTCTTAAGCTTTAAGATTCAACTAAACACAACTCCGGCGGAAGACTATTCCACAGCCTGGGACCGACAGACTGAAAGGCACGATCCCCACCTATCTTCAGTTCGGTGCGTGGAAGAGAGATGTGGCCCTGGCAGGCAGATCTCAGAACTCAACTGGGTCAGTACGGCTGCAGAAGGTTCGATAGGAACTGAGGAGCCTGATTATGCAGGGCTCTGGAAGTCAAAAACAGGATCTAAACTGAATTGTAAATTCAACCAGGATCCCATGTAGATTAAATAAAAGACTGGTGTGAGACCATTTATTAGTTCGAGTTAAGAGCCTGGCAGCTGTATTTTAAACAGTTTGAAGACGAGATACTGTGTCCTAAACCGCGTTCTCAAGTCCGCACCACCTTACTGAGGAGCTGGATGTGGTCTGAGCTGGTTGAGAGAAGTTCTGAGGATGTATTTACAGAAACTTTTGGGGTATTTGTTAGCAAAGTTAGTCTCGTAGCTCCAGTGGCAGACATTTGGACACCAAACGTCACCGACTACATTCTGGTGGAAGCGAAAATTGTGCAAATTTGTCAAACCATTCCTTTAATAACAGCAACAATCCTGTCAGGTAAGGACTACACCAGTCTCTTAAGGTCCATTTTAGCTCACCCTTGCACTACTTTTGTGCTTCTTTTCTGTTCAACACTGCCACTCCCACATTCCAGGGTCTTTCTGTGACTGGATTAACAGACAACAATGGAACACTGGAACACTTTGACCAGCGAAATCATTCATTCGTTCATTCATTCATTTTCTGTAACCGCTTAATCATTACTAGGGTCGCGGGTACCCGGAGCCTATCCCGGGGACAACGGGCGCGAGGCAGGGACTCACCCTAGGCGGGGCACCAGCCCACCGCATTACCAGCGAAATTACCAGAGCTTAATCCAAAATCTCAGTTTTGACCAGTAAGTGAAATGTCAAGCTGAAATATGGAGCCAGTTTATTTGAGTGGGCTAAAGTGGACGTAATGCCTTATTATTACGTGCAATTACAGACTCAACCACTATCTGTGTTACTAGTAATTCACTGTAAGTTACTGATCTATAGTATTAATACTCCAGCATTTGAATATATATAGTATAGTGTATTTCATACCAAGTATTTTCTGCAGTTTTTATTGGATTTATTTTAGACTTTATATATTTATTTTGTACTGGTCAAAACATACGCAATTTCCTCTGGAATAAAGTTTTCTGATTCTGATTCTAATGAGAGACTGGTCTAATCTTTCCTGACAGGATTGATGATGTTATAAAGACAGAGGGAGGCCTACAAAATATTAGAAACAGAACCCATTTTTCATCTGGTGAGCTCCCATTTCACACTTACCTTAAATTAAAGTAAAGGTTTAAGACCCAGGGAGTTTCCATATGAGAGTAAACTAAATACCCAGTAGAGAAAAAACATTCAGGTACAAATAAGTGTCTGGTCCCAGTGGGTGTATGCACTGCAGGTCCCTGAAACATTATCCACAAAGACATTTCCTCCTTTTTAAAAACACTTCCGAATATTAAGAACACTGGTCCAGGATCAGCTCCCTCAGTGTGATTTTTCTCTGGACAAAACAAGAAGCAAAAACTGATCCTACTGATACCTCTGAACCTCTGAGACACTGAAAAAAAGAGAATATGGTCTGAACACCCTGATATTAACATGGTGTGTCATCTGAAGAAGTAGTGCATTAAGAGATATACTTTATCAACAGGCATATAGTTATACAGCCAGGGGATTTTTTTTGGGATGACAACCCCCCTATTAAACACATCTAACAAAGCTGTTCTCACTGAGATCTGGAGCACAGCATCATCCTTAAAACAACACGAAAACGTACATCTATGTTAATCTACTGCATCCACAAAATCAATAGCTACTAGCTGTCTCTGCTACACTGGAATACATACAGTCGTATGCAAATATTTGGGTCCATTACGTGTTTTCTTGATAAGTGGTAGTAAGTACACATCTTATACAGAGAATGCACTTGACATTTTGACTACCAGGGGTGGAACAATACCACTTTTTCATATCTAATACCGATACCGATATCAATCTGACACTGTATTTTCCCCTTTCTTAAACAACTCAGCTGTCTGGATGCACTTTGAAACTGAAATGACTCCCTACTTCTTCCAGAGGGCGCTATGTAAGCTACAAAATTCCACTTTCTACACTCATATACTGCACAGTGTGTCCATTATGGAGTTCTGCAAACACAGCTGAATTAACAGTATCTCTTTGTTAGACATATTATACAATGTTTGGGTGAAACTGTATTTGAATTTGCACTATGTAGGGAGCAGGGAGCCGTTTGGGACACAGCCTTGCTGCTCATCTGTGTTACTGGTGTCCATCTCCCTTTATGGCCTGTTGCTCCAAGTTTAGTTAAGCATTTACGTGATATTTCAGGTTTATTCCATTATCCGATCCAGTGACTTTGGCCCGTTTCGGACAGATAATGATACTGAGTGTAGGATCAGCACATTTTACATTTTCTGTGTTGTTTTTTATGGTAAACTGAGCGAATTACATAAGTATTTTCCTTGTAGAGGATGTGTTAACTTTTTTCACTTAGAAAATTGACAAAACACGTAATCAGACCAGTGTCGTTCAAATTTTTGCATACGACTATACTTACGAGACTAGCGGTTATTATTCAGTTATTGTAATTGAACAGTTGTGCCTTCTGCGTTTTTTTTTTTTTCCCCACAGTCATTCAGAGTTCCATCTGTGAAAGAGGTCATTTCTTCAGTTAAGGTGTAATGAAGTTATATCGCCCCCTACATTTCCTGCTGTGTACTGCAATCTGTCAGATTTACCATTGGGATGATAATAGGAATGTTACAGAGCACTATAGAGGGCTTTCAATTTTTAACCTTTAACAATAATCAGAGCTTGGCCCAAAAGACACACCACGTTATTCACACCCCACCACTCACTTTCCTATTAGAGTGCAGAGCTTAAAGGAGGGATCCAGAGTGGTCATTGCGTTGAAGAAATGAACCCTGGGGCTGAAGCGCTCGGGCTAATGCTCCCGCCAGAGCATCAGGACGGTCAACCCCACCACCACCATCATCAGTAGGAAGAAAAGGAAGGGCCTTGAGTCCAGCAGGGAGGAATTAGATTGGAAAGGACGGCTCTGCAGGTACTGATCCACTGAGTCGGTGAGGCTGTACTTCTTTGGAGAATAGCCCAGCTCCCGGCGTGCCTTCTCAATCCTGAACGTGTGACTGACAGCAACGTTTCTGACCTGAGAAAGAGATGAATAGGTGGGTATCTGAGTCAGTGATGCAGAACACTGTCAGTAGCATTAGACTAAAATATTATTTGTTATTAGATGTGATATTTGGCTCATAATATTAGCCAAATAAATGCCCAGTGCTAAGGTTGCAAGGATTAGACAGACACCTCTATAGACAAAGCCTCAATATTTATAAGGAAAGAGATCTTTTTTTTATGACTGAACAGGAACCCAAATGTTGTTCATGGGTCAAGGTCATGGTTAAAACAATAAAATTATGTAAAATGTATCCAAACTCAACTCACATGAAACAAAAACCTGTATTTGAAGCATTTACTCCACATCAACAGTCAAGTCGCCTGAACCAGGGGTGGCAAACTGTGTTCCTGGAGAGCCGGTTTCTAGAACAGTACTTAAACACACCTGATTTCACTCAGCAGCAATTACCAGCTTAAGGAGGTAAGCAAGCAAGAAAAATCATTAAACTGTGCTGAAAACTGGACCTCCAGGACCACAGTTGGCTATCCCTGGCCTAAATAATGTGGGCCTAACTGTAATGCCTTTGATTAGAACTGCACAAAGCAGGTCTGTCCAGCCTTTTCCACAAAGGATAAGACTGGACACTCCTGATCTGGACAATCTTAGTCGGCAGAGGGTGGCTCAACACTGAGCCTGGCACGTTTCTGCAGTTCATATCTGCAGACTGGGCCTGTGGTTTATCAGTGCACTATCAGGTGCCCTGTCTGAGTTGGAGATGAGAAGATAGTGTCAAGGACAAGGGCTTCTGTTGTCAGAGGATGTTTCAATATGTCCCTGTAATCTCAGAACAAGGAGCAGATAAACCCTCGGAGAGGAACATTTGGAAACATGAACCTGTTCGAAAACGCACCACACCAGCATTCCTCATTCAGACCCAGAGACGCAGACTCTTTACTGCTGAGTATTGCTGCGTCCTAATCGTACACTTAACACTAACATTGCACACTAATTTTAATATATATTTTTCCTGGTTAGCATCCAAAATATAAATATGATGCGCTGCTTTGTTCTAACGGGAAGTGATGGTGCGAGGTTGCAACATAACAGAATTAGTGTTGGAACAGCACTGATTCATAAATGATTCCTAATTATAATGAATAAGAATTGAAATATGTACAACTGTAATTAAATCAAAGAAGCCACAAACCTAGTTTGAAATATGTGATCAATACTGGCAATTTATACTGCCAGCAGGTGAATACTGTTGCTAAGCAACCAGTGGTCATTAGAAAGACACAGGTATCGGTATATCAAATGTTATATTACCATTAGATATAACACGGGTGGAGTATTTTTCAACCAATCAACTAGCTGTTTCAAATCAGACCACCTGACTGACTGTGTATTTGAGAACTTCAAGACTCACTGGCCTTATATCACATGTTTGGCCTCCCCCCAGCTCAATCTCAGAGGTCTGAGGTCTCGTCAGGTCGTGCCCCGGCTGGACCCGGTGCTAAAAAGTGGACGCGCTGCTACCAGATCAAATTCTTCAGGGTTACATTTTCTAACAGGTCTAATGACCTCCTTTTACGTGGCATTACTTTTCCATTAGGTGGGGCGTTCTGCCTCCTGCTCTGCTGGCACAGGCAGGCACCCCCAGCACCTCTCTCTTCTTACTGTCCACAGATTGGGTATCGGCACGGAAACTCTGTCAGGCCCGGTGCCAGTGCAACCGTCCCATCACCACCCAAAAACACAGACGACTCTCTATCAGTGTGTCCACATGGTGGAAAACACAGCTGCAGAAACTATGGGGCATAAAATCTACCATCCATCTTTCCAAAGGAACCACTCTTCTAAGAGTGAATCAACAGGAGACTCATGTTTAGAGTGAATTTAGCCCATTTAGGACTGATTTATCTCAAATAGGCTCCAGCGCCGCCGGTGACACTGTGGCTCAGATAAAGATTTGTCCTCCCACAAAGTGATGCATGCAGACCTTCCTATGTTAATGGATGTAGTCTTCTAAACAGTTTCACTATGTTTCACTGTGTTTTTGATACTTGCCTCTACCGACACCTGTCAAAATCGTGGGTTGAATGGGGTATGATGATTGGATGGTGGGGAATTGCCTCACTAAATGATGTCCTGACGCCAGGCATGCCTTCTCATAATGTAAACGTTCTTGGAAGAGCATTCAAATTGGTATCAAACCTTTACAGCGTGCTCAACTTAGACAGGGTTCCTGACATTCCTGATGAAGTTTCAGCGCCAGAAACCCCAAAAAAACCTAACAAACTAAACACTTTCCCTGTTAAACCAGGTTTAGATACTCAAACTGTGATTAATCTTTGTGGGTGCGTTCATGAGGGACATGAGGAGCAGAGCAGCGTATGCTTCAAAGGAGGAGGAAGAAATCTATGTCAACATGTAGAAAGCAAAACCTTTTTACTGGTAAAAGACAGTGCTGTCACCACTGCTGCCATGTCGGTGCCTTTTGGAGTTATAATTGCTTTATATTCGTAATGTTTATGTAGTGTGATTTGCGTCCTTTGCTAAAAAGGTTCCACAAACATTGTCAAGAAAGGGTCCACCTTTACCAGCACCTGATTGGTCAGAAGCTTAGCCTGAAATGGACCAAGAGCTGTTTAAGAAACTTGATGTGCTGCGGTTGCCATGGTGAGCCACATAAAAGAGATCCAATATCATAAGGCAGAAGAATGCCTGGGGTTGGATCAAACTTCGCTATTAGTTCTGGACTGAACTGTGATTGAGGATTCAGAGACAGCAGCTGATGTGGAGCTTCTCTAAAAAAGATTAACTGGCTCCATCTAGTGGACAGACAAACAAGAACGAAACAATTGTCACAGACTGAAAAGTAAGTATTGGTGTCTCCCATAACGCTGGACAAATGTGGTCCTGTTTAAGTTCTCTACACGTTAGAAGCTCTGGTCAGAAAGAGGTCTTCACTGCTGCTTGTCTGACGAGGCCTGATTTATCAAGGCCTCTCATTTACCATCATGGCAAACAGCATCGTGCTCATTTGTGGCTACTAGCTCCCATGTGTTGTTAGTATCTTAGGCAGCTGTGTAACTGTGCTTGTTACCCTTTTTTGTAGACTTCGCCTGGCTATGTGTGGCACTTCGCCCTCCTGTCTCGCCAAAACTCAGCAAGCTGCTGAGGAGCCAGCGCTCATCTTTTATTCACACAGCAATCATCAGTGCTGCAGGCAGGCGAGCAGAGCTGCCCCTTCAGGCCCTGGCTCCTGCTTCTCACGTTTCAGGCTGTAAGGAGTCCCAGTTAGAGCCGAGTGCACTACACTCCCCACCGGGACTTTTCGCCGGGACACAGACACTTGACTCGCTCAACACACTGACTTCCTCCGTGTAAAATCTACTACACTGGTCCAGAGGGGTTGGACGATGCCCATTTGTGCACACACACACACACACACACACACACACACACACACACACACACACACAAACACACTCAATCTCGTTCAGGGAAGCTCATCAGGATCAAATAAGCAACCACTGTCATGCTGTCCATATATTTAGATCATTGGGACAAAATACCGGACAATATTGGGGACCAAAATAAGCAGGTTTTCTGCATTATCAAGGCATTTACACTGAATGTAAAAAAAAACAAAATGTACTGTATGCATACAGCATTGTGCAAAAGTTTTAGACACCTGAGAAGATTATATTTAAAACCTGTTTAGTTGAACAGTATAGCCCAACACACACCTAACAGGATAGTCTTTGTCCAATATATGATGATATTAATGACATTATTTTAAAAAATACTATAATTACATTATCATTCCATTTCTGCAAAGAAAATAAGGGCAGAGAAAAGGAAAAATACAAAAGCGAAGGTAAAAAAAGGAGTATTTACCTCATTCCTGGTGAGAAGTAGAGGAATCTCCACTATAGGCCTCAGAGCCACATGCAGTCGCTCCATTAAAACAGCTGCAAGAGAGGACGTTCAGCTAACTGATGATCTGACTTTAACCCTGTGGTGACTTAAGGCCTACCCTTCATTAAGAAAGATCGAATAAATTCTTAAAATACTGCAGTTCAAACTGTAACTGGACTTTGAACGAACTAATGATATTACAGTGTACATCAGTGACCGTGGCCCACCTGCTGAGTACACCAGAGACACTGGGAGATGGATCAGTGGGCGACTGTACCCCAGTCTTTCAAACTGTTTGGAGAGAAAGAGAAACCCACAGCCTTCAAAACAGACCGAATGCAAAAATATCACAGCTTATAGACAGCACTGCTACTCACCAGGGGCGTCAGCCATTCAAAGACATTCACAGATTCCCCATCGTTGATGAAATACGCCTGTCCGTTCTGAAAAACGAGGCAAAGCGGTTACTGCAGTGAAACTTAAACGCTCAAACTTGTTGTTCCTTGTAGCTGCACTTACTGCCACACAGCCTTTCTCTGGCCTGAGACCCTCCGCCGCCAGCAGGTGGGCTATCACCAGATTATCCACATGCACCCAATTCATCCTGGCATTAGGATTCCCAAAACTGAAACTGAACAACCTCCTTTCCACATTTACCTAGAAGAGGAAAGGAAGAGAAAGAAGAGGAGAGGAACACTAATTAATTTAGGCAATTTGGTTAAATTTAGTTCAGTTTTCTTTGTCAGGTGCTGTCAGAAACAAACACAGTTCCTAAGCACGAGAAAGCCCCAAGAAGAACCACTGAGAAGAACCAAGACTCAGAAGGAGAAACCCTCTAAGAGCAGGAGGAAGAACCACTGAGAAGAACCAAGACTCAGAAAGAGAAACCCTCTAAGAGCATGAGGAAGAACCACTGAGAAGAACCAAGACTTAGAAGAAGAAACCCTCTAAGAGCATGAGTAAGAACCACTGAGAAGAACCAAGACTTAGAAGAAGAAACCCTCTAAGAGCATGAGTAAGAACCACTGAGAAGAACCAAGACTTAGAAGAAGAAACCCTCTAAGACCATGAGGAAGAACCACTGAGAAGAACCAAGACTCAGAAGGAAAAACCCTCTCAGAGCATGAGGAAGAACCACTGAGAAGAAACTCCGAAATCAGGTTTTGAAGGTTCGGCTGGTTCATCTCTAGGTTGACTGAGCTGTCCAGCTGGTTTATGATGTGTTTTAAACATTTGCTCTTCATGGAACTGGCCAGTAATTCACACTTTAGCGGGCTCACAGTTCTCCACAAGAAGGGGCTGCTAGCACTCTAGTAGCTTTTGTGTGAATGGAGAAATTGAAATAAATAATGGATACGGAAACAATTAAGGCTATAACTCTAAAACAAGGTCATTTGAGGAGCGGCCGTTTAATTAACTAGGGTTTGGGTGGCCGCAGGCAGCCGGGGTTTGAGTGTAAGAGAGGAATTTGGTATCAGAGGCCCTGTATAAATAGGGCAAGGCAGCAGAGACTGGATCACTGTGTTAGAAGGATGAATAAAGACACCCCCCTCCCAGGTGGCAAAACCAAGGCATCCCAGGGGTCAAATAGCAGTTGAAGCTTAATAAGAGCGACACTGTGTGTGTTTGTTAGCTAACGTGTGTACACATTATCAGTGTATTTATCTGGGCAGTTTGTTGGAGTTTTACACATGATGTGCAGGTTTTCATCTTGAAGAGCCTCTTTGCAGTGTGACTCAGAGTAACTAAATATGCAATGTAAGGAAAGGCAGGCATGTGTGAGCGGTGTGTGTGTGTGTGTGTGTGTGTGTGTGTGTGTGTGTGTGTGTGTGTGTGTGTGTGTGTGTCTTGGGTCAGTGGGAGTCCCAGGAGAAACAGGACTGTAACTGGAGCTTCTCACAGAGTCCATTAATATTGTATAGCTTTGGGCCGGCCAAGGGCGGAAGACCGGCATGCTGAGACAGAGAGAGGGAGAGAGAAAGAGAGAGATAGAAAGAGAAAGACAGAGAGAGAGAGAGGTGGGAAGAGAGGAAATGGACAGAAGTAATAGAGAAAGACTGAATGAATGAAAAAAGTAACGTGTGAGAACAGAGGGATAAATAGATAGATAGACACATAGATAGAGAGAGAGAGAGAGAGAGACAGAGAGAGAGACCCACCATCACTCGGTGCAGATGCCGTCTCTCCTCTGGGCCGTAGATGCCTGAGGGTCGTAACGCACACGCCCGCAGCAGGCCGCCACCTTCAGAACAAACCAGCAGTTCACTCACAGCTTCAAATTTCTTTTTTAATATTCACTAATTGAAGCACAGCATATATGGAGAGTGTGTGTGTTTGTGGATGGGGGGATATCATGACCTAACACCACAGGCTGTCCTTAATTGAATATGCAAATAAGGCTGAGATCAAGTTTCACTTCAGCTATCAAGCTGTACATCTGTCGCCTAAGGCCTGGGACAGACCAAGACCACGGGCGACTCTCAGACGCCATTGGTGAGTGTTGGTGGCCGACCGACACCTGCAGTCAGTTCGGTGCGTCGGCTCTGTTGGCTCTAGTTGGTTGTTGTTTGCATTTTTGTGGACGATTGAGCATGTTGGATCAGTGTTTGCAGTCAGATAAAAAATTGCTATTGTGATGAATAAAGAAAGTGCTCCGATACACATTAAAATAAAACCTGGGTTACCCAAAGACTAGCCCGTCTGGTCTGATCCTACAGAAGACCAACTGTAGCACAAACTGATGAAGAAGTTCATGCTGGCTCTGCTAGAAAGGTGTCAAAACACACAGGCTTGCTGTGTATGGGGTTACAGGGCTGCAGACCAGTCAGAGTACCCATACTGACTTCTGTCCATCGCTGAAAGTGCCTACAAAGGGCACGTGAGCATCAGAACTGGACCATCGAGAAAGGGAAGAAGGTGGTCCAGTCTGATGAATTATGTTTTCTCTTAAGTCATGTATATGGCCAGGTGTGTCACTTACCTGGAAAAGAGATGGTACGAGGATGCACAATGGGAAGAAGGTAAGAGGCAGTGTGATGCTCTGGGCAGTGTTCTGCTGGGAAACCTTTGGTCCTGAATTCCTGTAGATGTTACCTTGTCACATACCACTTACCACTTGTTGCAGACTAAGTTCACCCCTTCATGGTAATAAAGACAATGTCCTCATTCAGCAGGACAATACATCCTGCCACACTACAAAAACTGTTCAGGACTGGTTTGAGGGACATGACACAGAGATCAAGGGGTTGACTTGGCCTTCAAACTCTCCAGATCTCAATCCAGTTGAGCATCTGTGGGACGTGCTGGACAACCTAGTTCGATCTGTGGAGGCCCCACCTCACAACTTACAGGACTTAAATGATCTGCTGCTAACGTCTTGCTAACGTATTTTAACACTTATGTACATTTTTTAACATTTACCTTTATATTTATAAATATAAATCCATATTACATATTCATATTGTAGATTGTACATTACTGTATATTATATTGCTCAGTATATTGTTCATTGTATCCTTACATATTGCTGTTGTTTTTTCATACTGTTGTGCTTGAGAGACACCATCGACCGGAATCAAATTCCTTCTACGTGTTCGCTCACACACTTGGCCAATAAACGCGATTCTGATTCTGATTCTGATTCTGATTCTGATTCTGAGCAGATACCACAGCACCCAAGGCAGCACATGAGTGTGTGAGTGTGGGAGAACGCTTCAGACACACCAGTGTCGGGTTCACAAAGTGCTTCGCCTTATTGTTAGGCCCAGGTCTAAATTTAAACTGGTGTCAGCAGGTCTTACTGGGTTTGGTTGCAGACTACACATTACCATAGCAGCCGTTACCTCAGTACCTCGTTGGCACTCACACACACACACACACACACACACACACACACAAGCGCAAACACTCTAGATGTGTGCAGGAAAAAGGAGATGGCTTTCTCTTATCGCTACTGTATGCCAAAAACAGGATCGGCTTCAGAAAGCAGCGAGGTCCAGTTTCCATACCTTTTAATGATCTACCGCTGGCAGCCAGCACCATGCGGTCAGCGATAGCTTTCGTTCTGGAGTAGTGGTCTATATGCTGAGGAGAACCACACAAAGAACAATGCAAATGCTAATTAGTCTCGAACTCTGCAGTAATCGTTTCAGATGACACATGTTCTTTTGACCCACTCCCTTTGTCGACTCTGTTATGCACTCATTTGGGCGCCCCTGGTCAAATGACACACTTTGTTAATTTTCTAAGTGAGAAGTCTCTGTAGAGGATGTGTTTACTGCTCTACAGAGAACACACCACTGGGCATTTTAATACACACCAACTGTCCAAACTGAACTGCTGAATTCAACACACTGGGGAAAAAATAAAAACCTAAAACATAATGTATGTCCAAATGTTATCTCACATTTTTTTCTAATATGTTAAAGCAAATAAACAGAAGCTGTGCACTGAAACTGGCAGAAAAATGACATATATCCCTCTATGAAGGACAAGTTGCTTATTAGAAAAATCAACTAAACATGTATTTTGACTAGGAGTTCATCAAACTTCTGCATTTTTTACAACTGTAGACTGTTTTATGGATCTCATAGAGGAGGTTATTTTAATATGTAAAAAACCTTATTTTCCAAAACTGAAGAGTAATCGATTTCATCATCAATTATAGTTCTGAGTGAGCGGGTATGTGAACGGAAATAGAACGGATCACACTCACACATTTTTGCACCATCATATCTTACCTCATCTCGTCTTTTACACTTCAGTGGCCTTTTATTGTTACTCTGATCAATACACATATCAGTAATAAACGTTTTCATAGCAATACGAATTCTGAATGGCCCTGTAACCAACAGCCACTGTCGGATCAAAACCTTTTATCTCCGTTTTTGTGTTTTTATTTTCTTCCTTTCTTTCTGTTTTTTTTTTAAAGCAGCAACAGTCAATCAGAGGGAGTTCAGGTCAGCAAATTAGAAAATTTCGCAGGTGCGGATGGGACCAGTCAAAAAATGACAAAGCACCATTCCACCTACAGTACTGTGCAAAAGTCTTGAGCCCCCTCATTTCTTTATATTTTGCCTCCAGAGATCCAGACTGTCTTGTATTTTGATGTGGTCTTGAGGAACAGTTCTCCAGGCTTCCTGAAGGACTTTCAAAGACTCTCATTTCCAGTCCAGTCCCTGAAC
>JBBPCZ010000148.1:1856149-1863733 GCA_037974445.1 Brycinus macrolepidotus | reverse complement strand
ATATTCAAATACATATAAACATATACATATATATATATATATATATATATATATATATATATATATATAGCACTGATGGTCCAGGAGGACGACATTTCGTCTCACTGTGTATTTAATGTATATGATTGGGACGACAATAAAGCTCTACCTGACTTGAAGTGTGAATATAGGCCTAGAAGGTCCAAATATCCTTTTTCTAGCTTAAGGCTTGAATGCTGAGTGTGTCTGACTATCAGTCAGTTGTGGTCAGGCGTCCAGCACTTGGGTGTTTGGTTGGTATGGGTGATAATTCTCAATCTTTTTAATTTCTACATGCTGAACGGCTGTTTTACATGCACAATTTCCTTACATGCAACACACTACTTAACTCTCTTCACACATGCAGGTAAAAAGCTTCTACTGTTTTATCTCGCACACTATGTGCAAATGTTTATATTGTCTTGTGTCACATGTCTAATGTCCACTGTCTTTACTTTAAACAGCTACTGTTATTGTGCATTGTTATGGTTATATGTACACTGTGATCACAGGGGAACGTTGTCTCCTCTCACTATGTACTTGTTGCACACAGTACGCATTTGTTGATGAACTCTGAACCTTGATAAAACAAATGCTGCTTGCTTCTGACTGCTTACTTTTGATTCATTTAACTCTAGATAAGGCTATTCAATTTCCCCACTTAAGGACCTGACAACTTAAAACAATGCTGATATTATAGGCCAAATTTAAAATTGACAAACGACAATATTATTACAAACGACAATATTATTGCTACTGCTGGCAATTACTGTACATTACAAAATAAAAATGTGGTAATTTTTGCTTCTCACACTTGGTGGACTGACACAAAGAGAACTTTCGCTCCACCACAGCAGTGTTTATAAGAAGAGGTTATCTTTCATTATGATAATAAATAAGATGAATGGTTCAGGTTGTGCTTGTCCATGCAGAAAATAAAAACACTCTGTCTGTATCTTCGTAGGGGGAGATCTGTCGGGCCAGGACAAAACCGAGAGGAAAAAAGAAAAGTTTAAGCCGAAAGTCAAGGCTGTCCAATAAGAGAGGAGCTAAAGGGTCAGCCCTGACTTTCTGCCAAAGTTCCTCAAACATGGCAGAACACATTCAAGCCCTGGAGCTGCATCCTGTTCCAGGTCGAAGACTCATCACAAACACTCGGGGCGGTGCCCTGATGCTGCACTGCCGTCTGCGGGGGTCTCAGGCGTCAGGTAAAGCAGCTAAGAACAGCAACCCCTCTCCAGACCAGCGCTGCTGAGATTACATTAACCCAGCTGTCACTCAGCCGCAACAACACCTCGCCAGCTACAGTTTACCAACACGGCAACGCGGCGGAAGCGTCCAGCTTACTCCAAAATCAGATTAATTAACCCTTCCTTCAACAGGCCGGGAGGGTGCCAAATATAACCCCGGGGCTGAACGCGCGGAGCCGTTGACGTCAGAGCAGGTTCAAGGCCGAGGTCACTCCTACTAACCTGATGAGCTTAGCCCAGATTTCTCCTGGCACCTTCTTGGAGCTGTCTATGAATGAGCCCTCAGCATCCTTGCAGGACCAGAAACGGCTGAGTTAATAACCCTGCAATTTACACCAAATACATCAGCAATTTACAAATACATTAGCAGACGCTTTTATCCAAAGCGACTTCCATTCCCTAACTACAGGGGGCAGTCTCCCTGGGGCAACTTGGGGTTAAGGGTCTTGCTCAGGAACCCAGTGGTGGTGCTGAAGGTAGGATTCGAACCCATGACTTCTTGGTCCAGAGGCAAGTATCCTACCCACTAGGCCACCACCACCAACCCATGTTCGATCAACCAAGACAAGTTTACTTCTTTAGCTTCACACCGGAGCTCTGAGGGGTTAATGTAGCTAACGAGTTTATACCCCAACAATTAGCATGGTTTCTGACTCTGTATGACATAATACGATCATCTGAATACCCGATTTCTCAATGATCTTAATAGCCGAATAGATCGAATTAGCTACAGCAACCCTGTAGCCCTAAAGACTTAAAACACCGGACAGAAAAGTCCTTGGTCGACTACTTTTGGTAGAAATTGTGATTCGTTTTGTGCGATTCCATGTTTCAAAGACGTAAACATGTCAACTCATCCACAGACTCAACAGGTCGCTTCTAGACTCACAAACCAGAAATCTGGGACGTTTTCATCCGCACTGATGTTTTCTGGTCTAAATAAAGTCTTAATAATCAACCAGTTTTCCAGAAGTGAGGAAAAACAATGATCAGTCTCTGCAAACCCCGCGAAGGAGAAACATGTTGGAAAACACCATGAAGGTGTTGATAAGGACAACAGAGAGACTTCCGACGAGCCCCGGCGTCTCACAGTAGACGCTGTTTGATGTTCTTCCAGTTTAAAGACCCGCTCTAACCACACAGAGACGCTTCCCAGATTCAGACATTCTGGGGAAAGGTAATGAATGAAAAGATTCAAAAGTGCAGCATGGAAGTACAGTTTAGGTCTTAATCTAAAAATACACGCATTACCAGTGTTAAGCCGGAGGGGGGAAAAAAAAAAAGGCCCAAACCCAGGAAATCGTCCTTGTGTTTTAAAAAAAGGGCTCTAAATTAAGCAGACTGCTAGTTATTTCTCACTGCCCTGTTTTTAACTTCGGATGGAGGAGGAGATGAGATGAAAAGAGAGGGGGAAAAGGAGGAGAGAAAGAGGAGGAGGCTGCTGTGTGTGATTAAGGGACGAGTGTGGCTCAGGAGGTTGGGTATCCAGGAGACCAGGCCAAGGGTATTTCCACAGCTCAGAGGACTATATGCAGGGAGAGGAAATCCAGTTAGAGCCTCCGCCACATGGCAAACTGAAGTGGCAGGGTAAGGCTTTCATGATTATAGAGGTGTCCACCCGCGCACACACACACACACACACACACACACACACACACACACACTCTAAAATTGTTGAACAAGGGAGCAGAACAGTATCTGCTCACATATCATCCCCTTCTAATGTTTTGGGGGTCTCCTCGTGTGTATTTAACATGTAAAAAATTATACAAATTATAATTCAATACTGTTTACTACATGCTCTAGAATTTCCCATGGGATAAATAAAGTTCTTTCTTATCTTATCTCATCTTACAGTAGTATTAAATCAGTGTTAAAACACTGTTATTTCAATAAATACAAATAACATTAAAACAGTAAATAGTGTTTCTCTGCATGGCAAAGTGTTCGCTTAACCATTTCCAGACCTCTTTCTTCACGGAAGCCCAGCATCAAATAAACGTATAAAATCCTCACAATGACTGGAGGCTTAGAGCAAAAATCTGGAACCAGCTACCCAGCTCACAAAATATCAAGTACTTTTTACTTTTCACTACTTTTAGAAAAACGATACTTTTTACTGCTCTCTTGTTTGTTTGAATTTATTCTGATATTCTCTTGTGTTTTTGCTGTCAGAAAGAAACCCACTGCTGATTTAAATGGCTTCAAACAATTTGCACAGGTGCCTAAGACTTTTGCACAGTACTGTACTTCCAAGCAAACGTTCACAATGTTTTTTCTCCTTTTACCCTTCAAAGTAGTCAACAGTGAAATATATGCATCATTAAATATCAGCATGAAAACCTGAACATCTGTACGGCGCTCATCACTGAAGCAGACATTCAGATGCGATTCTTATACTATTATAAAGCTCTACATACATGAATTAGCATCAATAAACACTGCAAGCCTAAATCACATACTAACAAGAACACGAGCGACACGGATCGGTGCCGCCGGCGCAACAAATGGTAAATTGTCGTCATATGGCAAAACAACTCCTTATATGGAAGTTCCCCCGGTTTCTTGACGTGTCAGACGTCATGCTGAGCTTTGTTTGGTGTTTCTATGTCTTTACAAAGTTATTTTACTTTAAAAAACATGTAATGATAATAAACGCTACTGGAGTTTTAAAAATGCCGTTACACTCAAACGCCTATAAAGAACAAAAATGCTTTAGGTCTGAGAAACGAACAGAAAAAAAAAAAAAGACAAGATTTTTGAACCTGGACCTTTCAGGATAGTCTCCGCCCACAAGTGGGTGGAGAAAACCCAAAGAGGGAGGGGCTAAAGAGTAGCAAACAGTGAGCGCGTAGGAGAGCAAACATCGGTTTTAAACTGTTTTACACCGTTTTATTTGTTGAAATCAGATTTTACTCTACACTCTGAGCTCTAAGGGTTAAAGCTTGCTTATGGGGTGTCATCTGAAAAAAAATGATGACAAAATGATGACTAGGAACAGTCGCTGCCTGGAGCTCTTTGTCATTTATCAACCTCGAACGTCCAGGAAAAGCAGATTTCGGCCACCGACCACGTCTTGTATTCCAGTGAAGGGGAAACATCTGGCCAAACTATCGTTTCAAACACTTCCGCTGATTTCTTACATTCCGAGAGCCTTCGCATTAGATCGACTTACAACGTTTTATAACATACAACAAACGGACTACGATGCCAAGCGTGGGACGGGTGATCTTCAGGTTCAAGTACTGGCAAGAGCGATCTTGCGAAGGGATGCCATCAGTTAGCAAGCAAAAAGAAAGAGGGAGGGAGGGAGGGAGGGAGGGAGGGAGGGAGGGGGGCTAGAAAATGCAGGTTACAGCTTTGCAACCTGCGAAGCTGAAAATAGCAGAGGAAGCCAGGCAGAGAGAGGAGAGCTACCTCCTCATTAAAGATAAATGGAGGGATTGCGTAACACTTGGGAGAGGTTTCTGGGCAGAAATGGAGAGAAAGGCGCAGGTCAGGAAAAGAGGAGGGGCGGAACGGACAGGGTGGGAGGGTAAGAAGGAGCAGATTTCTTGCATGCAGAAGCCAACCGGGGCTAATCAATGGAAGAGAGGATGTTCTGGGAGCGAGCCAGGGGGAGCAGCACAGCCCAGATTAAGTCCTCATCAGATTATATCTTAGTGCCTAGATTACTGTAATCACCCGCAAGGAGCGCTAAAAATAGACACACTCTCCTCCAGCGTACCCAACCCCCCCCCCACTTGCCAAGCCGCTGGTTTTAAAGCGTGTGTATGTGCGAGTGTGTGTGTGTGTGTGTGTGTGTGTTTGTGTGTGTGTGTGTTTGTATGTGTGCCTGTCGCAATTTATCTGGCAAATCTAAATCCCTTGTGCAGCACTCGGCCGGAGATTTACTTTCAAGGAGCGAGTCTTAATCGGAATCTATAGTCTTGCACCAGTCCGGGTTTAGGGGGCTAAGAATAGTAACAGGAATGCAGACCACGAGGGGCGGGGGTATTAGAACGTAGACGGGGCTTTAACGGAATTAACGCAGTTACCTTGCATCTGTAAGATGCAGTAAGCGCTGGTCAATCAACAAGCAACGGTTTGAAACTGATAAACCCATTCAATCAAAAACGGTCACAGACACATACTGTTGATCCAGCATAGATCTAAACCCATTTTGCGTGAACGGGAGGCAACCAACTTGCAGACGTTTTAACATTACTGGCGCTTTTTGCACAAGGAACCGCTCCATACCGCAAACCAACGTTTTTCCGCTACAAATGAAGTGACCCAAACCCGAGCTGCTCGACGGCAGGGCCGAAAGCGGGACGCAGTCGAGCTGACAGCCTCACTGCTTTCTGATTGGTCAAAACGTTGCCATGACAACAGAAGGACAGGAAAAAAAACCAGTAAAAAAAAAAAAAAAAAAAAAAAACCCAAACCAATGGAGATACAAACTAACAACTGGGAAGTCGACAAAATACAAGAATGACTGTTTGGACTAAAGATACATTTCAGTGAGAGTTTTCTAACGCTATGAGAAATGTGAAGGTGTAACAGGACATCGCCAACAAGTTAGCTGGGTTAGATATTTATCACAGGGCTACGCTGAGAAAAAATCCAAAACACAAACAGGACTACAAAAAATAAAACATCGCAATAACAAAAGTGACTCTGACAGATAAACGTTACGCAATATGGTTGAGGTACAGGACGGTTCCTGTACACCTATGGAAAAAGTGTCTTGAGAGAATACAGTAGCCGATTCTACTTCACTGCTCTAAGGCAGGGGCCCAACACTTCTACTTGTTTGCAGAGTATGTAGGGGGCCTAAAAAACAAACCAATGCCAAAAAATGAATTTTTATAACCCTATATTACACTTCAGACATACACTTAAAAGAGACAAAAATATAACAAATTGTATGTATATTATAAAAATGTGCTTGTTCTCTCATTAGGGAGATTAGAGTCACTCTCTTGCAGGTCAAATCAAATGTCCTCACAGGTCACGTAAGAGATTTGATAATAGTTTCCTCCATGTCCTTGCTATATGTGCTCAACATCACAGCTAAAAATAATCCCAAACCTCAAAATACATCAAGTCATGGGGAGAGACAAACGGAGGCTTAAAAACAGCTAAAGCTAAAGCTAGTGAAATTTCTGCTCAGCCTACGGTTATCCTTGAAAACACAACAAGTCAAGTAAAGTCAAGTCAAGTAGGTTTCATTGTCATTTCTACCATATACAAACACTACACAGTGAAACGAAACAACGTGTCTCCAGGACCACGGTGCAACATGAGAACAGAACAGAACTGAACACAAGACCACAAGTGCAGACAGGACAAATCTAACCAAGCACTGCGATCCCTCACACACGTTGCATACATTTATCATTTTAAATGAACTGTCCCAAAAGACAAACCCGTTACAATGTCTCATTACCATCACTGAGATTTTTGAGCTCTGTAGAGCTTCCCCAACCTCCTAACGTATTTGTGGGTGGAAATTTAATGGTAAATTTAAAAGGTTCTTTAAAAGAACCTGCTTGGCTCCAGTGGTGAGGCCGACTCGCCGCCACTACACGATGATTTACAAAGAAGTGAATCGATCCCGGCGGACGCCTTCTGGAGGTGGAGGACGTCCATTCAGACCAAGTAATGGATGAAATCAGCGAGCCTCTGCTAGACAGTTACGACTGAAAGAAGAGGCAGGCAAGCGGCCAAGACGGGTCACGACCCGGCCTGGAGGAAGCCAGAACCGATTCTGTCTTTAATGCTGGGCAGCGTCAAAGAAGCCTTCAGAGTGTGGAGGCCTATCTGAGCTTCATCAGCAATACAATCACGGACGCTAGTGGTAAGTGGCATCGCATTCATTCACATTATGCTTCATGTACTCGCTCCAATACAAACGCTCTCAGCAAGGTGGCCAAGCTTTCGATTCGGAATTTTCTCTGCCATCCCAACAGCTAAACGCGGCGGCGGCGGCGGCAGCGGCTACACAAAAGAGAAGGAAGCCGCTCTATATATGCACCTCTGTTTTTGCTTTGAGGTGTGTATCAAAATGGTTCCTCGCACATCTCCAGGGGAGGGAGGCTTTCTGACAGGAGCTCTCTCTCTCTCTCTCTCTCTCTCTCTCTGCATGTCTCTCTTCTCCTCTGTCTACTCCCGCGTGTTCTTCACCCTTCATCCCCCTCTTCACTCCCAGTGGAGATTAAAGACAAGCTGTGACAGAACCCAGAGTGTGCCTGTGAAAAAGTGGGTTATAAATAAGCTGGGATTAATAATGCACTGGGGGTGAGGGGGGGTGGGGGGCGGTGGGGCGCACTGC
>JBBPCZ010000148.1:1816417-1832723 GCA_037974445.1 Brycinus macrolepidotus | reverse complement strand
TCTCCACATTTTAGTGTTTTCTCTCAATCTCAGTCCTTAAGGCCCACTGATCTCCACATTTTAGTGTTTTCTCTCAACCTCAGTCTTGGAGGCCCACTGCCCTCCACATTTTAGTATTTTCCTTCTCAACCTTGGTACTGAAGACCCACTGGCCTCCACATTTTAGTGTTTTCCCTCCCAATCTTGAGAACAATTGCAAGAGTGTATTTTTGCACATGACTCAGAATGAAGGAGCTGCTAGCTGAGAACGTCTCTTCCTCATTACCAGGAATTTTATGGCCTGTACGAACACATAAATCCCATTTAAGAGCTGCATGAGTGAACGGAAGGCTGAACATTACAAGTAAAAAATATCCAGGCCTGGACTGTGAGTGTGAAAAGGGTCTAAGACGCTGAACTTACCGCAGATGGTGTGCTAGGTAAGATGTAAGCTGTTCCAAACCAGCGAAGAAAACATACTTCATTTGATGTAACACACTTTAAAAAGCAAAGTGCCCCCAAACCTCTGACTGCAGCCCCCCTGCTAGACCAGTCACGGGAAGCTAACAACATACGCCAACATCTTTGCATGCCTTTTTGTTGGAGAATAGCTGGAGGAGCCTTACCTGGTGTGTTGGATGAATTCATGGACAGAGAGCTCAATGATCCCTCCTTCTGGCTTCCAGCGAGTGATGAGCGCAGGCAGAGTGTGTGTGTGTGTGTGTGTGTGTGTGTGAGCAAGAGTGTGTTTCCACCTGGCGGAGGGGCTCGGTGCTGGAGGCTGGGGCTGTACAGCAGCTCTACAGCGGGTCTTCGCTCTCAGCCATGGCTGGAGATCTCAGAAGATCCAGGCTGCGAAGACCAGGCAGTGCAGCCTCACTGCAAACACACACAAACAGCAGCTCTAAACACACCAGATCCTTCTCAATTCAGACCCGAACTCTAATAACATCTAGAGCTGAAAAACACAAACCAGGACTGCAGCAAAGATGCAACAGAATTTTAAAAAAGGTACAATTTTCCACTCGTAAAACCGCAATATTGCAGCTGGCTGACAACAAAAAGATTAGTTTTAATCTCTAATAACTTCTTCATACTTCATAACATTAAAAAAGTAAGAAAGACTGGTTCCTCACTTTTTAATTGAATATGGGTGGATATAAATCACTCATTTATATCACAATATCTACCAACCCACGAGCAATTATCTATCTATCTATCTATCTATCGATTGATCTATCTAACTACATATACATATATAAATAAATATATATCCATTGCTTAAAGGTTGGTAGATATATATGATCATTTATATAATTAATTTTATACATATATACCAAAATGCAACGTAAATGTAAAATGTAAAAAAGTAAAAAGTGTAAAAAGAAAAGAAGACAAATCTATAATTAAAGTGATATTAATCACAGTATAGCACTGATATTTCCAGTATGGGTAAATCCCACTTCTAACACTATAAATCATGAAAAAAAAAAAACACAAACGCGGACTTTAATGTGTTTTGGAATGGAAATTTTCTTGTACGGCAGCCCACCAGAACCGGGGCGGATGTGAAATTTACTCCATTTCTGACTGTCATTTTGCTAAACTAAGGACTGTTTTGTAAGCCGAGCTGAACCACACAGCGTCAAAAACCAAAAGGAACATGACATGATACATGTGGTGCTGAACGTTACTTTTAATCAATCAGTCAGTCAGTCACTATTTCACACTGTGTGCTGTGGTGTGGTCGCATATGACAGAATGGTCACCTCACTTCACTTCACTTCACTTCACTTCACTATTTGGAGGCGTGGCACTACCCCCAATTAATGCAATTGTTTATCAGAGCCTTTTCCACACGCCACAGTAGAGCTGTGCTCGTGTTGGCGTCACCATGGTTACCACACAAACTGCATTCAGCACTAGAATAAATACAAACAAATAAACAGTGCATGATGATTTAATGTGTGCTCGTGTGTGTGTGTGTGTGTGTGTGTGCAATTAAAAGACATATTACAGTTTAAAGATTACGACTGCATAAGCTGAACTCTTTGAAGGTTTGTCCCATTAGCTTTTACAACAATTCTCCCCACATATTAACTGTTTATAAAAGACTGAACTAAGCTGAAATACTGAGTATCACTTACCAAAAAAATTATATTTTGAAAACTAACCCTAACCCTCCCATTTCAAATATCTAACCTACAAGTCCATCCTCCAATAAAAGAACCGGTCAGGGCCATTTAAGAACCTGAAACCAGCTGATTTTAAAGTGAAACACTGTTCTTAGAGTCGTACCGATGTTGGATGAATAGTTCTGGATCTCTAACCCCTCTCCAACTCATTTAAAGGTATTGGATGGAGCTCCAGCACTCCAGAGAAAGCGGTTCCGCTGCTCCACAGCCCAGTGCTGGGGGGTTTATACCCCTCTAGATGACGACTAGACCTACTAAAGTAAATCATTCATCCATTTGAATGTTGAATGTTGGCTCTTTGATTAAGCTGGAACTTCTTCATAGGTGTGAACAAACTTGCACTTCTGACCTTGAAGGCGAGTATCCACCATCCAGTACCTGCTTTATCTACAAAAACATCAGAAGCTGCTGATGTAGCTGAACACTGACTTTTGTACAGTGATGTAAACATCCAGAAATGAAAGTGAAACACAAATGAATGTCTTTTGCTACGTTCAGCATGATGTGATGTCCAGTTACCTTCTCAGGCTGGAACATCTTGATGAAAGCGAGGACCCGGGCCTCTACACAGCCCGCCGTGGGCTTGGCTGGGGGTCTCTGGTCTCTGGTCTGTTAAAGCCGGGGTCTGAGGTGTGAAACGCTGTTTCTCGGAGCGAGAGAGCAGCAGTTCGCCTCCACCAAAAAGCAGGCAGAGAGCTGTTAATGGGATGACTCATGCAGCCTCTGGTCTGCTGAGACGGGGGGGGGGGGGGGCTGCTGTGCTAGAATACCCACACTGCTGCACATCCAGCGGGGCACTACATTACCCACGCTGCCCCAGAGACGGCCAAGACCCTCTTCCCCCCGGCCAATGACAAAGTGAGCACTTTCGGAAGGTCTGGTTAAAAGCAAGAGTTCACATTTATACAACGTTCTTCTCTCCCCCTAGTGTAGATATTCAGACAAGACTTTATAGGTCTCTCAAACAGATCCGCTTATGAGGTTTCAGACACTGTAGGACTTACTGTTGTCTATATAAATGAATTAAAAGTACAGACAAAATTCAGACTACTGGACAGGCTATTGTTTTTGGCTACATTTGTCCGTTGTTATAAATGACAGTATGTCATGCAGTGTGAAAAACTGAAATGACCAAGCACATGTGAGAATGAATTCAATATGATTTGAGGCAAGGGTTTGATGTTCAAAACATGCAGTTGCATGATATTATACTGCGGGCTCATAGCTTTAAAGCTACCTTTAAAGCTAAAGAAGCAAACTTCAGACACCACACATGCCCTAACAAACATCTATTATATTTAAGATAATTTTGAGTATTTACTATTTGACTATAGATTCTCCACCAAACCATGACTTCAAGTTCCTCACTTTTGAAGATCAATAACAAGTATTTCTGCGCCCTCGAAGACAAGCTTAATGCTGAAGTCTGAATTTAATTTGATGCTGATTTTTTTTTTAAATTTGAATAAAAATATATTTGAGCGTAGATAAATCAATGGTCACCAGCCTGGTCTTGGAGATCTACTCTTCTGAGAAGTCCAGGTCCAGCCACAGTCTGCAACAACTGCTCTGGACAATGCACTTCATCTGAAGCCCCTGATTGGCTGGAATCGTAAGGGGGAGGAGCAGTCAATTAAATGCAGGTTGGAGTTAAACACTGCAGGACAGCAGATCTCCAGGAGGGTTGGTGACCACTGGTCTAAAGGGTTTAAACCAAGGATGAAACGATCATGGATAGTTATGGGAAGGCCTGATTTCTTTACAGATAAATTAGCCTTTGGCCAGAGCTCATTTCCTTTTTTATTCCTTTCTATCAGTCGCAACATAATTAACATCATTAGCTCTTTAATGAGCCAAACTAGCATTTTAAATTCATAAATAAAAAATCCGTTGAAAAATCCCTGTTTAAATAACATGAATCAAATAAAGTGCTACAACAAAAGTAAAAAGCTTCTGGCTATTGGACTCAATGAACTCATGATTCAGAGCGAATTATGCTGCGGCGTTTCGGTAGAGGTGTGGCAGCAGCATTCAAACACAGCGCGAGTGCTTTCATCCGCCTCATTTAGTTCCCTAAAGAACTATTTTAGTAAGGTTCTGCGAGTAAGAAGTCCCTTTTAAATGTATGAAGACGCTTCACACTTTATACGTTCCCAAAAATAAAAACAGGGAGAGCTCTTCGCATGATGCCACAGAAGAACGATTTTCATTTCCATGCTTGTAAACTGTAAATGAGATGTGTGAGTATGAAGAACTTCCACATAACATAAAGGTTCTAACCTTTACATTGGTAATGAACCTTTACATTATTACACAAACATTCTTCATGCCTGTATAAAAGGTTCTTCACACTCACACATCACACACAGAAACACGAGTTCTTACGAAACTGAAATTATTTGTGGCACTTTTACTTTTAAGGGTGCAAAGATCAGTTTAGGCTTGATCATCCGTTTAAAGGTTCTTTCGAGAACCAAAATTGGTTCTCATGCAAAGAGCCCATTCTGGTGCCTTTATTTTTAAGAGTGTAAGGTTAGGGTTATGGCCAGGGTTAAAGTTTGGGAAAACTGAGGTTAATTTAGTAGATATTTAGTTAATTAAGCACCTATGAAGCATCTATACAAATAAGTTGGCTTGAAACATCATCCAAATCTAAACACCTTTTTTTAGGCGATACTGATGCGACACCATCATGCATCCCTGTTTAATACGACTCCTAAAGGTCAAGCCTAGTCCTGGTGCCTGAATGCCCTGTATATTTCAGTGCTATCCCTGCTGTAACACACCTGATCCAGCTACTCAGCTCATTAAAAGGATTTTCCTGAAGGTAAGTGAGCGTGTTAAGAGGAGGACGGGTTGCTTCGGTTTATTTACATTAAATTATCTATGTTACATCACAGACATACACCACACACGTAGCGTCATAACTGGATTAAGCACGGTGAGGCTTTAGCGCTTGCTGTGACGAGGCTGACTGTGGAAGGACCTCGAGGGCAGAACTGTGGAGCTGGAGGAGCCGTTTTCCTCTCCCACGGCGTCCTCTTGCTTCACCTGCTGGCTGCGGCCTGCAACTGCAGTCCCAGGAAGCTCGCCCGGCCCCCGCTCGGGCTCCGTCACAACACATCCTGCCCCGTTACAGCGCAGTTCCTGCCACTGACCCACTGTCCATTAACCTCCTGTTTGAAGTTTTCCTGACAGCCACAAATAGCAACTGGCTACGCAGGACACAAAGTCTTGCACTGTCACTGGAGGCAGCAAAACACCTTCCATTAATATCACCTGAAATGGTTTGTGCACAAAAAACACACAACTAGCCAAACGGTACACAAACACACAACAAAAACACACATATTATAAGGAGATTGCTTGAAGGGCTCAGTTGCACAGTGGTCAGTGTTGGGTTGACTTTTGCTGTTCTTTGAAATTTGTTAATAAACAAAAGATCAAGGTAACTGCACCACTGCAAACTGGCTTCCTTCACTGGCTTCATTAGTTAAGAATAAACTGGAAGCCTTCACTGTGGTGCTCTATTAAGATTTAAAACTCTAACGCTCGCCTAGAAAGCCAAAAATGGTCTACCTTCTTCTGACCAATCAGCACTGATCAGACCATGGATCACAGCTCGGCCTCTTAGAGCACCAAGGACATCAAGCCTTTTCTCAGTTTTGGCACCGAAGTGGTGGAATGAACTTCCCCCGAGCATCAGAACTGCTGAGACCCTCACTGTCTTCAAACGGAGACTGAAGACCCACCTCTTCACTAGGGAACTGAGGAGAACATCTACATGTTCATGTCATAAACATCACACACACAAAAAACTGTCTTCTGCATGTGTGTGTGTGTGTGATCAGATAGGACCCTGGTGGACTAACTCCATCTCTGGTGGAATCTCAGTCTTCTAGCAGCTCATAATTTTTTTAAAGTCTAGGTTTATTAGTGTGAGAAACGTGCTTTCTTGTGGACTGTACAGCAGACGTCGCTCTGGATAAGAGCGTCTGCCAAACGCTGTGAATGTAAATGCAATGTAAATGTAACACAGTGGATACTGGTTCTAAAAGTGGGGTCCATGACCGGGATCTATGAATAAAGATGGCCTATCATTCCCACTCCCACTCCTATTATCATTCCCAATTTTTTCCAAAGCCAAAAGTCTACAAACTCTCCCAACATTCTACAGTCTTTAGCTTATACCTGAATTAGGCGTGGGTGATACGGCTCAAATATAATCACAATTAAGACTTTTTCATGACAAACTTTCAGTGTAATGAGCACCACGTTTGAAAAAATTGTGTGGATATATGGAAATGCATTGTTTTTGTGGCATTTTTGTAGCTTTTCTTAAATGGACGGGGGAGTGAATATGCTCTAAAAATGTTTCCATGCCATGTAAAAGCTCTTGTTTGAAAAAGAAATTTTGATTTCAGAGATACTGGACCTTGAAAAGACTTCAACTCGTAAGAATCATAAGAACGCAACACAAAACAAAAACATTACGTCGACATCAGCAGCGCTCACAAACACACTATTATGGCAAGACGGAAAAAATGATGAGTATTTTTGAGTGTATTATTCCCAAGCCTTGCCCATAATTATCCACATTTCTTCTTATGATGTACATGTTTACTCACTGAGCTTCTTCCCCTGTGCTCCTTACAAACGAGTGATGCAAGAGAAGAACGACAGTAACCTCAGAACAGACCATGTTTAGGATTAACAGCACGTTTTGTGGTTCTAAACTCACCAGCCGTGTCGTGTTTTCTGCTGAACTCCTGCAGCAAGTCTCTCAGCTACCTGTTCCAGTTTCTACGGCTCCGTTCACACCGCAGGCCTTGAGGAACTTAAATTCAGTTTGATCTGATTTTTTCAGAGCATTGTGAACACAAAAATCAGATTTTTTTCTAATCTGATCTGATTTTTTTCAGAGCAGTGTGAACACAAAAATCAGATTTTTTTCTAATCTGATCTGTTTTTTTTCAGAGCAGTGTGAAAACAAAAATCAGATTTTATTCTAATCCAATCTGATTTTTTTCAGAGCAGTGTGAACACAAAAATCTGATTTTTTTCTAATCCGATCTGAGTTATTTTAACCCACACGATTTTAAAAAGCTCTTATACCTTGTTTGTATGAGTAAAATATGTGATGTTAATATCAAAGTCAAAGCTCTTTTTCCCCGCAATTAACCGAATATCTATTCAGTAACTCTAATTAATCAGAATGTGCATCCCGAGCTGAAAGCAGGAACAGAACATAAATACAGTCCCACTCAGGACAGAACTGGGAAGGCGCTGAAGGTGCTGAAGGCTTTTACGATGTGACCTCCAGCAGCAGGTGTGTGTTCCTGGAAAGCGCCCTGAGCAAACACTGCACTTTAAGCCTTAGTGCTGATATAATGAAGACCTGAAGGACCCCCAACGCCTCTCTTTCAATCTCTCTCTCTCTCTTGCTTCATCTATGTCTCTCTCGCTCTCTCTCTCTCTCTCTGCAGTGGGCCTCTTTGGCTCGGTGCCAGAACCCATCTCTGATCAGCATTTAATGCTCTTAAAAGACCATCTGGGACGAGCTTCAACACCAGCGAGCTGAACAGCGACTGGGTCACCAAGCCTGCACGGTATAAACAGAACACTAGTACTGCTAGTAGTGATTATATTGATCATAATGATCCCACTGCAATATAAATTCAGAATCAGAATCAGAAAACTTTACTGATCCCAGAAGAAATTGCTTATGTTACGACTGCAGACGCATAGAGACAAGAATAATATAAATATAAAATAAAAGTAAAAAACAATTATGTAGTATATCTTTGTGCATATCACATTATGGACACTCTTACTGGTCTATCAATAAAGTGACATGCAAAAAGATTTCCTTTATTTTGACCAAATAATGGACTTTTTCAGTCAATTGGGATCACACCGAAGGCCGAAATTAAATCCTCAGACTATTTTTTAAACGTGTGTACCCAGAACAGGCCTTGGTGTATTGTTTTTATTGTCTGTGTTGAGAATAGTTCCTCCAGCCACTAGAGATGGACCTAAATCCTGAATTTGTTACTCAGGAAAGCACGAACAGGTATTTCTTCTAGCCGAAGTCACTCATTATTACTCAGGACAAAAAGATGATTGACATGTCTGTGCGTCAGCTGTCATGCTCCTTCAAATCGACTGATATTGTTGAGGACGACCACGAGAAACGTGACGGCTGTTTTCTGTACTGAGCTGCCCAGGCGGCGGGCCGAGAGCTGACCGCTCCTGCCGAGGAAAACTCTCACATCGAGGAGGAGGAGGCGTCATGTGTTACTGTTCTGTAATTACTGTTGTAAAGTAGTAATTTAGGTTCCCAAGCGAACTGCAGAAACATTAACACGCCGAGAAGCGTGAACGAGCCATCACTGGCATTTCAGATGATTCCCTTCAAACAAAGGATCTTAATCTGTATTTCTTTACTGTAAACTGTGTTTATTTTTAATGCAAAACAGAATCTTTAGATTTACTAAACATTTATTTCAGTTTCTGATAGTTCAGTGTCCACTAGAGAAAGCAGTGGGAGGTTCAGGCAGTTCATAAGACTTAGATTAGTTAAAAAGAAAAACGAAAACAGGAGGGAAGGAGAGAGGGAGAGAGAGAGAGAGAATATTTAATTATTTATTCATTACCTGTGCACCAATATTAAATCAGTTTGCAGCTTTGAGGGCACAAAAATTGCATGGCCAAAGAATTTTAGGTTACAATATAGAGCATAAACCTCGGCAACTTCCAGTCTACTATGGGAACTCAGATTTACCCCTTTTTCAACAAAAGGGAACGGGTTCTGTTCTGGCTCACACACCAAATTTTGCAAAATTTCAACCAAAGATAAATGGTTTCAGAACCTGAAAAGGGGGTTCCCAGCTGGAACCAAAAAAAAGTGAAACTAGAAGACTGTGACGACCTTGATGGGCACGGAGTTTGAAGGGGAATCTTTATTATTTTCCGCAGTAGTTTATAATGTGCATTTTCATAGTAATTTCTGGAGAGTTCTATTTCGACTTTGTTTATCCTGCATTTTATCTCATTCTTGGCTCTGTGTCTCTCTGTGTCTGTGGAGTCGTAGCAATTTTCTTTCTGGACCAATTTCTGATTCTGACTCTGATACTGAATCAGAACGCAACAGAAAACATTTTTGGATGGAAATAAATAATAGAACAGAAGCTTACAAGTAATCAAAGCGATCCATCCTCTTTTGATGAAGCATCTTTGATGGATGTATGTAAATGAGCTGATGTGTGTGATGTCATAAAAACAAAGAATAAAAAAAAAATGACTGCTTTTGAAGCTCAAGACTGGACAGCGAGCTGTTTTAAAACTTTTACAAAGTTTGTATAGTACATCCAACTTATTTATTTCATAAAATAAATTTTCCATGATATGGGCCCTTTAATGTTAATTCAGATTTTGAAATTTCATAACTTGTTTCTAGACGAGTGTATATAGTACAGAGTACTTTCCAGAAAGTTTTACTTTTACTTTATATTATATTTTATACTGTTCTTGTCTTTGTGTCTCTGTGTTAATGGAGAACGCAATGGAAAATGCATCCTTTATTACATCACTGAATCCTTAACGGGACGGAACAGCTAAACTGCTGTAGGCTGAATAGGTGTGGGTGTGTGTGTGTGTGTGTGTATATGAGCTTTTTTGTGACATCATAGAAACAAAGATTTCAAAGTAGACAGTTTTGCAGCTCAGGACTGGACTGGGAGCATAGTTTGCATCGTAGATCCTACTCCTTTATTTCATAAAAGCGAGGGAAATTCAGTTTTCCATGATATGGGACCTTTAATATTAAACTGAATTTTGAAATTTCACAACTTGTTTCTAGACAAGTACACTCAAGCCCAACTGTCGTGAGGTCAGAAATGCAAACCTGTTTTGTTTATTTTGGGGGACGCAGAGGCCACGTCAATCCGCGTCCACTCGTGTCCTGCCTGATGTCTGATGACAGGTCATGATGCAGCAGGAAGCGCCGGATTATTCCTCGCTCAGCTGGAGGACTGCGTGACTCAGCCCAGGCAGACCCAGATGGTGCGAATAAGGAACTATTGGCGAGTTAAAAGTGACAGTACTGAAATCACCAACGCAGCAGAGGCCTCTCCTCCAGGATCTCACCACGTAAAAAAAGTCTCCTTGTTGCGGGAAACACTGTAGAACGGCTGACTGTGTCAAATCCAGAGCGCTGGACTGTTGTATCTTCTCCATGAGCTTTTACATGCCTTCACTTCTTTTATCAATGCTGTGCTGGACAATGTGCCATAATGTCAAGATATGAAGAATTTCTTTCTTCTGACTTTTGCATCTTTAGATATTAACATGGTCACGTATCATACATGCAGCAATTCCTTCGCTTGGTGTCCCATGATGAGGCCTGACCATCACCAAAAAAGGGGAAACACAGAAAAAAAACAAAGCTATACCAATAAAAGTGCGCACAGTCACAGTTTAGCCGCCCCTTCCCGTCACGTTCTGTTGATTTTCTAAGGGAAAATAAGTGCACATCCTACCCAAAGCACTTAAATATGATATTTTTAGAGCAGGATTTCTATTCATGTGCCGAGTTTAACATGTTGGAAAAAAAATTTAAAAATATAAAATGTTTTTTTTTTTCCACCTGTATGTTAAATTAAGCAAACAAACAGTAATTGTGCATTGAAATGTATAAAAGTGTGTTCTCTGTAGAGAATGTGAACTTATTTCCTGGTTCAGAACAAACATTTTCGAGTTTTTCCAGTATTTCTTTTCAAACTGGACATCGCTGCACAGTTCAGTGTGAACAGAGTAGAGCATTAATTGCCAATTCTTTCTGTAATTCATTATGTTATTATTCTGGTGTTATTATCCTTCCAGCGCACAGAATAAGGTCAGTAATGGGGCCATGTCTAAGACTCCTGGATGTCTGTTACACTTGTTTTTTATGCATATATGAACAGTGTCTAGGTTGGGATGCATCATAATGCCATTAAGGCATCCACTGGGAGTCTTTCCTTCTCAAAACTGTTGAATTGTACTTTGCAACACAAGGTTCCCCTCATGCATCAACCAAATGAATAAATGTAAACAGAACTGGAGGGAAAACCATATGATACTGTTTCTTTATATGATATTGCGAAGAAAAAAAAAAACAGTATATATCCTAGGGGTGCACGATTCAGAAAACCTCACGATTCAATTTGATTTCGATTCTTGGGCTCATGGTTCGATTCAAAACCGATTCGCGATTCAAAACGTCCATTATTTTTTATTTTCCATCAGTCTGACGGGGCAGGTTGAATGTTCTTTTCCATTGCGTTTTCCATTGCTAGTCCATCAATTTCTCGCGCGTGTTCACACTCACTTTCTTCTTGCTCACACCAAGGATTACAATCTGAGCAGAAACCGGAATTGCGCCATCTATAGGACTGGCGAACTCCGATCCGGAAAAACAATTAAACTCGCGCTGTTACAAAATGGGAAATACGAATCGATTTTGTGTCCTGTATGAATCGATTTTGAATCGGTAGAGATCGATTTTTTCACACCCCTAATATATCCCCATATTCTATTCAAAAACCCCCAAAATACCTATTATTGGCCATTGCTTCATGCATACAATAAAATTTTCAGCAACTTGTTAGAGGCTCATCTGAGAGACCTGCTGCACCAGCACTCCACAGGTAAATGTTTCATTAACTATGAACAGACAGTATACAGTTCAGCCTTAATATAAACGTAAAGTAATTGTGATGGTGTTACAGTGAAAATCATGCAATGCGCCTCAGTGGCAGTGGCTGAGTGCCACTGAAAGCCGGTCCCAGGAATAATGGGATGTCTTGTAGGCGGTTATTTAAAACGTTTACCTGCCACCGAGTGCTGGCTGGAGAGCTGGAGGGTGCATTATCCTAATGACGCGCGAGCTGGGATTAAAATAGCGCGGCACTTCGGAGCGCCGCTGCCTCCTGACCTCACTTTGCGTGGCAGGAGGCCGGGGAGGCGAGACGGAGCGGCTCGGGGGAATAAGTGGGCCAGGCGATCACGGAGCAAAGGGAGGACCGGGCCTCAAGAACCAGGTGACTGCTGCTAGGCAACGCAGGAAGCGCAGCGGCCCGTTACGTCACTCTCCCGAGACGTGATGGAGACAGACTTGCTCAGGTTGACTGTGAAGTAGCTTGAAGAACGCTCAACTGAAACCAGCACTGTGAGGAAGAAAGAGCTGGGGCAGCCGAAAACGACGGCATGTAGCTGACCATTGGCTTTGACTCTCCAAACCACCTGACCGAGTCCATTTCAGATATTTCTGTGATTACACTGCCTGGCCAAAGTTTGGGGACATGTTTGGGGAAAAGTTCTGTCGTGACTTTTCAGTTACGTTGGAAAAAGATACCTGTGAAGGTTTAATTAAAGGGCCCGTGTTATTGAAAATCAGATTTCCCCTGTTGTTTAATCAATATGAGTTTGATGTACCACAAAAACATGCTTCAAAACAAACACCCCAGGCAACATATGCAAAATTAGCTGCTTGTTTTTAATTCCCTCTTGTTGTGATGTCACAAAAACCAACACACTTCCATATATCCAGCCTACAGCAGCTTAGTCCTGCCCAATAACACCGAAGCAACAATGAGAGTTTCAGTCTGGGCTGCTTTCTGCATGAGGCAGCCAATAAAACAGCTGATACTGATAGATCGGGCAGATTCTGCAACATTCAGCCCGTCTGTCAAAGTGTCCTGTCTGATATGAAGAGCCTGAATCACCTGGGAGGTCTGAGACTTTGGTGTTACTTCCAAGATGGGATATTCACAGAGGTGGCACTGATTCAAACCAGCAGAAGATGCTGAATCAGAGAGCATCTTTCAGAGGGAAATTAAAGAATGATTCTGAATCAATCCTGTAACGAATGTTTCGTCATGTAGACCGGTAAACTCTCCAAACACGTCATTTATGGTTCCTGAGTGGTCAACTGTCTAAGTATTGGCCCTATTAGGAAATTGCAAATTTGATCCCCAGCGGTACTGCAGCCATCCGAGTGGGTTAAGCCATCCAATGATGTTGCAATTAGAGGAAGTTAAAAAAAAATGTGATGGAGCTTCATGCTCACCTTCATCTTCCCAGTGTTGGTGGTATCGTGTGATGGGAGGACTCCTAGCTAGCAGGTGGAACTGAAGACAACTAAATTTGGGAAAAAATCGGGACATTCAGCAGCAAAAAACTTCTCTGCATAGTATTCAAAATGGTTCTTTGACTCTTTGGTGCGAAAATAATAATACAAATAATAAAAGCAATGCAGTAAAAATTAATAATACAACTGGCTGCTTGCTGACTGCAAAGTATATTGACTTTGATTGTGCATCTCTAGTGCAAATCTACATGAAAAACTGGTTTCTGACACACTTACTCAACTTACCCAGTTACTGTACACCTGCTTTACCTGTACTTCAGTCTTTCTGCCATTCTAAAGCTGTGAAAAACTGATTTGGCTTCATAATTAGTAAAACCTGCTGTGTTAAGTGAACCTGGTATGTCAGGCAGAGCACGAGCACTCTACTGCTGTGGCCTTTTTTACATATACATATATATTTTTCCAATACATGCATCCATATTTTATATTTCTAGATTGTATAGTGTACATTTTATACTTTATTGTTGGTATAGTTTTTATTCTATTCTATTGCTTTTTAATTTTCACTGCTCTTACCTTTGTTCTGTCCACTTTCTGCCATGACAATGCAAATTTCCCACTTGTGGGACTAATAAAAGTTTATCTTACCTTATCTTATCTTATCTTGCAGGGACTTGAAAGGGATTTCTGCTCTAAAATATTCCCATTCATGAACTCATGCTATCTGGCAACCCAGCCTTTTGCTCAGCGTTGGCGCTTTTAGCTGTGTGTGCTTTACCTGCCGGGTGTTCGGGACCCTGAGTGTGGCAGCGCTGCAGATGGACCGCTGTGTCTTTGTTATTTCCTTGAGTACGGCAGGTATGGCAGGAGCCCAAGCGCGCTCAGGGGAAACCGTCCTCCACCAGACCTCTAAAGTCTCAGCTGGGAGACGAGGCTGCTGCAGCACAAACCCCTGCACTGCCCTGCGCCGTCACACACGACACACACCCCTGCATCCCAAACGACTTCCCAGATAAGCTGACACACACAGCTGCTTCGTGCCTTGAGCTGAACTAGACTGTCAGTGCCGAAGCTCCTCTGGAAATCTTATCTGCTTTGGCTTTAAGGAACAGTCGGATGAAAAATTACATTTGCAACTTTCCACCGACCCAAGATGTGGGCGAGCTTCCAAGACATGTCTGGAGTCCGAATGTTGGTTCTTTAATTTTGAAGTGGAGCTACAAGGCTAATATAGCTAACAAACAGAAGTCAATAGTCACCCAAATTACATCACCAAAATTCTAGACCAGGCATCACCAAATGGCGGACCTCGGTCCGGATCCGGACCGAGTGATGGTTCTGTCCGGACCCGTGACAAGTCTGGTAAATTCACGAGATTAAGTAATTTTCATGGAGCATTATTTTGGACGGTCGTGGCTATTGACAGCAGGCGCTGCTACTCCAGTTAATACGACAATAGCTTCACTCAGTTGAGCCAATCAAATCGTTAGTTTACCACAGCAGAGAGGAAGAGAGTTAAGTTAAGAGACAACATGGCTTGCTCCAAAAGGCGGAAAGTAGATGATGAAAATTGCTGTTTTAAAGATGAATGGTCGGAGAAATATATGTTCATTCTTCCGGCGAGCAGTTCAAAACCAGTGTGCCTCATATGCTCCGAAAACGTGGCATTAATTAAAAGCAGCAACGTGAAGCGCCACTACGAAACAAAGCACAGCTCTTTTGAGCAAAGTTATCCCCTGAAGTCCGAGCTGAGGGCACGCAAAATAACCGAACTGCAAGCCCAGTATGACAGATCTACCCGACTCATCACACATACATTTACAGCCCAGCAACGTGCAAACGAATGTTCCTTAAAAGTAGCGTGGATTTTGGGGCAACATAAAAAAACTTTTAGTGATGGGACAGTTGTGAAGGAATGCTTAAACGCCGTTGCTGAGACATTATTTGAGGGAAAACAAAAAGACGAGATGTGTGAAAAAAAAAATAAAATCCAGATGTCAGCTACAACAGCAACCAGAAAGTCATTGGAAATTAATTAAATTAAATTAAATTAAAGTAATTAAATTCATTTACTTTAAAATTACATTAATTCAATTTGAAATTAATTAATTAATTAATTAATTACGTTCATTTCCTGCATTGTAAATTAACAATAAATAATGTTGAAACCATAGGAAAATGTGGACACAGGGGAAGGCTATAAGACACAAGATGGACTTCGGTTCGGACCCTCTACTTGGATGAAATTTAATAACTGGACCTCAGTGACTTTTAATTGAATACCCCTGAAATAGAGGATTAAAGCACCAACATGACAGTTCTCTGATAGTTGTGTATATATTTATAATGTTTCGACCTCCCAGTTCTGCGTCACACTTAGATGTTTGATCTTGGAGGATTAGCTCTGATCCTGCACGAACAGCCTCCGCCCTCAGGCTGATCCATCCCAGGAGACATATCTATAGGACTACAGTACCTTACAATACAGCCTGTAATCTTTCTCCATGCGTGTACAGCTGAGTGTTTGATTTTCTCTGTTCCCAATTCTCATAACAATGGCTTTATTATTTAGGATCAATGAAACACTACAGAGCCAGGAGTGTGTAAGGTCATTCTCAAATTCTCAAGCGCCTTTAGCCATTGTATGGATTTGTGAAATTCCAAGAGCAGCACATTTGATTTAATTTAATAAAGCACTGAACAAGCCAAATCAGGTATTTGATGGTGGGTTCAAGTAAAACAGGGCTGAGGAGAGGTACGGAAATGGTTGAGCAAACACTGATATTCATAAAATCATCAAAAGGTCTGAGACCTCAAGACCTCCCATGATTGAAAATGTGTATATTTAATAGGGTTGTCCCGATACCACTTTTTTACAAACCAATACGAGTATGAGTATTTTTATTTGTGTACTTGCCGATACTGAGTACCGATACCGATATTTCTTAGAATGGTGTCCATGCAAGTGCAAGTAATTTGGAGAGGTTTTATTTTCTCTTCT
>JBBPCZ010000148.1:1771514-1783022 GCA_037974445.1 Brycinus macrolepidotus | reverse complement strand
TATCTATGGTACCACAGAAGGCTGTGAATTGTGAATTGCATCACTGAATAAAAAGATGATTTCAGATTGTTATTTAAATGTCAGGAGATGATTTTTGCCAAATAATTATGTGCCTTTGTTAATATTTATGAGGCTGAGAGCTTAGAAAAATAGAAGTTAGGTTAGTAACACACTATTTATGTTATTGTGCTATTCACAGTCAGCAGAAATCACATTTAATGATGCCTGTAAAAACTCAGATTTGGTATCATTTGGAGTATGTTGTGCCATTAAGAGTGTATTTCCTGTGCGGTTAATGTGTATGTGCTTTATTTAAAGCTATAAGAACAGTGTTCACTGGCTGTCCAAACCAAAACCACACACACACACACACACACACACACACTATTCAGCAGTCGATGAAATTAGTGTTATGTTGAAGTATTGCTACTGTCTTCTTTCGCTCTGTACTGGACACGGGTCCTAACATCAGTAAGACCATCAGAGTGTCAGAGTGATGATATTAGATATTAATATCAGAATGTGTATGTGTTCCTGTACTGGTTTCTGCAGGTGTCTGGATGTTTGTGTATGTTTTGTTCTATACAGGATTTCAAAGTCTGTGCCTATTTTCTTGTATCGTAAGTGTTGTGCAACACTGAAATCATTAAAAAAAAGAGCTTCAGCCAAACTATGAGAGTCACTGTCTGAGTCCATTCACAAGTGTGACACTACGCTCCATTTCAGGTCAAATATTACTATGCTACATGCAGTTTTTCTGGTGAATTATTACTGTTTCTGTCAAAGTCTGCTGCTTACCAAGCAACTGAGGACACTCCTGAGCACACTATACATACATATATCTGATATATATATATATATATATATATATATATATATATACGTAGTGTATAGTGTACTTTTTTATATTATACTGTTGTGTTGTATAGCTTTTTATCTATTGGTAATGCTGCTTCTTTTGTTCTGTCCTCTTTGCTGCCGTAACAATGCAAAGTTCTCACCTGTGGGACTACTAAAGGGTTATCTAATCTTATCTTAAAATAAATTAGGCCTTCACCCACATACTTGAACTCCAAATGTAGAGCTAATATACAAATAATGAAAGAAACATCCACAAGAACAGGGATTTTACAAAAACAGCAAAAGTGTCCAGTAACTCAATCTGTGTCCGACTTCAGTTAGAAGTTCTCACCCTGCAGGATCATCAGTTTTTTAGCTACATTTCACTCTTTCAGTTGATAAAGTGGTTAAGCACCAGTACAGAATCACTAATTGCACCAGAGTGTGAACTGGAATAGAGTTTTAGTCTCAGTATGTTGATAAGAGTTTTCTCATTTTTTGTTAGCCAGCTCAGAAGTTATACAGATAGAGCTATTAGCCTGTATGCTAGCTGCGAGAGCGCAAGTGGTTTTTTGTCATATTTTTACTCATGAGAAAATGGCACATTTGTTTGACTTTACACATGGTTCTGGGTAACTAACAATATGTAGACATTGTGTCTGTGTGAAAGTAAAAATAATCTTAAGAGTTTGTTGTAATACTAATAAAACAGCTAGAGAGCTAACTAAACCAGTCTTCATGGATCTATTCATGACAACAATGAAAACAGCCTGTCAGAATTCTGAAATAAATCCATGAAAAATCAGATTTAGTCTACCAGATTGTACAATAATGATTATAATAATGATATTACCACTACTACTGTTACTACTACTACTACTACTATTAATACTACTACTACTATTACTATTACTACTGCTACTACTACCTCTAAGGCTACTACTACTACTATTACTACTACTACTACTACCTCTAAGGCTACTACTACTACTATTACTACTACTACTACAACTAGAAGTAGTTTTAGTAGAAGTAGCAGTAGTAGTAGTAGTTTTGCAGTAGTAGTTTTAGTAGTAGTAGTAGTAGTTTTAGTAGTAGTAGTAGTAGTGGTAGTAGTAGTAGTAGTAGTAGTAGTTTTAGTAGTAGTAGTAGTGGTAGTAGTAGTAGTAGTAGTTTTAGTAGCAGTAGCAGTAGTAGTAGTAGCAGTAGTAGTAGTAGCAGTAGTAGTTTTAGTAGTAGCAGTAGTAGTAGTAGTAGTAGTTTTAGTAGTAGTAGTAGTAGTAGTAGTAGTTTTAGTAGTAGTAGTAGTGGTAGTAATAGTGGTAGTAGTAGTTTTAGTAGTAGTTTTAGTAGCAGTAGTAGTTTTAGTAGTAGTAGTAGTAGTGGTAGTAGTTTTGTAGTAGTAGTAGTAGTGGTAGTAGTAGTTTTAGTAGTAGTAGTAGTAGTAGTAGTAGTAGTAGTATGATGAAAGGTTTGTGTATTCATTGACAGAAACTGGTAGAAATCTAACTGGGTATTTAACAGATGCTGCAAGTGGGCAGATGGACTAAAATATTCTATTGTCACTCAACACAAAATGCAGGGTTTTTTTTCTATATCCTGTAGACACTAGGGTGGTCCCTCAGAACTACACTTGCCCAGTATTGTGCTCTCTACAGGATCACTCCATCATACTGAATGATTTTGTAATAAACCGATAAATTACCATGGATACCAGGAATTTTTTTTTGACTGAACACAACACCCAGAATAAAAAACAAGACTCGTACAGCCAAACATCATTTCAGCTGGAATTTCTTTGTACTGGTAATCGTTTTTAAATTAGTACATTATTTTCCCCATACATACAGCTGATTGAGCAGCTTACAATCTTGTTAACGGGATAAAAATGCATTCATGTTGGCTTTGCTCTCCATAAAACACCTGCACTCGGACCATTTACAGAGAAGTCTGCTCCCAGCAAGCCTACGTTAAAGGAAACCAGAATCCAGATCAAAATAAAAACAAACATTACAAAATTGAAAAAAAAGAGGGTTATTTCTGTCCAAAAGTGGGGAAAAAGATTGTGCCGCAGTCCTTTTCCCACTTGATATATTGAGAAGTCAAACCACTCACACACACACACACACACACACACACACACACACACACACACACTTCCAAGTGTTCCAGCAAAGGGCATGCACTCCAATTAAGCACAATATGTACAGTCATTTACAAGTCAGCCATACAAAAAGAAACACGTCTTCAAAAAAGCAACCTCTTCTACAGTGAGCTGGATTCCATGACTGAGGAAAGTCCACGCTTTCCCACAGCAGCTGAAAGAGATCGGCTGAGTTAGAGGACAGTAAATCGGACTCGAGCTCCAGTTGTATGAACTTCAAAGGGACCAGTTTGTGTTGATCTGTGGAACCACGAGATCGAAGCTCTTAGACTGGCTTATGGCCAGAGCCACTGTGAAACAGTGAAGGATCCGTAACAAATAAATATTCACCTGTTTCTTGGAAGGCATACAGAGAAACGGAGGCAAAGCTATCAGTAACCCATAAGAAAGAGGATATAGAGTCCGTAAGAAAGGGGGTGGAGCCAATAAAAAAGTGAGAATTCCAGAAGAGGTGTTTTACTGAACATATTCAAAGTGTCCTGCAACCTGTTTCTCACTTCTCCTTCTTTAGCCCATAATAAGTGCGTCATTCTCATGACCTGAACCTTCTGAGATGAGAATCACTGTAAGTTTGCGTCCAGAGGGCAGAGCTGAATGTCCTGAATGTTGCCTCCTTTAAGAAGAGGTCGACTGAGTTCCTAAGTCACAGCATGTTTCCATTCGTAGCAAAGCTGAAGCTGTTTAAATGAGCAGGTAAATTATGAGTCAAGAAAACCCCAAAAAACAAAACAAACAACAAAAAACAAACAAACAAACAAACAAAAATTCACATTACTGACCTATCAGGAGCAAGAAGCAGATGTAAAAACCACAACGAGTGTTAAAAGCAAAATAAAGTATGTATATCTTTTTTTGTACAAACATAACTTAAAGTGATAAATATTAAATTTTGTTTTGTTTCTGCTTTAGCTATGTACACGTTTGATAGGGGTGACCTTTAACAGCCATATGTACAAGAGAGGCCACACAACAGTCCCCATTAGTGGCCTCAGGTAAGGACTAGCCATTGATGTCCAGATCAGACGGCAGACCGGCTAACATCTCGGCTCAGTCTGAAACGGCTCCCTCTGTGTGTGGGAAGACTCACACTCGCCCTAACCGTTGATGACTCATAGTGTTCTCCGAACAGAGCACTTTCTGGGGGGCCCCCACTGACAGCGAGATATTTTTGCACACCTAACAACTTCACTGCTAGAATACAGTATCTATAATAATACAGCATTAATTCAAATGTCAACTGCACTAAATATTGTCTTGTCCTGTTGTTTTGTTGCTCCTGTGTTTTTCTTGCACTCTCTCTTGCTCTCTTTACACTCTGTGTAGTCCAGTCCTGCCTGCACTTGTGTAGTCTTGCTTCTGTTTTTGCTCTTTGTCTCGGTCCTGACGGAACGTTGTTTGGTTTCACAGTATACTGTGTAAATGGCTGAAATGACAATAAGCCTACTTGACTTGATCTGATATGCATTATGAAAATGATAACAGACGAGTTAGACAAGAAATGTAACTGGGAGGAGGCTAAGTGCAGTAACTCCCCCACCTCTTTATCCCTTTCATGGTCAAGTTTATTTTTTTATATGGCAGTGGTTTCAATCTTCAGGGACCTTCAGAGTCCAGACTTTCACTCTGACCCAACTCGCAGCACAGGGGAAGACCACAAATCTGCACTGTCTGGGGGTCCCTGAGGTCCTGGATTGTGAACCAATTCTGTATCTAATTTCTGGGTGAAAATAATTGCACACATGCCCATGTTCCAATCAAACATACTCAAAGTGAGCCTTTAACTGTGGCTCCTACTGGACATACAGTGTTGCAAATAGTGTGTAGATAGTGCAGTGGACTGCAGGTGGTAGGGAGCCATTTCTGACTGAGCCCTGATGAGGCCCAGCCTGTGCAACAGTGCTCAGACTCAGAGGAAGGGCCAGGTGTTCAGACCCCACACTCCACCCCACCACTGGAGGTTCAGAGAGCATTTGGTTGGTTCTAAGAATGCATTATAGCATTACATTTCACAGCTGATGCAGAATTGTCAAGCCTACTAACATCTAAACCAACTCAATCGTCTGTCCTGCACATTTGCATTACTGATGTCTGTATTTTCCACACTGGTATTTCTGGTCGGTGTGTAGAAGTTACAGCAGTCCAGTCCGACTAGGGCACCTGAGGCGTCCTGCAGGCCCCAGTCACTTGCTGTGTGTGTCCAGAACAGATGTGTTCACAGCACTGATAATGTTTACCTCCCTTTATGCATTTAAAGGTCCATGTATTAAGCTTCAGGCCATAGAAAGAAGGGTTAAACAATGATAGGCTTTGTATGTGTTCCTATAGCCCAACAGGAGCTGGATTTGTTTTACCTGGGCTGTCTGTGTGATTTAAGTGATTACAGGATGATTTTAATCCAGTATGAGTATGTGTAGTGTAGAATGTAATCCGATGCTGTCACATACATCCGGGACACTGGAGAAATCCCACAGCTTCCATTACACCGCCTCCTCTGGTAGAACCAATCCAGCCCCAGTAGTGCTTATATGTGATGTTCTTCATTTGTGTTCTAGTGCATTTTAAGCACACTGTCCCCAGTGACCTCACACATTAGATTCGACAAAGGGCCTCTTTGGTTTAATGGGGGAGGTTGGACCCTGACGCTCGCCGCGGCCCACCTGTCTGTATTCGCTGTCCTGGTAGGCCTGGGCCACCGGCAGTGTCCGGGCCACTTTAACGTCCGGGTAAGTAGGTGCCTGGCTAACTCGTCCCATGTTGTCAGCCCTGTCCCGAGACACGTAGTAGTCATCCTCGGCTAAGTGCCCGTTGTGGGCGTTGTTGGTGCGGTTGTAGTAGGCGATGTGACTAAGGCCTGAGGCCTGCTGTCCATAACCTGCATTGCTGGGCGACGTGGCTGGGCTGCTGACCACCGTGTCTAGAGACGAGACGGCCCAAGTGCGGGAAGAGGAAGAGGAGGGGCCCAGCGATGTAGGCTGCTGCTGCAGGTACTGCTGGGTCCGTGCTGTCTTGTCTATGATGCCCATGAAGGGTGTGGCCCGCGATCGCACACTTTCGCCCGGGTACGTACCGCCTCCCACCATACTGGGTGGGGAAACAGGCGATGAGGCATCGCAGTAGCCGCTCTCATAGGCCAGCTTGAGTGGAATTTCCATTTGCTGCGTGGATGCTGAAGGCCTGAAACCTGGGCCTAGATTAGCAGCTGAACCCACAGCCAGGCCCAGGCTGCTGCTGGAGGATGAAAAGCGCAGACCCACGCTTTGCGAGTGGAGCAGTGGGCGTGGAGTGGCCAGGTGCGGTTTTGGTTCACCACTGGTGGCACTAACCGGGCGTCTCAGGGCATGAGGGTTTTCGGGGGACCCCAGTTGTGCCTGCCTCTCCATTTCATGGGGCGAGATGGGGTAATAGGCGGCAGACTGGCTGCGACTGATCTGAGGTGTCTGGCCATAGCGCAGGCCCGGAGCACCAGGCCTGTATGCAGAGGATGGTCTTTGAGGAAGTTCTTCTTCCATTGTGCTGGGATCCATACTGAGTGTCCGCGGATACAGCGATCCCTGTAGTGGAGCAAGGTAACCACTCGCTTCCCCAAGCTCGTCCATGTCTCCAGGACAGCGGGCAGTCATGGAATGGGCCATCTGGCTGTAAGCACTGCTGCCCAGCACGGCGCTGGAGTGGACCGAAGCGCTTGGCTGGTTGGTGCGGATAATCTGAGCTTTGGCTGGTTGCAGCCATTGGCCCTGCTGCTGCTGCTGCTGAGGAGAAAGTTGAGCAGCCTGGAAGGAGCGCTGGCTGCTTATTTTGGAGAGAGGGGACTTTGGACGTCCTGAAAGCTGCTGATCCTGCTGGTAGCGGCTGGAGGAGGCGGCAGAGGCTGACTGTGGCCGGTACAGGCCCATGTTTTCGGCGGTTGAGGTGGGGCTGGAGCGGTACTGCGGCCCGCTACGGCGTAAAGGGGATGGAGGAGGGCTGAAGTGGTAGGAGGAAGAGGAGGATGAGGAAGATGCTTGATGCGCGGGGGATGTATGAGGTGGGCTTGGCCGGTAATGAGAAGTTTGGTGGGTGGGAGAAAGTGAAGGAGATGTGGACTGATAGCCCTGGCGGGTCGGAGAGGACATAGAGGATGGAGTGGGGCGGAGGTCAAAGGCCTGGCCCATGGAGGGGCCTCCAGAGAGGTAGGGGGAGTCCCGGTGGCTGGGGGATGGAGGCATGATGTTCTGAATTACAGGCAAGCCTGAGGGACTAGAACGAGGTTCAGCAGTGACACCTAGTGGCAGACCGTCCAAATCCCGCTCCAGGTAAACCTCGTCCTCCTCAAACAGGTCCTGCACAGGCTCCATGTCTGAGAGGCGGGGCTCTAGCGGAGGAGGCGGGGCCATTGGCGGATCTCTGTCGTGGGAAGGTGGAGAAGGGGGTGGATCCAGCTCCTGTTGCTGAACGACCTGGCGACATTCTTCCTCTACGCGTTGCAGCAGGCGCTGGATCTCTCGGTTGTTGGGGCAGAGATGCATCGCTTCACTCAGGTCCTCCAGGGCTGCGTGGAATTGCCTAACACAGAGAGAGAGAAAGAGACGGGGGGGGAGAGAAAGAGAGAGAAAAAGACAGAGAAAAAGAGCAAGGTAGAGAGATACAGGGAGAGAGAGAGAGAAGAAATGTGTTACATGAGACTGTGAATCAATAAAAACAAACTAACAAGACACTTATTTGGAAGATACGTGTGTAAAAAATGATTATTAAGTGCTGAGTGCATTTTCAAACCCACAAATAAAACACTAAATTCTCTCAGCAGGACAGCGTCCAAACAAATGAGCAGCGGGGAAGACTCTGTGTGTGCTGCTAATCAAAATAATGTGGAACTGAATAAGAAAAAAGAATCTCTGATAAAGAAAAAGAACCAGACGTGGGAGATGAAAAGCCTGTAAGTAAAGAAAAATAACAGAATATAAGTGGATGTATGAACATGAGCCTACGGTTCCTTATCCTTACAGTAAACTCTGTTGAAACTAAGGGGCAAGTCTGTATGGTTTGGCCCCATTTCCAAGACCAGAAACAGACAAAGTGGCAGTTTTAGGCCCCGCCGCCCTGCCTGTTGGTTGCTACGGTTACCTGCTGCTGCGCTTGGCGCGGGCTCGGGCGTAATAGGCCTCATAGGATTTGGGTTTCAACTCTAGAGCCCTGGAGGCAAACTCCTCCGCCATGCCAAAGTCCTGCAAGCAACAACAGGGCCAACAGTCATACACAGAGCCATACATGGAGGAATATGGAGCCAGTCACACACACACACACACACACACACACACACACACACAAACCTTTGACACATGATACAATCCCAGTTCTGATTCAATGCAACATAAAATCTCAAATTTCACTAAGATTCACTTTGACTTAATTAAATTAGACTTATAAAATAACTGATTTATTTTAGCCAATAAATGAGTGCCTTCTTCATCGAAGATTATTAATGTTATAATCATAGCAATCATATTAGTGTTATAATTATAATAATAATAACACTTCACAATAAGACTACCTTCATAAAGGGTTTATAAATGGTTAAAAAAAAAACAGCTCGGTGTTGCCTTTTTAATGTATGTGTTATAACTGCTCGTTAATTACCTGAAGGTGTTTATGACCTAATTAATGACCATTAATAAAGTAATTAAACCATTCATACACTTTATATCATCTTAATGTACAGAGTTACCTTATAATCAATTATATTTAGTTGGATAATCAATGGATTTTTTGCATCCCTAACACACATCCATACAGTCAGAGACACACACACATACACACACACACACACACACACACCTCTGGCTGTGACCTCTTAGTTACAGTGACACATTGGACAGACACATTTTAAACATACAAATATGACAAATGTGGAAATGTCACACACTCATACACATTCATATAAGAGACAGGATATACACACACCTATACGCTCTACGGGGACAGCTGGACAGTGTAAGGGTTCTTAAAGACCATAATCTCAGGCTGGACTCTTAACTTACAGCTGAAAAACTCATGAACTGACAAAGCAAACCAAAATGAGGGTGATAAGGATGGAAAGTGATGATGTTTGTCAGATGTTTGCATCAATTTATCTGGACAGCCCAAAATCCGAGACTCAGAATGCACTCAGGGTTCTACTAACACCCACTTCAGAAAGTGCTGGAGTGCTTTTCACAGTGTCACACCAGCTAGCTGGGCAGAATACTGCACAGAAATAAACAGGGAGTTGCATATACATAAACTAAAACTTTTAAAAATGGAGAGTTCTGGTTCTAAAACCTAACTGAGTCACATCTGCAGTCACTATTAAATACTGGATATATACATATATGTAACATCAACTGAATTATTTATTATTTATTCTGAATAAATTGCCTGGCATACACAGTCCACTGTTAAAGTTTTGATCTGTCCAGGCTCCGCCCACAAATTGATTTGAAATTGAAATTTCGAACTGTCCCATCCCATTTAGGCCCCAGTCCATAGAGGCTATATATGGAAATACACTGCCCGGCCAAAAAAAAAAAAAAAGTCACCACCTGGATTTAACTAAGCAAATATTTAAAAGCCTCCCATTGGATAATTACTGCAGGGATGAATATGTTTCAGCTGACAACAAGTTCTTTAACCCTGACGGATGCAGTGAGGAGCTTCTCATTTCTTAAACAACCATGTCGGAAGACACATTCTGCGGTCGTGGAAAAGATGTTGATCTGTTTCAGAAGGGTCAAATTATCGGCATGCATCAAGCGAAGAAAACCTCTAAGGAGATTGCTGAAACTACTAAAATTGGGTTAAGAACTGTCCAACGCATTATTAAAAACTGGAAGGATAGTGGGGAACCATCATCTTCGAGGAAGAAATGTGGTCGGAAAAAAATCCTGAATGATCGTGATCGGCGAACACTTAAACATTTGGTGAAATCAAATCGTAGGAAAACAACAGTAGAACTCACGGCTGTGTTTAAAAGTGAAAGTAAGAGCATTACCACACAAACAGGGCGAAGGGTTTGGGACTAAACAGCAGTAGCCTTAAGAAAACCACTTATCAGTGAGGCTAATCGAAAAAAAAAAAGGCCTCAATTTGCAAGGGAGCATAAAGACTGGACTCTGGAGCAATGGAAGAAGGTCATGTGGTCTGATGGGTCCAGATTTACCCTGTTCCAGAGTGATGGGAGCATCAGGGTAAGAAGAGAGGCGGATGAAGTGATGCAGCCATCGTGCCTGGTGCAAGCCTGTGGGGGCGGTGCTGTGGTCTGAGGGTGCTGCACTCGGTCAGGTCTCGGTTCGGCAGCGTTATGTGCCCAAAGAATGAGGTCAGCTGACCTGAATATACTGAATGACCAGGTTATTCCATCAGTGGGGTTTTTCTTCCCTGATGGCTCAGGCATGTTCCAAGATGACAATGCCAGGATTCATTGGGATCAAACTGTGAAAGAGTGGCTCAGGGAGCGTGAGGCGTCATTTTCACACATGGATTGGCCACAGAGTCCAGACCTGAACCCCACTGAGAATCTTTGGGATGTGCTGGAGAAGACTTTGCGCAGCGGTCCGACTCTCCCATCATCACTACAAGATCTTGGCAAAAAATTAACGAAACTCTGGACGGAATTAAATGTTGTGACATTGCAGAAGCTTATCGAAACGATGCCACAGCGAATGCGTGCCGTAATCAAAGCTAAAGGCGGTCCAACGATATTATTAGAGTGTGTGACTTTTTTTTTGGCCAGGCAGTGTATATAGCAAATATGTAGCAAACACAGCCCATTCTGAATACAACATATACAGCAGGATCCGCGTTTATAAGGTTATAAGGAGTGTCTGAATGAGGCCCAATGCCTGGCAGCCAAACTGGACTTTCAGTGGAGACTGAACATCTCTGTATTTCAGTCAGTTACTGTTACTGTCGCTGGAAGGCAATGTCAGAACATGTAAACAGTGACAGAGACCCTGAGAATAACAGGCAACTCCACGAGAGCAGAGAGACAGAGAGAGAGAGAGAGAGTGAGACAGAGAGAGCGACAGAGAGACAGAGACAGAGATTGAGAGAGAAAGTGAGAGAGAGAGAGAGAGAAAGAGTGAGACAGAGAGAGTGAGAGTGAGAGAGAGAGAGAGAGAGAAAGTGACAGAGAAAGGGAGAGAGAAAGAGAGAGAGAGAGAGAAAGAGTGAGACAGAGAGAGTGAGAGTGAGAGAGAGAGAGAGAGAGAGAGAAAGTGACAGAGAAAGGGAGAGAGAAAGAGAGAGAGAGAGAGAGAAAGTGAGTGTGAGAGAGAGAGAGATAGAGAGAGAAAGAGAGTGAGACACAGAGAGTGAAAGAGTGAGACAGAGAGAGAGAGAGAGTGAGAGAGAGAGAGAGAAAGAGACAGAGAGAGGGAGAGAAAGAGAGAGAGCGACAGAGATTGAGAGAGAGAGTGAGAGAGAGAGAGAAAGAGTGAGACAGAGAGAGAGAGAGAGAGAGAGAAAAAGAGACAGAACGAGAGAAAGAGAGA
>JBBPCZ010000148.1:1726078-1729723 GCA_037974445.1 Brycinus macrolepidotus | reverse complement strand
GTCTGAAGACCCACCTCTTCAAGGAGCACCTTGGTGACTAACCAGTCCTCTCGCTTATTTCTTATATATCTTTTCCTTTATGTTTGAAAAAATCCCGCAGGCACTTACTCTCTTAAATGCTTTTCCTTACTTGTGTATTAACCTCTGACTCGTTTTTTTTCCCTCTTTGACAGGGTTTGTTAAGGTGTGTAACTTAGCTAGCAGTAACTTGGTTAAAAGCAGATGTTGACTTAAGTTTAGCTTTACAGGTATGAAGAACAGATGTGGACTAAAGAACTGATGTACGTCGCTCTGGATAAGGGCGTCTGCTAAATGCCGTAAACGTAAACGTAAACGTAAACGTAAACATTGTGATTCCGTGTAAAGCTAAAGCAGACATTTGTATGCTGTGTAAGATCTACCTTATCAGACACTCCAAGTCTTTACTTCTTTCTGAGATTTCAGCCACTGTTGCTCTTTTCCTTTCTACCTGCTGACACAGACACGCCCCTTACAGCTGCCCTCTGCAGGTTAAGATGTGAATTTGCTTTAGGCTGGACGCTGCTTTAAAAAATCAACAATATAAATATTTTTCTTTGTTATAAAATAAAAATTCCATCACTATTTTACATCCCATCACATCCAGCCACCATCATCTGATTATCACTCTTTGCTTTATTCAGTGTCATCAAGTTTACAGTAGTTACATATATCTTTGTGTATGTTTGTCAGAAAATACTCACCATGGCCAGCCTCTAACACACGCACCCTCTCAACTACCTCACAGTCCCAAATCTAAAAGAAGGCAGGAAAATCAGGCCCAAAACCATGCAGTGATCTCTCAGCAAGAGAGCGCGAAGACTGAGGGAGGGAAACCGAGTTCGAGGGAGACAGAGAATGTGTGTTCCTGGTTGTGAACGCTCGAGTATATTACGAGAGTGAGCTACGATATCCCTCCTGTCCTTTCTGTCAGAAGATTCAACCTCTGAGTGAAAGGGAGTGAGTGTATGAGTGTGTGTGTGTGTGTGTGTGTGTGCAATGCAGTAGATGCACGGTAAAGTACATTCGAACATTATCCTTCCTTCCAATCAATGAAAGCACGATCGTGAATGTTCTTCTAAGTGCTTGCAGCAATTTCGACTCACCACTCAAACTAATTCTTTAAAATGAGTTTGTCTTGCTTGTTACATCATTTTAAAATGCTGCTTCATCACGGAAAGAAAAAATAGCTTGTGCTGACCACTGCAACGTCCAGAAAGCTTTATATTAAAACACCCCATATTCAGTGTGCTCTTATAGCCCGAGAAACGTTCAAAGATGTTGTTGAACACTTGATGCATACAACGAAGACCACCCACATCTTTTGCATTCTGTATTAATGCAAAAAGACATTAATAACTATTGTGCTGTACGTGGGACAATCTGGTCATCACACTTTCTGAAAATCTATGTAATCTTCTAACTATACAAACCACACAGTTTAACATATTGGGAAAAAATGTCAAATGTAGTGTGTGCAAACATTATGGCACATTTTCAACTAGCTTTTTTTAATTTTCCCATAGTTTTAAAGAAATAAATAAACGTAGCAAAAAACCTACGTATATAAGTGTGCTCTCTATAGAGCAGCGGTCACCAACCCACCTTCTGGAGATCTACTTTCCTGCTCTGGTTACTTCCAACCTGCATCTGCATGCCGCTCCCTCCGCCTTATTTAACGCTCCAGACAATCAGGGATTTCTGAAGCGGTTCATTATGCAGAGCAGGTGTTGCAGATTGTTGAGTGGAACTAGACTTTCCCGGAGGGTAGATCTCCAGGTCCAGGGTTGGAGAAAACTGCTGTAGAGGTCTGCTGTGAACTTTTACTTTGAAAAGCAACAGAACATGTCATTTGACTGAGAGTATCCAAACTTTTTCACACATATACTATACTGTATTTCCACTTAAGGGTTAGTTAGTCAGGGTGTGAAGTGTAAGGTGTCCTCAAACCTTAAGGTCAGTGCAAAGAAAAGGAAGGAAGACCAGTTCACCCATCCAAGGCCTCACACATAGAAGTAACCACTTACAGTGCGCCCAACCTGTACTGCCACCGCAATGGCACCAACGATTTACCCAACATGGCTACGCGATGTGGATATTAGTATTGTGATTATACTGCTACATATTGCATCTGCAATGCCTTTCAATATATTAAAGGGCCCATATCATCACTTTTCTGGAATTAAAAATGCTTAAAGTATGTAAATATGAAATTATGAAATCTTTTTGGTACACAAATCCATCAAAAGTCAGGGAAAAAATGAAACAGAAGGAAAATGTAAAATATGGGTCCCTTAAAAACACCTTGGCCAATCAGAGCCTTTGAAAGTTAAAGACTGCCCAAAATAATTTGACTTTTGTCGGATTACCTGAACGCCTCGATTTATCAGAACACCCAGTAACTCACCTGGAGCTGTGATTGGTCGCCCTGTCAGAAACACTGTGATCAGCTGGAAAATTATTTGCATTTTGCAGCCTTCTGAAATTTCAGTTTTGCAGAGACAGATTATTGTGAAAACAGACAATATACTGTGGAGCCCTAATGGCTACCATGCCACCCAGTAGAATTTGGTTTCAATGTCACTCCAAGTCCTTATAGCAGCTCATCCAAAACTAGCTAGCTAACACTTTCCACATTAGCCCAATGCTAACAGCACTGACAGCATATGTTCTACCTCCAGGCTCTTCACATTCTACTGTACATGGCACCGGACCAGTCAGGTCATGGGAAGTTGCCATCTCTTTCAGCTTGGCTGGGTAATAGGACTGAGTGTTAGCACTGACGCTAATGCACATCACAATGATGTTATTAATTCTGTATCAGACTTGACACAACAGTTTGTGACGATAGCAAAGTTTAATCGCCATAACTCATTCCACCAAGCACCACAGGCTAAGTAACGACTTGCCATACGCTGCCATTACCAAAAAAAAATTATACATTAAAAACCGTTTGAGCCGCAGCCCATTTGGTCAAACGCTGAAGAAGAGTGTGACAGCAGGCCAACATCAAATTCTGAAACTTCCACTTCCCCTATGCTGGCTTTTTATGTGAACTGTGAACAATGAAACAAGTGGAGTTTGTCAAAAAAAAAAAAAAGGTTCAGATAACAAAATGGGAAATGCTTTACTGACAGTCCGGAACAAAGCAGCACTAAGGTTAATCTGGCCAGTATGAAGTAAACTGAGTGGAACTTGTTACCATGACTTCTTATTGAGCTTAAGTAAAGCACTGTGTCCGTGGAAGTTCAGTTTCAACATAGCCACAAGTATGAGTTGCCCTCGTCTTCTCACATGGGATCCACAAATAATTATATGATCAAAAATAAATTTGTATGAGTATGATAAACAGTTCTTCCAGTATTTGTTACCAGGACTGTCCAGCTGCTGCCATGGTCCACCCACGCTGGGACTTTGAAGGACTTCCGTTTGCACTGCCAGTTTTGGCCATGTGCCGGTGTACCATATGCCAGTTCTACAGCCCCCTCTGGGTGATCTGATGGATATGATGAAGGCCTTCACGGTCAGTGCTCCAAGCTACCACTAATCCATAGAACACTCATTCCCTCCTACGTTCATTTCTGCTTCAGATCATTCACCCATCCATCGCTTCGAGCAATGGGGTTG
>JBBPCZ010000148.1:1711078-1721078 GCA_037974445.1 Brycinus macrolepidotus | reverse complement strand
GTGTGTGTGTGTGTGTGTATATATTTATGTATGTGTGTGTGTGTATATATATATGTGTGTGTGTGTGTGTGTGTGTGTGTATATATATATATATATATATATACATATGCATGTGTGTACATTCAATCACGCAGTATCATGTTTTCACGGCGTAGTGACTCGGCTTCTTTTGTCGAAACGATGACACATTCATAAAGGCAGTAAAAGGGAGGCCCACATTACTGTGGCTAAACCAGAGGGGTGTATTACGAAGCTCGCTTCCTGGCAGCCGTGCGGAGTGGGTTCCAATCTTACTCACACTGCTGAGATCTCTCCACGCCTTCCCACCGAGCGGACCGGAGAACGGCAGGGACAGCACTGCTGATACTAACATGTCAATGCATGCATGAGTGTATATGTGTGTTAAGGACTGACCCCCGTCATGTTTCGCACCGTGGATGAATGTATGCCAGTGTGTACACATTTTGGTTCCTTCCCATGTCATTTAGCTGCTCCTTAGGGTCAGTCTGCTTCGGCCTGCCTCATTAAAAAACGTGATTGGAGTACCCATGTATGCACACACACAGACATACATAAACACCACACACACACACACACACAGCAAAACTTTCAGTAGGAGCCGAGACTGCGAACGTGCCAGCCTCTAAGGCATCGACAGAAAATGTCAACAGCGTTGTAATTACCTGCCAGGCGGTTCACACACCTTACTCAAACACAAGAGCAGCCTTCTGGCAGCACTGCCTTGGCGGGAAGGCAAATTCAAAAAAACAATTTTTTTAACCCATCTCCTACTAGTAACATACAGAAAGTCTATTTTAAGACATTATTAATACATATAACTTATGCAGCCTAGGCACTTATACACTCCTGCTGCATCTTAAGGCCATGCATTAGGAGGTGAAAATGATGGTACTTTTAAATGTTTTATTTTGCTATTTTATTCAATGTCAAAAGATGACAAGAAACAAGCATCATCTGGGGAAATACTTCTATTAATACCAATATTTGGGGAAAATGTCCTATAAGATTTCCACTTACTGGACCTTCGCCTCGGCTAGTACTGAAGTAGGTCGCTGTAATTTGTTGAACTGAACATGAGCACTGGGTAAGCCTGTGTAATTTGGCTCCTCCTATAGAGTCAACAGCTTTCTGGTTCTTCTGGAGAGCCGTGCCGAGACAGGATTACCGAGAGACAAAGGAGTTTAAGAACCTCACCCTGTAGCTATAAAGAGGGCCCAAGAAAAGCTCTCTGAGTCTCCTCTCATCCACTCTTCTCTTTAGACCTGGTGCCACCAACCAGCCACAAGCTGGGTTTCACTTTGTAGTCATCATCATCTCGTCTTCAGCAGAGGGGTAATACCTCCAAATCTCTGCATCACCATTCTTCAGAAGAGGCAGTCATTTAGCTGTAATTACAAAAGGTATCAACACAATCAGAAGGTCCACGCCTAATGAAACACTGCTGCTTCACTTTATCCCTTCATTACTTTCTAATCCCCCTTTGCAAACTGAGTAGAACACACAATGGCTCCGCATACCAATCGAGAACGTTGAATTGAAGAGAAAGATCAACGGCATCTTCTACAATGCCAAAAGCAGAAGACTTGTCCAGCCTTGGGGGGACTGAGCTCTTGCAGATGACCCTTCTTCTCCATGGTGCTTGCAATATGAATCCATATGAATCTACGAACCCATAGTCCCTGGTCTCCATGGTGCATGCAATAACTATGAAACCAGAGCCCCTGGTCTTTTGGTTCTTTATCAAACCAGCAGGTGTTCTACTGGATAGAAGGAGAGAGATGGTGGGACTGGCCCTCTCCAGACTCAAGCAACAGTTCACAACAATATAAAAAGAAATATCATCCTACTTCTGTAACTCATAGAGGACAAACGAATCTCCCACTGGATTGCAAAATGCTCTCAGGTTTACAAGAAAAACAGTTCAAATTGCTTGTAATGTTAATAATGACCAAAGACCATTAGCATAGTCATGTCACCATTCATTCACCAGGAGCCACATTAGTGATTTTGGACGTAGTATTCCTCTGATGAACGCTTGTCCAGATGGAGTCAGGCAGAAGGCCAGAAGATCTCAACAGGCAAGAGCAAAGACAGCCTTGAGATGCAAAACAGGCAGGGAGAAGGATACGATACCAAGGTGGATGAATAAAGGAACAAACTTCCCAAGAAAGCAGTAAACAAACTAGATTAAGATTAGTCAAGCTAGAATCTTAGGTTAGTGACCTTAACCTAAGATGGCATGGACATGAGCTTTAGAGTCTTAAATTGAGCTGGTAAACCACAAAATCCTGGATCATGGTGTACCACCATCGTTTGCTCTCGAGAGATCTAATCAGTTCCATGACAAAGATGGCAGAAATTCTGAGAACAAGAACCTCACCTTAGTTAAGGACATACAGCAGAGAAAATGAAAAATAAACAAACTGATTCCATGTTTTGTAGAAAACAGAACAGGTGCTGTATAAACCAGATCATTTTGACATCTGTCCTAAAAAAACATTCAGTTTACAAGGTTTAATTTCACTTGGTTGCCTTTGTGGTGGGGCAAAGCATAACAGAAACACTGATCTTAGCCACGATTATAAAACAGGTTAACTGGCCGATAGACAGGCTTTACTTTGTATAACAGACTTCGACACTGTGCCTTACAGTGGGGGGTGTACAGTTATTCACAGGTGAAGAGAATAACCTTAATTTTGGGGCCTTTAAAGACAGAACTCAAAGCAATTTCACAAAAAAAAAAAGAAAACAGGAAGGATCGAACAGACTAAATCAAGCCGTCCAGAAATGGCTCCAAACGTGAACCATTTTTGCGAAGCTCCTTCATTCTTTAACGTAAGCAGTGGCACTGTGCCTGATTGGCTTCTTCGGTTTCGCTGTTAAACCTGACAGGATTCCTGAAGCTCTGCTTAGAGAAAAGCCTACAATTAGCAGAGCGAGTTGGTCTGCGCCCAACCCGCCACCCCACATGAACGGTACTAAACACGGAGGAGCTGGATTAACTGTTCCATTATGGAGGTTGCAGACTTTGCCACTTTGGCTTCAAGCTGGCTGGTTTAAATATGTCTTTGGAATGAAGGTCTTTTGAAATGTGAGCGAGGCTTTTTGGACAACTGTGGGAAATCACTAAAGAGTATAAACAGAATTCAGGACTCATGGTGACTAGTGGTACTATTTGTAGCTATTCAACGTCCATTTTTACAGACAAATGTATGTCATCCAGTTTTACAAACCGTATAAATGAGTCTAAGTTACTTAATAGGACAACAGCATATGAAATGGTGTTTGTTGAAAGCGTGTAGTGCACATGATGCTAATTGATGGGGTACTTTAAATTACCTGTAGTTGCACACTAGTCTTGAATATGGGAAAAGGAGAAAACTGTGTTCTCAACAAACTATTCATGGCCCAGTTAATATTGATGCAAACAGGTTAAAGAGCTTTGGCACTATGAATTATAGGTAATCACAGATCTACGCAGCTAAAACACTTTAACAACAATATGAACACCACTTGAAGCCTATGCAAATGATCCCGAGAGACTTCGGTTTATTTGGAGGAGCAGTAAGGGGTCCTCCGCCAGGTTTCGGCAGCCTGTTGTGTCAAGCTTTTTGATTTGTCGCTCACATTTTTTTGACTTGAGTAAAACTGCAGTAGTTTACTGTATACGGGCCCCCAAACTGGTGCCCACAGAGAACGTAGGGCAGTGCAGCTGGCTGTCTTCAGAGAGTGTTATGATTCTTTTCGCAGCACTGGAGGGGTCTAGGGGCCAACCATCAATCGCCTCGCCAACATGTGCATTTTCCGGCGTGGAGCGCAATCCCTCTTGTGCGCTCGGCGGGTTGCTTGCTGTGCAGATTTAATTTATGGCAAGCACATTAAGGGGCGAGAGAGTTATATTCTAGAGGCAGGCTGAAGAGAGGGAGCCGTATGTGTGCCGCACCCCCCCCCCTCTCCACTGGAAGACGCAGTTGTTAGACGCTGTGCTGTATTAAAGCTCGCGGGAATCTTCCATTCTTATGGGGAGATCAAAGAAGAAGACCACAATACAGCTGCGATGCAAAACAGGCAAAGAACCCGCCAGCCTCCAACCGCAATAACACAGTGCTGCATTGTTTAAAGTAGGAGCCACTCATGAAAGCAGCTGAGGAGGAAAGAAAGAACACCCGGTCCGTGAAGATGGTAGACGAGTCCCGATGCCTTCTGAAGCCATGCGTGGTCGAGAGGAGGGGTGGGGAGGGGGGCGGCGGGTAAGAGAGCAAAACGAGGTAAGGAGGCCATGGCTGATTCTCTGAAATGGCTCTGGGCATTTGTCCCAGCATCACTGGCACACGGCCCCCCTTGTCTGACACCATTATTGCACGCAGGAGTAAAGCTTGCAGCCACAAAAGCCCAGAGGGTGATGATTTGATCTAGTGCTATTCCACTGCCATGTAGCTTTTGTAAAACGAGCACAGTCAGTCTCTCCGGCTCCACATCCAGACCCCTCAATTCAGAATCTGTCGACTCATGTTTTGGGAAAAGCTGCACAAAAGCTTAAACGCAAACAACCTTAAACCCATACGGCCATGAAGCTTAAGCCCAAGACTGTGTCACCTATTACTATTACATGATCTTGACATCTTACTATGATTAATTTCCATATAAGAATGATGATTACCGATTTTATTGCCCTTTTTGGATATGAAGTGCAACTATTAACGTATAGGCCACTTGATCACCATCAGGGCTACAGGCCACCACCTCATCCTGGATCTGCAATTACTGGGGTCCCTTGTCTAAGTGTCCACCACTGGTTTGGCCAACTCCTCATGTGCTCCTCCCCCATTCAAGGGCAGCTGCTGTTTAAAAGCTCCGGTAGAGATTGTTGTTCCTGTTGCTGAGACTAGAGACTCTCAAACTACTCTGCACTCAGACTACAACAAAAACTACCTCTACTGACTCTTGCATATACCAACTCTGCTCTGCAGTGATTAAGCCTATACACAAAGGTCCTCTATTGTTAGTCTCCATAGAGACTCTCTTTCTCTCTCTCCGAGTCGACCAAAGGAGGACAGGTTCCCCTTTTCGGTCTTGGTTTCTTCCTCCAGCTTTAGAGAGTTTTTCCTCACCTCTGTCACCCTTGCTCTCTTGCTCTCTAGTTGATTTGTGTTCTGTAAAGATGCTTTGTGACAACATCGGTTGTAAAAAGCACTATATTAGCACTTTGGATAAAAGTTTCTGCCAAATGAATGTAATGTAATGTAAAATAAATAAATCTGAATTGGACTGAAAGTGGCCTGTTTGGCTGACCAGCTTTCTTGCTTCCCAGCTCCCAAATGACAGACGCACCTTAGCCTCAGATAATGAAAGACGAAGCATTTAAAAGTGAAATATAAATTTTGTGAATAAAATACAAATTAGAATGCAAATAAGCACGTAAAGAATAATAAAGTGCTAAAAAGAAAGTATTAGTCAATGTGTCCCACCAATTAGCTTCATGCAAACTGCACGTCTAAATCATCACACGCTCGCCATCGTGTTCAGTGATTTCGAACACACTCACGTATGTGGTTTCGGTGTCTGTGAACATTTACTTGTGCCATAAATGAAAATGAACAAAAGTACAGACATAATACAACACACAGCCTCGTTTTAAGTGCGATGAGGCTTCACACTGTCACGGCATCGTCGTGCGCGTCTGTAACGCGCTGTCTGTAACAGTGATGACGTGGTGGAGTGAGGCAGGGTAAGACTGCAGGCTCTTTCACACTGCGCAGGGACAGCAGGCGCTACAGAGAGCGTGAGTCAGATTCATTATGAAGCTCATGCAGGGACAAACTGCAGGGTGGAAGGGAACAGCGGGAGACAGAGCAAGTCAGGTTTACAACTGCCTGCAGTGGAGAGAACTCAGAGTACTGAAGAAGAGAGACAGGGAGAGAGAGAGAGAGAGAGAGAGAGGGAGAGAGAGAGGGAGAGAGAGAGAGAGAAAGAGGGAGAGAGAGAGGGAGAGAAAGAAAGAAACAGAGAAACAGGGAGAGAGTGTGTGTGTGTTTGTGTGAGTTTACGTGTGTGTGTCTATGTGTATGTGCACAATGAGGCTTAAGACGCAGACACGCCCCTCCAGTTACTCAGCCAGACGCCAGAAGAAAACAAACACAGCTGAATGTTGCACACACACACTCACACACTCGCAAACACACACATACACACACACACACACATATACACACTGACTCACAAACATGCACACTGACAAACATACACACACACACACACACGCATTCACACAATCACACAGCAAACACATTTATACACAGGACAAACATCAGTGATCCACCAAAACGAACATTATTAGCCAAAATCGATATTCAGGACACACAGCATTGAAAACAGAAACAGAAACGGAGAAGGCAGAAAATGTTTAGGTGGCTTAAGTATTACATTTGTATCTTGTGTGTGTGTACATGTATATATACATATACATGTAATAATGTTTATTAGAGGTTGGATGATACTAGTTATTCTGTACTACATACTAAAACTCATCCACCGAAACAGTAGAAGACATTCTGTGTGCTGTATGAAGCAAATAAACAAGACACGCTTGTGTGTTTGCCGCCTGGCGCTCTATGAGTCGTGTATAATCAGGCTACAATCATGTTGGTACAGCAGAGGCATTCAAACAGCTCGAGTGCCCTTACCTGCCTCCCTTTACATACTTCATTAAATTACAGCTCAGGCCAGTCAAAACCAAAACAATACACCGGGCCGCTGCGGGACGTTTGTTGCAAAAATCCTTCCGATCTTAACTGATTCCGACCGTGAGCTATTAATATGAAATAATAATGTATCGTATATTTTTAAATATATGCAAATAATACGTTTGACACAGATTAGACAACTAGATGACAAGAGTATCCACTAGTGACCACAGTGGCCAGCAGTGGACAGAATGGTTGGGTACAGTGTGTGATTTTAATAAAACAGCAGTTTACGTCCAAGAGGAGAGTCTAGAAAGTGGTTTTTAGTGGTAAATTCAAGGTCAAAGTGATTTATTAATGTGGAAATGCCAGACGAAACCAGTTCTCAATCACTCATAACTGTAAACTGCATAAAAAGCATCCAGACAGACCTCCAGACAAAACCGAGCTGTTTTACTGGAAGGCGAACCAGCCAATCAAAAACCACGGTTTTAGCTTAACACGTAGAGGCAGAATAAATGGTGACCTGTGGTCATTTTAGCATGAAAACAGGACATACAGAGTATTTTATATAGACACAGTACTGTGCAAAAGTCTTACGCACCTGGGAAAATTATACTTAAAAGCTGTTTCCTACTGGGCAGTAGTCTTAAGAATATTACAATAAATACAAATAACATTAATACAGTAAACAGTGGTTTTATGTTTGGCAAAGTGTTCACTTAACCATTTCCAGACCTCCTTCCTCATGGAAGCCCAGTATCAATTGTTGCTCCATCAAATACCTGGTTTGCTCTTTTTACTTCATTAGACTAAATTAGGTGTGTTGCTTATGGAATTTTATAAATCCAAGCAAAGGCTGGAGGCATCGAGCAGAAATCTGGAACCAAACTTGTGCTCTTCTAACCAGCTCGCAAAATATCAACTACTTTTTAGAAAAAAAATCACATATTTCTTGTCTATATTTATTCTGATGTTCTCTTGTGTTTTTGCTGGCAGAAAAAATCTCACCGCTGATACAAATGGCATCAAACAATTAGCATAGGGGCCTAAGACTTTTGCACAGTACTGTATATGTTTCAACACACACACACACACACACACACACACACACATACCCACACACACACACACAGGGCTCTGTGTTGTACACACAGGAGCTGCTGTCCTGCCGCACAGAAAGACTGCTACTGTTTGACTATGTGTGTGTTTCGTTCAGTGGAGTTCACAAACAGAACAAGGACTGGCACGCACAATATTTACACAAATATACACAAACACGAGTCATCAAATTAGTCCAATTTGGTTTGGGCTAATTAAAATGCTCGGCTGACCGTGGCTGTAGCAGTGTGTGGCAGCAGACAGAAGCTCACAGCCTCATTAACTGCAGCAACACTGCTCTCGTCTACTCTGTACCATTCAGACCACACTGACCTGCAGACCTTCCCTCAGACTCTCTTTTCTAAACACACACACACACAGACGCATACACACACCCAGCCTGTCCCTCCCAGTGAATAATCAGACTCACCGCTGTTGCGGTTCTTGCGATTGGATTTGCCACCACTCAGAAGCGCCTTCAAGCTGTTCCTGAACATGGCTGCACCGTCTGCACACTATATAGAAATCTGTAGAGAAAAAGAAAGAGAGAGGGAGAGAAAGAGAGATAGAGAGAGAGAGAGAGAGGGAGAGAAACACAAACACACTGCATTAGCCATGAGCAAACAGGACAATGGCAATCCTGCGGTAATCCAACTCAGTGCAAATAACAGGGAGCTATTTGTCTTTTATTATTTCATATTGCACCATAAAGGAAGACAGACAAAACTTTGAATGATGACAGCAGCAACAAAAGAGTTCATAAATCCCAACAACATTAAAAAAATCAATCGATTAAGGAAATAACCAGCAGTCGAAGCTCTGATGTGAACACAGGACAGGACAGTGTTACCCCTACCATTAAACAGGATAGGCATATGAACTCTAATTTCCAGCTAAAGTCACATGCTGCCCTGCATCAGCTTTATCAGCATGCATTTCCTGAATGAACTGTCTTTTATCGGGGTCTTTAAGGGTTGAATGGTGGGTTTCTCGAGGCCCAAATGCCACCAAACACCCTACAGCAGCATTTCCCGAACCCTGCTGTGAGCTGGAGCTTTGACTCTGGGGGGCCTTCCTGAAGCTACCAGGATGGAGCAGAGATCCCTTCTCTCTCTATCCCTCCCTTAGGTCTGCTCACCTGCCGCATGGTCCCCTCTGGCTGCTCTCCACAGCGCTGCAGGGCTTTGCAGGCGCTTCTAGACTCTATCTGCGGCCTTCAGCTGCGCTCTGGGGCTTAGTGCCCCCTCTGGCCACTTTCTCTTCCCCTTATTTAAATTCTTTGGGGGCATAAAAGCATAAATGTTAGTGAACATGTGGTACATGTCCAACCTATAGAAGAGAGTGGCAGAGCAGAGAAATTTTTAAGTACATGGAGTGGCTCTGGAAGCGTAGGATGTTAACTTTTAATGGCTGAAGGAAAGCAAAACCAAAGTCCTTAAAGCACAGTAACACAGTAACAGTGTTACACTGACTTTGTGCATCTGATGACATAAAATCAACAAGTTTGTTTGAAAATTTGTTTGTCCTTAAAGTGTTGTCTTCTATGTACTGCAGTCAAATCAGTGCTTTTTACAACCAAAGTTGCCACAAAGCAGCTTTACAGACTCCAGGTCCGAGCCCCTAGTGAGCCAAAGGCAACAGAGTTGAGGAAAAACTCCCTGAGCTAGAGGAATAAACCTTGGGAGGAACCAAGACTCAAAAGGGGAACCCATCCTCCTCTGGAGGCCCCGGAGAGAGAAGGAGAGTCTCTACGGGTATAACTAACAAGAGAAGGCCTTCATGTACAAACAGATGACAGATTGGCCATCTACAGCTAACAAAGTTGGTGCAGGTAAGAGTCCATAGAGGTAGATTTTGTTGGAAGAGTAGCTGAGAGTCTGTAGTCCACAACAACAGGAACAACACCCTTCATCTGACAGGAAAAAGTAATCACAGAGAGCCTAACTAAACAAGCAGTTGTGTCTGAGTTTCGAATATTATTCGGAAGGGCATTCCAGAGCTGGGAGGCTTTATATGAAAACGCTCTTCCCCCCGCTAATTCTGGGGACGAGTAAAGGTTCACATACATAGTGAGATGAGACAATGTTTCTCCATTGACCACGGTGCAACATACAGCAGCATACAACATTCAACAGAGTACAGGTAACTAGCAGCACCTTGATCTGAGTGAGTGCAGCGGTTCATAGTCAGACATT
>JBBPCZ010000148.1:1651436-1670504 GCA_037974445.1 Brycinus macrolepidotus | reverse complement strand
TCAGGACTTCAGTTAGATGGTCTTTGTTCTGCTTGAATGATTCATACGTAGGTCACTGTGTGTCTTAACAAACAAAATATGAAGAAATGAGGGGTGGATCGAGACTTTTGCACAGTACTGTATGTATGTACGTACGTATGTGTGTATCTACCTATCCATCCATCCATCCATCTATCTATCAATATCTATATATATGCTAAAATTGCAGAGAATCATAACATTTCTGTAGAGATACAGATACAGTAAAATTACTAAGCAAATCTTAGCAAATCTTAGCAAAGTAGTCCAGCCTCACAATAATATTGGTCAAATGTAAACATCTGCCTGATGCCAGACACTCTTTTTAAGTAATTATCTACCAGTACCAATATAATTCTGATATCACATATCCTGCTCCCAGCTGCTCTCTGCAGTGATACAATTTTTCCAAGAGATGTATCGCAGTAGAGAGCAGCTGGGCACAAATCAGCTAAGAAACATGAAACTGGCTTGATTACAAGGATTAGGTCAAAGCATCTACAGATGTTCATACTTTTACAAATGGTTAAAGGCTACAGTGCGGGGAACAAAACTAAAAATAAACATTCCTGAGCTCTACACATCCTAAAGAAATACATGGTTTCTTGGTATATATTCTCAAATCTCCTATACACTTTTCGACTGTCCCTTAAAGTTAACCGTTCAGTCCGAAAGCATGAACTGGTGAATAGGTGTAAGAGCTTCCAAACCTTCTTTAGTTCAAACACATATGGAACAAGCACATCCCTGCCGATCCGCCTTGCCAGGGTTTCTCTGTCTTGGGAACTATAACCACTAGATGGCTGCACTCAGAATGAATTGTTTGGAACGGAGTGAATGCAGATTTATACAGCTCCTAGAGAGTATGGCTGGGCCTGATCCAAATGGACAGGAATGAATGCTACGGAACTGCATTACACAGCTTTCCACTTAAAACTTTTACCCTGTGGATTTTTATGGAGCCCAGATGATTCTGATGCACAGCACTTTTTGAGCCTGCAAAGCTGTACGCACACGTAACAGCCATGAAGGGTCTAACCGCATGCCACAGTAATACAACCACCCGCTGAGGTAAAAAATACAGTCATTTTTATAATGGTCATTCAGTTTTCTCTGTTTGTCTCCAACCTACTGGGTCAACCCTCATAAACCACCTCCTCTTTTCAGTGTATGTACCATCTTATGTTCAAAATATAGAGCCAAGATGCACCATGTTCAAAACATGGCATCAACATACATCACGTTATGTTCAAAATATAATGGAGACAAATCGAATCTTAGCCATGTGTTGTACTACACAGGATCCCATTCCTGGCCAACTGACCTTATCGAGCATGTTCAGATCTGGATTAATGTGTGTTTATTTTTTTTCACCATGCACCATCATTCAGTGTTTGTCTTGTTCTAACAATAAACAGCTGAGAGCTGTTTAGAACAAATTAACTTTGCGATGCCTTTTGCGTCATTTCAGGATGCAGGTAAACACGTGTCACACACTCACACAAATGTGAACCATCATGCTAGAAAGACTCAATCTGAGCCAAAAATAATCAGTACTGAGCAATGAGGACTGCAATGTGAACATTGCCTTGGTATTCAACCAAACAATCCCTAAACCAACCAAACAATCACTAAACCACCCAAACAATCCCTGAACCAACTGAACAATAACTAAAACACCCCAACAATCACTAAACCAAACAATCACTTAATCAACCAGTCACTAAACCAGTCACTAAATCAACTGAACAATCGCTAAACCAACTGAACAAATACTAAACCAACTAGTCACTAAACCAGCCAATCAATAAACCAACCAAACAATCACTAAACCACCAAAACATTAACCAAACCATCCAAACAATTACTAAAACAACTGAACAGTCATTGAACCAAGCACACAATCACTAAACCATCCGAACAATCACTAAACCAACTGAAAAATTACTAAACCAACTAAACATTCACTAAACCAACAAATCACTAAACCAACCAATACAATCAGTAATGATTCTGAAATCAGATGAGGAAAAAGGTGACTCAGTGACGAATGACGAGAGGGGGGTCTCAGACGAGAGTAGGACAACAGCAGTTTTTAAGCAAATCTTTGACTAAGCTACAAATAATCGTGAGGTTGTGCGAGTTGTATTCCTGTGTGAAGACTGTTAGGATGTTCAGTCATACAAATAACCCACCTGAGCAATCACTAAACCAACTGAACAATTGTTAAACCAACCAATCACTAAACCAACCAATCACCAAACCAACCAATCACTAAACCAACCAATCACTAAACCACCCAAACAATCCCTAAACCACCTGAACAATCACTAAACCAACTGAGCAATTGTTAAACCAACCAATCACTAAACCAACCAATCACTAAACCAACCAATCACTAAACCACCCAAACAATCACTAAACCAACTGAACACTCAGGAATGGTTTGAAATCAGAAAAGGTGACTCACCATGAGTGACGAGAGGGGGGTCTCAGGGGAGAGCAGGACAGCAGCAGTGCTTGGGACCTCTTGCTTGTGGCCAGAAGCCCAACTCCCATCTCCTACAGGCTTAACCCTGGATAGCTTTCTGTCGAGGGGAAAACACAAAGAACAATAAAGCGTCAAGGAGTGTTTGATCACCAAAAGATCAGTCATCATGCTCAGAATACTCTTACTAGAAAGCTAAGTGAACTAGAGTCAGATGTTAAAGACAAAGTCTACACAGCTTATGTCTCAGGAGACTGGAGTCAGTTCAATGCAGCATGGCTCTCTGGAGAGGCCAGCGTGAGTGGAAGTGGAGGCAGGCCGACACTGGGGGGTTACGTGAGCACCGTGTAAAATACACCTACGGATTAATTAACACATGAGGCAAAACATTAACACATGTCAACACACATGAGACTGAGCTGTGGATGCATGACACAAGCCCCTCATACCTCTACCGAGGCAAGAATAAGACAGAAGGAGAGGGGAGTGAAAGAATACAAAAAAAGAAACTGAGCAATGGATGGCAAGAGGAAGAAAGCCCAGGAGAAACAGGGAAGGAGTAGGAGAAAAATGTGGGCAGTAACGTGGGAGTAATCAACTAACCAGTACCCATGATAAAAATCTTCAGTTACAGGAAATACTACTTGAGATTTGCACATTGACTTTACATTGAGACCAAACCCCCACATAAACACCAATACATTTTTCACTCAAGATTCAACTAAATCAACAGAGTCTAACAATCTGTAACTCAACACGGCCAAGACTCACTAGTTTCACAGAAAAAGGACGTTTGATTAACAAGCAAGACAACCAGCCACAAACTGTTGTTGTGTGGCATCTAGGTGCAGGCAATTGTCAAAACAGTGCCACAGCAAAAACAGACTCGTGTGAAACAAAGTGTTACACGGTGGCACAACAGTTTTGTTAATGAGGCAATTGGCTTCTCAAGTTTTTTAAATAAATTAAATGGGTTACAGGTACTGGTGAATGGTAGTATTTCCCTTCAGAAGCAGATGCTTACACGTTTTTAATGCAAACCACTGATCTTTTGAATCAGCCATCTAATTTGCCACAAAAGAAAAAAGGGAACTCAGGTACGTTTCCGTTCTTAGGGTGAATAAAATACAATATACATTAAACAAAAGCATCAGACTGTCAATTTTTAACTTTCCCAGTAACCAAAACTTCCTCGGAAAGCTCTTCAGTAGTATATTTGTATAACAGAAACTACAAGCAAGAGGAAGCAATGGGGAAGGCATGAGAGAGAGAAAAACGGCTGCCAAAACTCAGTCAAGGAAACAGGAATGGAAGGGAATAGACTCGGAGCAGTGGCCGGCTGTCAGAACCATTTCCCTCTGCTGTGGCCCCAATCCATTTACTCCGCTCCAGCCCACTCCTTTCTGCATTTTCTCTTTCAGAGCACACCGTGACCTGCAGGATGGCTAGTGGTCTGTCAGAGGCTCTGAGGAGCCAGCAGTAGCAAGAGAAGAGGATCTAAACTACCTTGTTGTGAGGGTAACAGCTGTCCCCTGGACCGTAATTAAAAAGAAGTACTACTACAACCTACAAGTGGCCTGAGTCAGTAACCAGGTGACTGCAGACAGAGTTAGTAAACTACACTGTGGTGTTGTAAAATTCTGCGGTGTTCAAGTTAACCACCAGTACAGACTTCAGGCTTTCCATTTTTTTATTATAAAGGATTAATGTTATATTTATTACAAATATACACCCAAATTCAGCTCAACCACAGAAACTGAGATAAGACAATGAACTCTCTTATACACCAGACATACATGTTGATATCAGAATCATATCAGTATTGGTAGATAATAGCCTAAATAACCCTTATAGCCTAAATAGCCTTTTTATTTCTCTTGTTGCACTGAGCACGTTTATGACAAAAGAATTTCCCTTCGGATAAATAAAGTTCTTTCTTATCTTATCTTATCTTATCTTATCTTATGTTATAACACTGACATTGGACAGATGTTTAGATTAGACTGATGTTTCAGCCGATAAGTGACAATGTGTTTATTAAAGTGCAGAAGATCAGAATGCCAAGATGACACTGTGCTTTTGAGCTAAAATGATGATCATTTTGGCATGTTCTTTTGGGAGGTGTAGTTTCAATATCTACATTTTATAAACTGACATCAGCACTGATACATACAGACATGAAAAATACTGGAAATTGGCATCAGCTGACAATTTCCATTTCAGTGCCTCTCCACTATGCACTAAAACTAAACACAAAAACAGAAGTGTGGTTCAGTTAACAGTTAAGTTACAGAGGAATTGCTCACTGCGGGTGCGTTTCATGTTGAGTGGGTGTTTTGGAGTGCTGACTGAGTCGAACATATTGTTCGGTACAGGCAGAGTATTAGCTAGAATGCTTTGAGTCAGGGGATGTAAGGGGAAGAGGAAATGGGGAGGCAGGAGAGTGAGAGAGAGGGGGGGAGAGAGAGAGAGAGAGAGAGACGGAGAGAGAGAAAATGACACGGTTGCTGGGATTTAGAGCACTCAAAGGTGCACAGTGTTCTACTTCCATAAAGAAGAAAATATCTCTGTACCCATCCTTCAGTACTCCGCATCTACACCACAGATACAACAATCTGACCAACAAAGCAGCACACTATTCTTTCTGGATCAGTGAATCACACAACTCAGATTTAGAAGAAACAGTATGGCCTGCCATTAGCTACAGAGATAACCGGCATGATAACTAAACTGGCATGGACAACATCGACAACAAACGATGCAACATACAGCTATTACAGTGGAGGACCAATCCAGGACCGCCCTGCTTTGGTGAACAGGTTTAATCTTTGGATGGAAACAAGACTAACCCATTTTACAGTTTGTGCTGTGCGGTACATCCACATCATTATGACTCAGCAAGCATCAGACTAACTCTCTTGGCTTTGAATGTCTGTTATCTACATTTTTGAATGTGAAGGATCAGATCTTTAAAACTAAACTATAAAAGGTACATCCAACCATGTTCATTAAGTTATTCCACATCGCAAAACCGAGTTCCTATCTTAATTAAAAACACCTGGCTCTAATAATCAGAAGTTCATGATGACCTCTTTGAGATGGATGTTAAATTGAAGTCAGATCTAAACTTGCAGATCTCCAGCATTTAACAGAACCCAGAAGGAGGAGTTGAATTAAAATCCCTACATGAGGGCCAAGCTGGATAAAAACACCTGCAAGAGGGCCAGACTGGACCTAAACATTTACCTAAAGGTTAGGCTGGATGTGAACACCTGGATGTGGGCCATGCTGTATCTCAACATCTGCACGATGGCCTAACTGGCCCTAAACCCCTGTATGACAGAGGACGACCTACTAATCTCCCGCATTAAAATAAATCTTTGGTGCCTGTTCAGGCACTGCTGTGTAGAAGTGGGTGCTGGAAACTCAAATTTATAAAATATAGTATTTCCTGTACTGCCTGCTGGATATCTGTCCTTTCTCGTCTCATTTGACAGTTCAAGAGCTTAACGGTTACGTTAAATCAGTTTTGTCTAGAAGAGAGCACTAAAAGAGCAGAATGGACTTACATAGCCAAAATTTACATTTATGGCATTTAGCAGATGCTTTTATCCAAAGCGACTCCCATTCCCTAACTACAAGGTACAGTCTCCCTGGAGCAACTTGGGGTTAAGGGTCTTGCTCAGGAACCCAGTGGTGTGATGCTGAAGGTAGGATTCGAACCCATGACCTCTTGGTTGAGAGGCACGTATCCTACCCACTAGGCCACTACCACCCCAAATAAAAGGCTAGACAGTTTAATGAATAAGCATCAGCAGGCAGAACTCTGCAAGGCAGTTGCCAATTCTAGTCAAAAACAGGGTTTAATTGGTTTTATAAGAGATATTTAAGCTGATTTATATTGTGCATAGTTTGTTTCAGTGGCAGGGTTGTTTGTGGTTCACTGTTTTTGGACTTATCATGGTACCTATGGTATGGCAAAATCCATATCAGGAGACAATGCCATACTGGCATTCACTTTTATGTCAGTATAAATCCAACTCTACAGCTTTACCACGGTTAAGACTGCGCTCAAATTGACATTATCCACCATAAACGGCAGCCTAACTGTTAGCCATGTTTGAAATAACTCTTGCAACTTCCAACTGTAGTCAATACCCCTGTTATAACATTACCATTACAAAATAGCTGTTGTGCTGCCTGTCCCTCCAAGATAGTTGTAGGGAGTGGGCGGATGGATGGAAGGATAGATAGATGGAGAGTTTTTTCACTCAGTCTAAGGGCAGCGCTCGACTCCCACACACTCGGGTTGTGTATGGGACTACACAACACATGGGCCGAGGCAATGGGAGATGCGTGACGTATGTATAAGTCACCAGGCACTGCTGCACAAAACTGGAGTGCAGCATATTGGCGGAGCTAACTAGATTTGGCCAGTTAGAGAGCTAAGAGCGAGGGAGGACGATAAAAAGAATAACGACAATGGGAGGGGCAGGAGAATGAAGAGAAAGAAAAGGGGAAAGCAAATAAAAAGGCTTAGGCAGGTTCAAACTCGCAGGCAGAGCGTATGAACCACAGTAGAATCTGAAGGTGTTCCAAACACTTAACACACCTTTTTCGTGCTGCCTCAAGCTTAGAAAAACACACAAACACACCGAAAAACAGAAACGCAGGTGTATGTTGTATGAAAGAGGAAATGGATCACATCATTAAGCTATAATATACAAGCTAAGATCCTGTCATGTAATATCCCAACTGGTCACGCTCTTACAAAGATAACAGGTGGGTACCGAGAGCCTCTGATGGAGCAAAGGAAATAACTCCAGGGCCTTCGGAACAGCGCCATTGTTCTGTAAGAATGGCCTCCCTGAAACGGCAGGCTCTGTGCGTTCCCTCTATTGGGACAAGCCAAAATGAGGTGTAATGGTATGCAACAATGCAGATAATGAGGGCCAGCAGGCCCGAGGGCTCTCAATGGCTGCCTTGTGGCCAGCCATGAATAGGTCCTGTCTCAAGCGCCGAACCTACAAAAGACACGGACACGTGTCCCCACGCTCTCCCCAGCCAAAACCAAGAGACAGGAGATAATGAGCAGACGCGTCATCCCTGCCCTTCTATTCTTCTCCAGTCTTGTGGTTTGAATTAAGGGCGGCTGCCTTTCTTCCCGCCCCAGACTTTCTTTGTGTCAGGCAGAAGTTTCATTCAAAAAGCTTAACAAAGCTGCAGGTCCTCAGTCACATAATGTCATTTTGGCCAGAGATATTGAGGGGGAAAAAGTAATCAGACAGCCAGATTCTCTTTGGCACAGCATTCATTTTTCGGTTGTGAACACCTTTGGCAAAAACCGACAACTGGACAGAACACTGTGTGTCCGGCAATTCTGGCCATGTGGCAAGCGACTTTTAGCACTGCATGAGCAATCGAAGAATGGATGACCCCGATTCTTCAGGGATAAGGCCGGGATGGGGAGGGGTTATTCCATGGATGGGGGATGACTGTAGTCTAGACGAACTCACAAGGCAGAGTTGAGGATGTGGGAGGGAGGGTGAAGAGGAAGGGGGATTCAGGCAAACCATCTGTCCTCGGTACACATAAATCTTGATTACAAGACCACAGGAAAAAAGGGGGGAGTGGTGAATGGTGGCAACATATCCTCTGCTGGATATCAGGGAGCCTGACAAAAGATTTGACAAGCTTGTGGTATGGCATGCCATACTGAAACCAGTTTTAATGGTCACAATGACACATTCACCAATATGGCAACAGTGTTGCCCCAACTAGTTACACTTGTCACACCACTGTGCACGGGTGTCAGTTTGTTTTAAAAAATTGAGGGTGACAATGATAAGTCTGACATGTTCATACTTTTTTTCAGTGACCCATGTACTACCAATTTATGTAAGTATTTAGGGCAAAATTTTGGTTGGCAGGGAGGGGATTTTTTTGTTGCCAAGGGGGCTGCCTCTTCAAAATCATGGGCACAACCCAGTGTTTTTATTTACTGATCAGTAAACATGTTGGCTCTCTATCTTAAAAACTTAATTTTATTCATTATTACATTCAACTAACTAAAGATGTTTAAAAAGTGGATGAAATAGGCCTTGACAAAAGTGGTCACACCTATGTCTTTATGTAAAGAAAGGAACACTGTATTCATAGTCACTCAGCTCAAGAGTGTTTGAATCAGTACCTCACACACTTATGCTGTTTTTGCTTTTGCTTATATGGTTAGTATCTACAACCCGGAGCAAGTTAGTATCTGTTGTTCGGGGTTTCCCCTACATTTACATAGGCTGTGTGGTCCACCCAGTTAAACTGACATGCTGCCTGACTTGGATGAAACACATTACAATTGCAATGTAACTGGTAGGTTAAAGTAAAATAAAGTGGCCCTTTATAGTCCCGCGTGAACACATCACAGCGTAAACAAAGTAAAATTCTTTCTCTGCATTTAACCCATTCACCAAGTGAAGCGGTGGGCTGCCACCAACGAGGGCCGCCCGGGGAGCAGAGTGTGGGGACGGTACCTTGCATAAGGGAACCTCAGTGATGAGGCTAGCAGCGTTGGGATTCAAACCCACAACTTTCTGATTGCAGGGGCAACGCTCTAACCATTAGGCCACCAGCTGCCTCCCTAACAATTACTTACTAGCATCCCATTTATTTATGTGCTATGACTTTTTTTATTTTTTGCCCAACTAAAATATTAATGACACCACATATGCATGACAACACAGTTGGCTTCGAAGGATGTGCCACCCAACCTGAAAAAAATCTGTTTCTTTTAACAATGTAAGAGAAACTAGCATCATACATTTCTGCAGTCTTCAGGAAAATTTCTCTGTTTACAAAGAATAAACCAGTCTAAAGTACAAAACCAAAAGACTGTCTAAGAGCACGATGCAACAAAACCCATCAAATTTAGCATTCATCTTTCTGCGCTTTGGTATTTCAACAGCAGAACACTGCACGTTTAAACAGATTTAGACCACAGAAGCACCTGCGAAGCATATAATACACAGTCATATTCCCCAACAGTGACAAAATACCAAAATGGCACCCAGCCTCTCAGAGGCAGCTAGATCCCGAAGGAACACACTGTTCAAGAGAGGACAGAAGAGAGACATCCCCCACCCCCTCTCAGCACACTGTTCAGAAGCCAGTGCCCAAAGCTAGTTACATTTGTCATCCTATCATGTAAAAAACCAGCCTCCCATTTGTCGCTCAATGATCCAATCCACACACACACACACACTGCTATGGCATCATCTCTCATTCCTTTAAAAGCAGCCTGATCTGCTCTCTTTCCTCCACGGCTCCTGCAGCGCTGCAGCTCGAGGGCTTAACGAGGTTAACACCCCAGGCCAGCAGGGCAGAGCGTCAGGCGAGAGACTGGCTGACAGCCTGCTCCCTCAAGCCCCTACAATTGGCCTCTGTTCAGGGCCTGTCACTGCCGTACACTGCAGCTTGGCCAAAGTGTGTCGAGGGAAGCTGAAATGCCATTGTGTGACTCTGCGATGTTCTTGGAATTTTAAAGTGGACCGTAGATAGAGCCTTGGGGGACTCCAGGATAAAGTGTCCATCATGAGTATCCCCACTGGGCCGCAACGTCTGGCAAAGGCATGTTTAATCCTGGCATTTCCCAGCGGGAGGCATTTGTTCTCAGGTTTAACTGAATGTTTGGCCCTGCATTTTGTGCCCATTTTCTAGGCATTGTAGTCAAATGATATTGTGATGCATTATTTTGTGTCTGCCTGTATAGTGCGATTTGTGACAAAGAGAAGACCACAATTCAGGGTTTCACTCAGGGGTTCCTTATATAATCTTTGACAGGTCAATAAGCCCATAAGTGGTTACACGTTTCACAGATGGTGTAGATAATGTACATATTCACATGTATGCACTGAATTACTGCACAGCAAAACTGAATCCTGAACATTTCACTTTTTACTAAACCAGTGAGAACGTTTAGAAATCCCTCTTAAACGTTCCTGAGTTTTACAGGGACAGTCTCTCTCCTTGGAGAAACCTTTCCTGAGGGCTAGTCCAGGATGGAAAAGTAGTCTAACGCCAGTCATTATAAATCAATGTGCTGTCTCTAAGGGGTCACCCAAATTTTATGTTTGTTGCTGGAAGTGTTTTTAATGGCCATGAGAAAGGCTGTCATTACACTGTCAGCAGAGCTCAGCTGTTCTGGAGTGTTAATTCGAACAATAATACGAGGCACGCAAAATACGCTTCGTCTTGGCAATGAAATGAGTGAGAATGGGAGGCAGGAAGTGAACTTAATTACTGTTAACAAAGAAAGCATGTCGACAAGGGGAGGCGTCTGCCCAAGCAAGCAACAACACTTTCCCATACACCCTTGTGACATATGGCAACTGTCACATGGTGCTGACTCTAAAAAAATCTGCTATTGCTTTGATCATTTCATTCTTGGAAGTGAAGATGGAACAACGGATGCTCAAAACAAAACATATAGCAGGCCAGCCACTTCAGCAGTGGCATTAACGTTATCGCTCCCAGTCTTGACAACTTGGCAAGAAATCAATGTACAAGCTGAGCAGCGGTGGAAAAAAGTCGCTGAACAGGCTATTAATGCTTTCTTTGTTCTACAATGATAAGAAAAGATTCTTGAATCTCTCAAGTATTTACTGCCCCAATCTTTGGTCAGATGGCATTATAACTGATGGCTTGAATGGTGATTTGTGGACCAACCAACCAAGATATGGCAATGATCCTCTTCAAGTTGCAAAGAGCTTTCAAGTCTCACGAAGAAAAGGCCTCTGCAGTTTCTGAATGATCCTCTTGACTGAGACTCCATAAATGGGACGCCACAGTGCACTTGTAGAAGAGCAACAGCATGAGACTAATTTGCTGGTTGTGGCGCTGGAATGTGCCGGATATGAGCTGGGACAATAGGATAAAAGCCTTCTCTTGAATAGAGACGCAGACAAGATGGCATTTTAAAATTAGCTTTCCCTAAACCGACCCCCCCCCCTTCCCAAATTCCCGCTCATTATATCAATTACGCACTGCTGTACCACCCGAGTGGAAAATTGCAATTTCACACCCAGCTCTGTGCCACACTGTAGGGCTTTGCTTTGCCAGTTGTAAGTGTGACAGGGGAGGTTAAAGGTTACTGAAGGAGATCAGAGAGCTGGCAAACCTGGTATATGTGGCATGACACAGGGTAAAAGGCTAAACATATTACCTTTACATCAAAGGGGATTTTATCAGAGATAATGGTTTAGTCTAAGGACTAAAATTAATCTGTGTCCATGAGACCAGGCTTACCTGTTTTAGTAATACGATCTTTTTCCTATTCCTAAACTCAGATCAGTTATAGCAAGGAATAGCATGAAAACATGAGGCAAACTGATTTTGCTATATTCTTCCCCGCTGCTACTTTACTGACATATGATCAAGGTCAACTCTACCAATTTAAGCTTTAAGCGTTTGGCAAAGTAGGGAAGCTGTTTTCGAGGGTGAGCCAAGACCAGAGTACTGATCCTCAATCTTTCCGAAAATGGCTTGAAATGAATCCTGGTGAAGGCCAATGTGTGTGAAGACCGTCTGATCCCAAGCGACTTGATAGGTGCATTTTGTCTCCCTGCTTCAAGTACGGTTTTAACAATAAGGAATGGTGGAAAGTAGAGTGAGTACTGAGGTTATAGAGAAAAAACACATGTCTTATGCCTTTCTAAGTGGCTAAAAATCTTCCCATGTGAGAACGGGAACATGTTGCATATCCCATAACTGATGCTCATCATTGTTTGAGGGCCAAGCTTAGTGCAGGAGAACAATAAATAAAGGTACGATTCTGAGGTGAACTTCCATCTTTCTATAGTCAGAATCAGTAAAGCAATGAACCTGTTATTTATCACTTTGCTGAAAACAGTACTGACAACTGTGACATACAGAACCGCGCAATCTATCCAGATGAAATTCTCGTGTGAATACAAACCCCAAACACAGGAGCCCAGAGCTGGTTCTGGGTGCAGACTCAATATTCAGAACAAGTAAAAAATGCCTAAGAAACATCACGTATGCTTAAAACCCATGTCCTTCACTTATTCATAGGCCCACTTGGAATAAATTCAAAATCTCTTCCCCCAAATCTTCCTGAGCAATAATGGGAAGACCAGGCAGTGTACGGACATATATCAGTAACCTGGATGTTTGAGGAGATATGTTTTTGTCTTGTTTTGAACTTGTATTTCTAGTGGGTCCCATTATCATGATAAACGATTCTGTGTATCTGGTAATTTAATCCTGAATGGTAAACAGAACCATCCCGTTTGTTTCATAAATCCAGTCATGGTTCTAAGGCCTAAAACTAACTGGTCACCAAGCGAGAAAAGTTGGTCCTTTGAAGAAAGTCTTGTTACAGCACGCCAGCAATCGTGGAACTGTTGTTTGACCATAGGGATCAAAACAGAGAAATGAGACTGGTGATGACACAAAGATGTAATGCGAAACCCATAATCCATCCTTAGTTTTCTTGAGGGCTGAGTCACCTGGTATTCCTGGCTGAATGCATTGTGATTTATTTGGTCTCAGCCACGCTCTCACAAACACCCATGGCTCTGTGCTGACAGTGATCCGTCGCTATTGTGCCTTTTAGCCTCTGCAGGGTTCGCTCACTGCAACGTGATACTTGGTCTCCTTTGGGTATGTAATCATGAGCTCTCAGAACAGAATATTCAATAAACTTTTTTGGCCTGGCAGCACAAACGAGCCGAAATGACGGACTCTGCCCACTGCATTTTAGAAAAGGAGGTCTGTCAAAGCTTTCTGTCTGCCTTTGGCGGCAGGACAAGTTCAGGCATTGGTTTATTTACCTACCACCTGTAGTGCAATCCCAACAGAGCGTTTCTCCATTGAATTATACTACCAGAGAACCATAACAGCCCCTGAGCCATACCACTTCTGAGTGACATCTCAGTCATCCTGCCACCAGATTTCAGCAAAACGTCAGTGGAATCTAATAGCCCATGAACATTTAAGCAACTTCTGCAATGAGGATATGAGTCATAATGCAAATATTCCCACAAGATCCGACTTGGCAAACCTCGCCTAACCTGCAGAACACAGTCTGAGAGTCGTGACACGCGCTGTATTCAACCTCCGCTCTGAAAGGTCATGACCATGGTAGCGGCCAATTGAGTTTCAATGTGTCCAGCTCAGCCAGTTCAGCTGCACTGCAAGCTGAAATTCAACACACGCCCAGCACTCGCTGCTGCAGATTGGTCAAATATTTGATTTCATGGGCCTTAGTGAATTGAATCTCCTGAAACAGCAGATGGAACTGATACTAACCCACAGCAGTGACAAACTACCGACTGTACTTACTCCCACTGAAGCAGAGTTACTGTAAAGTCTGTAAAACTGACTCGACAGTAATGACCTCAGGACAATTGCGTCATCGCCGACTGTATCTAACAAGGGTCTCTTTGTCAAGGAGGTTTACAGAAGTGGAAATACAAGAAGATGCTCTTCTCAAACTCAGTTCAAGAGTGATTCGCATGTCCATTACCAGGCAAAATCTAATTAAATGACACTGATAACCTCTGATGAGTTCTTCAGTTCTAATGTAGATAATACGCACCAGCAAAAGCAATAACAACACTAATCTGTGATTCCCCAGGCTCATGCCTCATTCGTTATTGTTATATTGAGTAATAAATTACTACAAGTCATCTTGTTCATTATTAACTCAGTAATTATTAACTCAATAATTATTAACGGATAAAATTCTAATAATTCTAATTTATTCAAAACTCAGATTTCAGATAGATAGATAGATCCTTTATTGTCATTGTGTGTCATACAATGAAACTCTGTTTGGCGCAGTCCCATTAGCAGCATCCTAAAACATTTCAGTTCAGTAATCAATTCAGTAACCATTCACGCATACTCCTCCACACACTCATTCCTACTGTAAACATGGACGGTGTTAAATGAATACATACACACATATATTTAACAAGAATATAAAATAGATTGTCCAGTAATGAACATATATATATATATATACATATGTATGTATATGTATATATGTATACACACACACACACACCATGCCTTGATGAGAAAGTGGGACATACACACTATTGGTCAGGTGGTTTTAATGTTTGTACCAGCAGATAAGAACTCTACACATCCCTGAAGCGAATCAGAGGGTAAAGGCAGTTTTATCCAGAATAGTAGCGTTTACAGCTGAGGCACACCTCCTGCTACTCCAGCAAGCTATCAAGAACAAAACTGCCCCTGCTAGTGCGCAGAGAGGAGCTGAGATTGATCAAGCATGTGGACCTCCAATGAGCATGTCTACTACATGTCAGAGGACGTCTTACAGGGTGTGTAACCTTCAGCAAAAATAGCACGGACTGACTCAGTGAGGACAAGCTGAAGTCAAGTGAGCCGTGGTATTCTGAAGGATGAAACCACTGACTGGGCATTTTTCAGTATGGCTACAGTTAACTGTGATGTTTCTGATAAAACTGAGCTATAAATGAGCTAAAAATCATAATCACCATGAAAGCTGTTAAAGCATCACAAAGTTATGGAGCCAAACATTTCTCAGAGTCATTCTTGCTACTGCTATTTAGCAGCTTAGGACACGAATGGTAAGTGTTACCGCTGTGCGGTGGGGCCAGGGTGTGTTTGGTGATGAGGACAGGATCGCATCTCTGGGGAGAGTTAAGGCGTGCCATGTGCCATTCAATGAAAAACTGCAGCTTGATTAAGATGAATTCAACATGCTCCATATGGTTTCATTAAAATAGGTTTATTACCACCCTTACAGCTTTCTAGCTTAAGTCATCGAGATCTTTTAAGTATTAAGCTTTGAAAAGCACAGAATCTGTTTGGAAGGAGCTTATATACAAATTGAAAACTGAAAATCATCTCAATTAAGCATAATTTATGGGTTTGGATCAAAAAATTCAAGCGGTTGGGTATTCATTTATTGCGATGATATCTTTTTTAAGCTACAAAATTGGAAGCCTAAAATATATTTCATTAGCAAAGGGCTTTAGATAGGAGAAGTATTGTTAATATATAAAGAAAGTGGTATAAATAAATAAATAATAGCTGGTTTAGTTTGCTTTAATACATTCATAAATTCATGAGAGATTCATAAAAGCTCCATCTGTGCAACAAGCGATTTCTTTTATGATGCAGTAAAACAGGAACCACGCTGCCCCCTGAACTTCCTGCAGAGTATTACAGTCTGATATACACATTAGAACATAATAATAATAATAATAATAATAATAATAATAAACATTTTTATTAACACAGTGCCTTTCTCTAACTCTAAGTTGATTTTCAAATAGACATTGAACAAGAAACAGCATTTAAAAGACAGTAGTGGATAAAAACATTAAACAGTCCAGATCACAACAACACAGATTACAGCAGCAGCAAAGAACAAATCGATAGGAGAATTCAACAGACGAGGCAGAGCACTGAGAGAAAAGATACGCTTTTAATTGAGTTTTGAAAGAGGCAAGAGAGGAAGCATTGCAAATATTCAGAGGGAGGCAATTCCATAGTTCGGGAGCCACAACCCTGAAAGATCTACCACCCATTGAACACAAAAATTACGTACTTTTAAAGGAGTATGGTCTACATATTGGCATTTTTTTCATAGCTAACATTAATGTCTTTGTCGAACGACTGGCACATTTCATAGCTATCCATCTAATTCAGCTGGTGTGTATTCACCTCCACACACATGAGCACTGGAGCCACAGGCCACTGCAGAAGGTTGGGGCACCAGATAGGTGGGCAGCTGCAGCCTTTAAAGTTGCTCAAAGGGAAAAAGCTCTCCCTCTGCTCACCCTCTCTCCTTCTTCCTGTTCCAACATCAATCTCTCTCTCTCTTCGTTCTCACTCCCTCTCCTTTTTTCTCTCCCAACCTGAATATCTCTTACCTACTCCCCCCCACCCTCTCTCTCTCTCTCTCTCTCTCTCTCTCTCTCTCTCTCTCCCTCCCACGCTGAGCACTGGATGCTGGGCCAGAGGGGTGGAGGGTATTTTTAGCCAGCGCCGTGTGCTGAAACAGTAGAGAGCTCTGTGCCCTAGCAAGGACAAACCTCAGCCACCAGGAGAGAGGAGAAAGGAGAGATGGGAGGAGGGCCTCGGAGCACTAGGACATTTCTGCACTCCCTACAGAAACGAAGAGAAAGAGGAAAAGCTGTCGCCTCTCAGATCTACCTACACAGCCTCACTTCAGTATATCAGCCCTTTACTACACACCGATCTAATTATTCTACCGTTCCGTGACTCATAAGGAGATCTGATGCTATGCATCAATATTTGGTATCGATTTTGTCCCAATATTAGAGCATATCAAGTCACTCCTGCTTGGTCAGATGATCTAGGACTGCTTACAGTAAGGAGAGCCAGGATGATCAGCTTCACAGTGGTCAATGTCTGTTGTCATAGTCAGTTCTATTAATAATACAGTATTATTATTTACAAAAATACAGCAGGAACTCCTAAAAAAGGTTTCTGCTATATTCCTACCATAAATGTCATGCGAAACGTTTTCCATGTCTGGAAATAAGAAACCATATTTTCATCCTCTCTACTTTCAATTAATTACTGCTCTAACCAAAAGTTTAGATAAGATAAGATATAAGATAAACCTTTATTAGTCCCACAGGTGGGAAATTTGCACTGCCATGGCAGAAAAAGGACAGAACAAAGAAAAGAGCAGCAAAAACAATAGAATAAAAACTATACAGCACAACAGTACAGTATAAAAAGTACACTATACAAATAATCTAAAAACACACATATGGACGTGTGTACTGAAATATATATATGTTTATATATGTATATGTAAACCTAGATAAGTATATGTATGCATGTACACATTCATGGATATATATAAATGTAAGAACACTGTGGATATATATATATACACAGGTACGCAACAGAGTGACAGGCATTCACAAAAACAGTAATAATTCACCAAGATAAATTAGACATTTCTCCCAGCAATATTCCACCACAAAAACTGCACATGTTGTATCAGGAAATTGCACTCAAGAGAAATACTGCACGTAAGAGAAAGTTGTGCGGTAGCCAAATTTCATCTTTCGTGCCCAATAACATTAAGAAACACAAGCTCATCATGACGAAGCCGTGGCGGAGCTGAATGTGATGGTGGAATACGTCAGGCAAATCAGATCCTTTAAAGCAGTAGTTCCTAAGCTTTCTCTGCAGGGCCCCCCCTTTTCTAGATAGGAACATTATTGAGCCCCCCCATTCAAACAACACAGGTTCAGATTCAAACTTTAATCCAAGTTTAATCCATTGGTGCGCCCCTCTGCGCCCCCCAGTTTGGGAACCACTGCTTTAAAGGAAGTTTTCCTGCAGAAAATGACTTGATTTTCTGTGAATCTTGCAAAAAACTCAAGCTTGACCAGCTGGCCAAGAATAGAAAAAACAATAAACGATCAAAACTTAGCTTTTGAATTTGCCCAAACTCAAGCCAGAGCCACACCGGACTGCTGCCTCACTATTGTCTTCGCTTGCTCGCATGCTAGCTAGTTTAACGGCTAATGCTTGCTAGCTTAAAGGCGAATGTTAGCTAAGTAACTAGTTTAGGAGCTGTGAGGAGCCGAGGAGCTGCGTTTTCTGTTTTCTTTTCCTCTTATTTGCCTCAACCAAAAAGATTAAAACACAGCGAATTTACATTTTTTTTTTCAGTACAAACATACAAATATGAAAGCCACCAAAAAAACTGCCTTGAGCTTAAATAACTGCAATTAAGCAACTATGCAAAACCTGTGGCAGGCCTAGGTGTGTGTATAAAAAACACGACCATAGTGTTTCGCAATCTGTTGGCCATGCAAGAAAGTCATTCATAATTGGTCGAGATGCTCACTACACATAGTAACAAACACTGTGATTGGTCAGAGGTGTCATTTGCACACAGCAACTTCTTCAGTCGTATCAGTGCAATACACTGTGCCATTTATAATAGAGAGATTATGAGTTTCAGTCTGTAAGTGGTGCACCCCCTCACCTCAGCAGGTAGCCTAGTGGTTAGGGCGTTCGCCCTGCGATCAAGAAGTCGTGGGTTTGATTCCCAAGACTGCTGGGTCACCTCTGAGGTACCCTGAGTAAGGTACCCTCCCCACACACTGCTCCCTGGGCGCTGTGTTCCTGGCTGCCCGCTGCTTCACTTGGTGAATGGGTTTAATGGGTTAAATGCAGAGGAAGAATTTCTCATCCTGATTTGCTTTCAGCACAAAAAGGGGTTTTCCAAAAAATCCCTCATTGGTACAGCAGTGAAGGACGACTCCTCTTATCTGTTTCAGTGATCTGTGATAGTGTGTGTTATTGGGTGAGATGCCGAGCAGCAGTTGCCCACTGGTGAAACATGCTAAATCCTCCCCCCAGCGCTAGGCCGGGGTGGGGCGGTGATCTGAGCCACTCCAGATGTTATCAGGCCTCCAGGCTAATCGTAGCAAGCCTAGGTAAAGAGCTGCAGTTCTTGCATGTTTTGTAAGTGCACACACACACACACACACACACAC
>JBBPCZ010000148.1:1633673-1648846 GCA_037974445.1 Brycinus macrolepidotus | reverse complement strand
GTGTAAGCACAAATGTGCAGAATGTATACACACACACATGCAAACACACACACACACACACACACACACACACACACACACACACATACACATCTTCTCTCTCTCTCGACTCTCATTAATAATCCACTACAGAGTTGGAATCCACAAGCTCCTCAGAGGTTCATTCAAACACTGTCTCTCTCTCTCATTCTCTCGCTCTCTCTCTCTCTCTCATTCTCTCGCTCTCTCTCTCTCATTCTCTTGCTCCCTCTCTCTCTCATTCTCTCTTTCTCTCGCTCTCTCTCTCAGTCTTGTTCTCATTCTCCCTTTCAATCTCCATCTCTCTCTCTCTCACTCTCTCTTTCTCTTGCTCTCTCTCTCTCTCTCTCTCACACTCTCTCTCTCTCTCTGTCTTATTCTCATTCCCCCTTTCAATCTCCATCTCTTTCTCTCACCTTCTCTCTCTCTCACTCTCTCTCTCTCTCTCAGTCTCGTTCTCATTCTCCCTTTCAACCTCCATCTTTCTCTCTCTCTCTCTCTGTCTCTCTTTCTCTCTACCCTTCTAATTCCCTCACTCTCTCTCTTCCTCTTCCTCTTAATCACACATGGAATTTTTTAAGACAAAAAGGTGAGAAATCTATCCGGTGTGAATAGTTGAGTATGTGAGTTATCGTTCTGTAGATCAGACGACAGTGTTTCACAAAGATAAGCCACTGAATCAACTGAAAGATCGGGTTCCTGCCGGGCCCGCTGCGCACTGCAGACCTGCTAAACGTTCCATATGATGTTTTTATGTGACTAAAAGAGAAAAAATGCCTGAAATGCTCATCCCCGGTCTGTACCTCTCTCCTCACTCTTCTTTTCACCCTGTGTGTGAGCAGGAATTCCGTCCATCCACACTGAGTGTTATCAAGCGGCCCCCATCTCTCATGATGTTCAGCGAGTGTGTGATTGCTCTCCCCCCCACCGTACAAGACAGAATGAGGCCATGACGGGGCCGGGCCTTCCTCTAGCTGCATAATAAGTAGCCCACGCCGACGCAGAGGCACGCACGAGCGCAGGCACACGCCGAGGGGACGTCCTCATGATTAACGCGCTCCACTGGATCATTTTACGCACCATCCACGACCGGGTCTCAGACTACTGCCACTGGGGCCTTGGTGGAGCTTCCAAACCGGGCCTGCGACGAACACGCAGGAGCCTTAAGTGCTACACATGCTTTTGGATGATAATACCCCATAACTGTTAAAACACAGGTCTCTACTCCTGTGTGGTCTTACGCTGCGGTTACTGTGCTTTAGTACTGCACAGTGTCTATTTTTCACTGGCGGCTCATTAAAACAGAAACAAAAATGCAGAAAGAGTGGATATTTGAACACATCTGTGTTTGTAAGCATAAGATGAGATTTTTTATCATCATTGAATAAAAGACCTGTCTCCTGTCATAGCTTGACACTAAAACAAATGGAGAAACTCCATAATTTCTGTCATTTATTTTGTATTTTTTAATGCATGCAATGCAACGTATTATGTAATCGTGTCAGCATAATTCTGTGACGCCAAAGAAACGCATGGAAAATGACAATAATACCTTTTGACTTGTTCTGAGGGTTAATGTCATCTTTATCGGTTTCCCTGAAGAGGCGCACCCAGAACTCACCGCTGGTGTTCTCTCCCCACGACGCTCGCCTCATTAAGGCAGGGCAGGCATGAAAGAACGCGGTCAGTGGTCTCGGTGGGACAGCGGCAGCACGGATAAGGGCGAAGCAAAGCGTCACACTCATCACCGGGACTACAGCATCCTCCAGTCTCTCGCTACACACACTACAGTCTACTCCAGACTACACAGTCTACAAAGACCACACACTCGTGTGAAGAGAGTCAAATACACGGCATTCCTGGAGAACAGCTCATGCCGTGTGAGAGGCTGTTTCGCCATGCTGCTGGTGTTACCGGCCTTCGTCAAAATGATCATTTTACAGACATTGCAAGTAGCACTCTTGTCATATTTCTTCCTGAAACTAAGCCACGCTTTGGACCTCTATTCTCAGCCACGACTCTTTCTTGCTGTTTCCTGCAAAGCAGAGTTTGATGTCATGACGTCATGAGTTTTGGCAACACGCAACGGTCAGAAAAACATTAAAATGAACTGATAACCTCAGAGGCCATTATTGTTGGAATTATTGTAAATACGATTATTTTGAGTTTCTGACGCGCTACCGTCACTATTACCGTGGCAGAAGAAAGAACAAATTATGTGGTTTGTAGTGCGTAATCTTTTATATTTCTAAATGCAACTTACTTATAGTAGTGAGTAATCAGGCTACAGACTCAAATCTGTCACCTTTAATTTCATTATGTACTCTTTTTTGTTTTACAAGGAAAAAAAATTGGTCGCAAGATAGCAAAACAGCTCAGGCTAATTTACTAGCTAACGTTAGCGGCCAAAATGAGTTTTTCCCCAAACACCTTCCTCATGTCCTCCACGATCCTGATCATAAATTCTTTTTTTTACAATTACAATTACAAAATAGAACCATCCTAGGAGCATGTGAAGGCCTGACAACACACAGACTTGTAGCATTAGCACATGTAGCGTAGTCGGAGAAGACAAAGGGCAGACGGTCTCATCCCTCCCCAGATGAGACTCCAGCACTGAGACTGGAAATCAGCCAGCTAAGCTCTGCTCGGCCCTCAGAGACGCGTTTGTGTGTCTCAGGGTCAGACTCTCCACTCAGGAACGAGATTGGAGACGGTTCGAGAGATATTTCCCCCGCCGTCTGCTCTGGTATAGGGAATACACATCATGACTGCTGTTATCTTCTGGAGACCCAGAAGGGGACTGTTCTTTTTCTCCTTCTGACCTTCTTTTATTTTGAGCGGTGGAGGTGGTGTTGGTGGGGGTCTTATTTCCTTTCCTTTCCTCTGTGGTTTTTGTTACTCATCTCCTAAGATGGGAAGCGAACAAAAACGTGCCGCGGAGGTCAGAGGAGTCCAGTTTCGGAAAGAAAAAAAAAAAAGCACATACGAAAAAAGCCAAAAATACTCAATGTGCAGCCGCACGGGACAGAAGCAAAGGTTACGTGTGAAGGACGATACCTGAAGTCATTATCGCTTCTATAAAAGGTGGCTGAGTAAAGATGGAAGCGCATGATTTTTTTCTCTTCACGTAACATATGACTGCTAAACAGCTGGGAAAGGTCACAGGATGACGTGACCTTTTCTTTGAAGTGACGGACGTTTTCTCTTCAAGATGCAGTCTGACTGTGCACATGCACACACACACACACACACACACACACACACACACATGCATACACACACACACATGCATAAACACACACATGCATACACACACACTGCTGTCAGCAACTTCCCCCTGTATGTCCAGATGAATTAACACTAATACAAAACAAATCCTTCAACAGAAACAACAGCACTGTACACTACTGTAGATGAGACACCATGGATGGCAATTCAGCTGCATTTTGGAGTACAATAACATCTTATAATCAATAGTAACACTATTAGCTGCATACAGTAACCAAAAATGACAATACGCTATTCAAAATTATTCGTATTATATCAAATGGCGATTTCTCAAATGAATAGACGAGACTGTAGAGGTACCGCTGCGAGTCCTACAAGCTAATAAATAACTCAAGACTGCTCAGACCTGACTCTTCACTTAAACATGCAGCATATCGGCGGCGTCTTTAACTACCACACCCCTGCACCGCTACAGACCGCATCGCTAATGTGCCCTCGGGGCAGCGGGGTCAAAGGCCACCGGACAGACATCTGGCCCAACAATGACAGAGACTGTCCGAGGCAGAGAGGAGATAACAGAAATCCACAAAGTGAGACTCAATCTGCGCTGCTTCTGGTGTCTGAGAACAATGGCTTCATTCTGAAGTCTTTAAAGGCTGATGTAAATACAGAGCCGAAACGACCCATGAAGGTCAGCTCTCCTCTACTACCACTCAGCCAAGGCTGATAAATTTATGCGAGTAAAACCAAGGACACTGTTACTTACCAATCACGGACTTGAGCTGTTGGGATCGTGCTCAGATGCATTAGGGATGACCTGCTCTGACGTGTGTATTCAAGCGTACTGGAGTGTATTACCAGGCACTTTTAATTGGTCGGTATCGGCTAGATTGTGCCAGATTAAGTTTTGATCTTTTGTTCAGACCATCGTACACCTTTACACACACCACTGTCGTAGCGCTGACATAAACGGACACCATCCCCATCCTGGAGTAGTGCTGAGAGGTTAGCAAAGTTGTTTAAATGTCTGCAGGGCGGGGCCATTTCAAGGCAGAAAATAAACAACAGGCCACTCATAATATCTGCAATGCCGGCATTCATACGGTTGTTAAGTTAAACACTGTCAAAACAGGTTTAAAATGTGCGAGCAGTTACACACTTAGCAGTAAAAGTGCATTTAAGGCCAACAACTTGAAACATGAAAGTAGTGTATTCCACAATTTTGATTTCACTGCAGTATTTTACAATACACAGTAGCCAAAATCATCAGAGTGGTCAGTCAACAGCAGAAATCAGAAATCCCTATTAAATAACACTATAAAACTGACCATTTTTTCCCTGGCTAGTTCATATGCCTAGTCATGTTAAGCATAACTCATCATGTTGTATCATTTAAAAGCAAAATCTTTGTTTATATGTAATCCAGGGCCGGCGTCAGAGCGGATCTACCGGGCTGGCATCTAACTGACTATGGGGGGGCACTATCGATCGTGAACTACATATGGTGGTGGGTGCTGGAGCATGTGCAGGGGGGGCGTGGCGACTCGCTAGGGGGGGCAATGCCTTCGAATGCCCCCCCTTGACGCCGGCACTGATGTAATCCTTTATCAAAATGTAATGAATTTAGCCCACAGCTAACAGATAGTATCATGCTGATAACGGGACCAGCACCCCGGCCTGGTATTATTTATGTATGTTTGTTATTAAGCGCTTATCGTGTTGTTTATACTCATGTTTGCAGGATTTTTCTAGATACACGTCCATCCATGCCATGCTGGTTAACTGTCAGATCCCGTCAGAACACTAAACCCAGACTCCGCCCCTCTTCCTCACAATGACTCTTAATGCCTAGATCTAATCACATGACTCGAATTAATGGACACAAATACCTCAGACTTGCGCATTCAGATTTGTGAAGTGTTGCTGTGGACTATCCCTGCATATTGAATGTATATTGTTATTCTATTTATCTAGTTTGAATTACCCTGCCCTGTTTTTCTCAACTTTGATTCCTGTCTCGGAACCCTCTGTTCTCTTCACTGATTCGGTTTGATTTTCTGGACTCGTTGGTCTGACAATTCTGAATTGTTTGCTTATCGAACTGCCCTTTGGTTTTAGAACGCTGCCAGTCTCTGTTTTTCGTATTCCTCTGACTTACGGAATAAATATTGCTGCCTGTTTTACTCCACGCTTGGGTTTCTCTTGGTCTGAACCTGACAACAGCCCTGTGCCAGAAGATACTGTGGTAGTACAGACAGTGCAGACATCTAATACCAAAGCCTACACCCCAGAAGTCTAGCTTGCTAGACAGTTGGCAGCCTAACATATCTAACCTTAATTGGATGTTTTTACTAACTTTAATGCACTTGAGGTCTGACTTGGACATGCAGTAATATCATAACTGACCTCACTCATCCTGAAACAGTCCTAATGTATTGGAAAACGAAACCAATCAGGCCTCAAACTGTCACTGGGAAATGAGCTCTAACGGCTGAGCGCGACAGAGCACACTTCCTTTTCTCCCTGAGCCACCAACGCTAGCAGTAGTCGAGCGCGTGTAATAATATCGCACCCTCTCTGCGTCCACTGCTCAGACGGAAGGATAAAGAGAGACGACGGAGCGTGAAAGAAGCTGTCCAGACAGAGAGGAGCCCGGCTCTTCTCGCCTACTGAAGCTTACCTGCTGGTGCAATACCCAGCCTAGACAGTGCAACACTGAGAGAGCGAGCTAGACAAGACAGAGGAAGAGAGAGAGAGAGAGAGAGAGAGAGAGAGAGAGAGAGAGCAGCCATCAGATTGAATCAAAGAGCTTGGTCGCATTCTCCCTGTGAGGCAGCAGAACAGAGAGCTTGGCGGACTAAAGAAACTAAAGCCCACATGCAAAACACTGCTATGTGTTGGCCTTGGGGAAAGACTTCACCTTGAATAACCCAGTTCAAGCAGAATAACTGGTTATGGGAGACACAATCCATGTGCTTAATGTGTCAACCAGACCACACGTCCGTCCTCCAGCCAGCTCTGAGCGAGTCGTATTAAGGTGCAATAAGACACACTTTTACTTTACCATTATTAAATGCAACTGCTGGATACACGGTTATAACAACAGCACAATAATAATTAGTTGTCCCATCCACATTCACATCTCATCACTATGTATGTATGTATGTAAATATGTAGATATTTATGATGATGATGAACCTGATCATATAAAATGCAGTTGTTATTCGCTATACAGGCTCTTCATGCATGTAAATCAAATGAATATGAAACTCACATTAAAAAACTTCTACGGAGTGAAAGCAAATCTTCATTTCAAAAACGGCTTTATTTTACTGTTCGTTTTCAAAAGCTACTTCATTTTACTTTTCTTTAAAGTATCACAAGCTGATTTTTTTTTTCTCCAAAAATAAAGTTTTTTTAACTGAAGCACTCCATTTAAGATCTAAAATTACACGATTACACTCGAACACTTGACTACCCCACAAGAAGAAATACACAACAGCGAGCGTGTGCTGTTTTGGGCTAGAGTTGTTAGAAATTCATTCTTGGGTGTGAAATGATGTCAAAAACTCACACGCTGTAGTACTTAATGATTGGGTCTTTAATATTTTAACATTTAAACAAACTATTCTGCTTATAGCACCTTTCGGACCAAAGCTGCACAGGTAAAGGGGGAAACTATGGATAGAAAACAGCAGTTGGCCTTGGAACTAACCTCAGATTTACAAGTCAGATACATTAAACAAACGCTCCAGGCAAATGAGCTCCACGAACAGCATGGCCGCATTCATGGAGTCGTCACTCCTGAATAACAGGAAAAGAGTGCTGGAAGGACTGCTTTTGTTCTACATCATGCTTCCGTTTAACGGCTTCGTGATCCAAAGAGGATGGGGGCAGGGTGTGTGTGTGTGTGTGTGTGTGTGTGTGTGTTTAGGGGGGGGGGTTATGCTGAAATTAGTCAGTGCAACTAGCACACTAGCTGGATTAGCTATGCTCCAAGACAGCTTGTGCTTGTTTTCTGTACTGCAAAACATAATTTGGTGTGTTTTTCTACAAAGTTCAGGTTGAAATTCGCATTTAAAGTGTGAAGACCAACCCGTTTGTCTCAGGCCGACAAAATCCACCTTTGGCGGTGAGCCAATATTACAAAACAAATGAACAAAGTAGTTAAGTTTCAAACCATATGCAAAAACGTCTCACATTACATGAACAACATATCTCATCATTAAGTCACTTCAGAAATACTGTTTATAAATACTCCGGTGTGAAATATACACCCAGCCCGACTTCATCTCACATCATTCTTTTTTAAATTTGCAGCACAAATACTTTTGAAGAACAATCTATATTCACTCGCTGGCTAAAACCCAAAAGAGTGGACTGGGAACCTCTGCTCTTGTGCACGTCCCACAAATGGGAATTGTGTGGCACGGCCAAACTTCAAGATAGCAGCAGGTTGAGTCAACAAGCTTTTATCAACCTCCATTGTAACCCAGCCATCATGATTACGGCCTGGACACTCTGTAACCCGGGTCAGCACGTCTTTCAGAGTGTAGGAGCTCTGCTGGATATGATAAAATATTCAACAGTGCAACGATATAACGTTCGCCACCCACCCCCACCCCCACCCCCCTCTGGACTGCATCTGGTCTCCCAAACGACCCAAAGCAGGTCTGAATACAGGCCTCAGCTGAGGAAGAAATTGGTCCAAAGCAAACATAGCATCTGGAAGCCAAACACAGCATCTGATGTGGAGTTTGGGCCCATATGTGCACAGCATTTCTGAATGTCAATCTAGGATGAGCTCCGCCCCATCTGTTTCATCGTTCTGAACAGACAACAAAACATAAAAGGCTCAACACTTGTTTACGAGGCGCCACCTGATCGTCCGATTGATCCAGCGATATTAACATTTGACCAAACTCTATGCATATGAATGATATTCACTAAAAAATTTCCATATACAGCCTTGCTTAGATGAGGCCCTTTCACTTAACATCAAATGCAACATGCTTGTGTCCACCACCATTTCGGTGGTTCTACACTACAGTCGCATGTAAAAACTTTACATTTAAACTACACAAACCTTACTCAAACACCTGATACTACAATGGGTTCAGACGTTTGTATATTTGAAGAACTTACTTCTTCAGGCTCTGTTATTAGATGGAGTTGTCAAGTATCTACCTACGGCCTACAGGAACACACCAGGAAAGAAAAAGAGAAAAAAATACCAGAAGGCCCTCAAACTCCTTGTCCGATCTACCCCTCCACATGCACACACACTTTAGTGCCCCTTCATGGTCTGTCTGCCGTGCTGCCGGAGGTAGGACCCGCGGGATAGGGGTGTATGTGGGATGATGGAGGGGCTGTTGGACATGTGAGCTCCCTCACAGATTGAAGATAAAGTCTATGTGGCTGCATTCGAAGCCCACCTGCGCTCAGAGTTCTGTGCAGATCCAGGATCATGTATCCCCCATCCCAGAGCCAACCGGAGCCACTACAACAAAAAAAGCCATTCTGTTCTCACACTAGCACTCCTGGAGAACACCTCCTGACATACTGCCTGCATGGGCAGGACCAACAGAGCTGCAACGGGACGCAAAAACATCCCGAGAACAACCTCTCCCAGCCAAAATCGCTTCACTCAGCCCCCTGAAAATCAGAGGTCTAGTGTCAGCCTTGTTTTGGCCATTTCTTTCCTCTATTTTGGCTGACTTTGACTATAAAAAACAAGATAAGGGTGATAACTGAAGCTTTTGAGCATCGCACATTCCTTAGGTAGATTAAGCACCATAATACGACTTCAAATCGAATGATAAAAGCAGCAATTATTCAGAGCGATATTCTAATTGGTTCATAAATTGAACTGAGATGGACGTGCCCTGCAGAAACACGGCAGTTTTGCTTCGCAAACACCTGCGATTCCTGCACATTTCTGTGATTTGTTCGCTGAACAGTGCTGTTTGGTAACAGAAATGCTTGACTGTCATGCAACAGATAAACTATCAGATGGAATTTGTTAAGCCGCAGATGTCAGAGTTATGGGGAAACCCCTGCCTGGTGTAATTCCACATTAGTCTTCTCTCATTCCTACCTCATTAAAACAGACAGAGAAATAATGTCAAAAGTGCAGCTTTTAAAATTTCAACCCATACCGCATTAGCATCTGAAAAGTGGAGGAGATATTTTATTATGAGGAGATATTCTATTACGAAAAACTCTTGAGTGGAAACAAATGTAAAATATTTGAATCTGTTTATGAAGAATGTGAACGTAATCTTAATTCATTGCATAAAAAGATAACTACATAATTACATAACCCTAACCACTCACCGATTAAGTCAGTGTTAAAGGTTCATTTTGAGTCATTAAAATAGTGTGTAATAAATGTAATTATGTGTTAAACATCAGTGTATTGAAACCTGTTGTGTTTTGAGTGCATTATAAAGCAGTAACACACCAGAGGCTGGGAGTTAAATGGATTTTACCGCACTTGCATCATGCCTTATTCGTGCGAAAATCGCTACAACTGCAACAACTTCAGAGACTGACTTCTTTTATAGTATTTACATTAAAGCAATAACCAAAACACTCCTTTCTTCTTATATCTTCTGGACAAATCATCTAATAAGATAACATGTTCATAACGTGCTATCTTCCATCCTCACAAAATAAAGAAATCCTTGGTTTTGCGTTAAATGACAAGTATAAAATACTTTTGCACCCCACTTACATGTTTCAATCTTTTGATTTGAACTGGACAAGAACTCGCCCTGTCCACTAATCTCAAACAGCCTCAATTCTGGATGGTGTTTGAAAACCACAGGCATTTTTGAGGTCGGTGACTAAAGTAAGAGGACAGAGCTGTTGCTTTTGTACAAAATTCATTCCATGAACGTAAAAGAAGTAATGTCCAGTGTCTCCAGTGCTACCCAACCTCTCCCTGCTCCCCCAGCTAACACACTGAGGGGGCTACCGGTGCACCATGCCTGAACTATCCTATGTCAAGACTTCATTTATAACAATGGCATTTGGGTCTTCTGAACAGTACTTAAATAAGTAATAGTTCAACAATAACACTCTACAATATTACAGAGCCACGAGGCACCATGCAAATGGTTTAATGCCAGTTTTCTCAGCGTGTGATAATTAATGTGTCTCTCTGCCAGCAAAGTTAACATTATAATAAACGCAAACAAACAAGAAAGCAGTAAAACGTATCAAGATTGAATATTATTTTCGCAGGTGCCTAAGACTTTCACACAGCATTGTAAAGGATCAAAACATTCTCATTTCTAAGTGCCCCCAACCTCATGACCAACTGTGTAGCTAAGTCCTGACCCCATTCTCCGGCCTCAGACTCACCGTCACATGGCGTGTCACTGTCAACTCCAATGCTCTCCAACCTCGTCACCGCGAAGGGGCTAAAGTCAACTAACAGTAACTGCACACTGGAAAACCAAACATCCAGGCCTATTTCCTGCTAGTTCCGAATCATGCAGATTCCTAACGACGTACACACACGACTTTCCGAACGGATTAATCCATGACCGTGCCTGATCTTTGAAGACCCATGACTGAATCATTTGACAGAAATTTAGCAGCATCAGCAGCTGAATAGAAGTGTGGACCCACTGTTGTTTATTGGTGTGACTGTGGAAGTAATCACACTACTGTTCTTCTTGAGGCTTATTATTATTATTATTATTATTATTATTATTATTACAGCGTACCGTGTTGCTGAACCACAACATCGCGAGTTCGAGACAGTGAAGGGAGCATTTTTGGGGTGGCTGGTGGCTTAGTGGTTAGGGAGTTGTTCCTGCAATTCGGAAGGAGGTGGGTTCAAATCTCAGGACTGCTAGTGGCACCACTGAGGCACCCTTAAGCAAGGTACTGTCCCCACACATTGCTCCCCAGGTGCTGCGTTCCTGGCTGCGTTTTTGGGGCAGCTGGTGGCCTAGTGGTAAGGGAGTTGCACCTGTGATCAGAAGGTTGTGGGTTTGAATCCCGGGACTGCTAGTGGCACCACTGAGGTACTCTTAAGCAACGTTGGTGACAGCCCACTGCTTCACTTGGTGAATGGGTTTAAATGCAGAGAAGGAATTTCACACTGTTCACACTGTGTGCTATGCTGTGCTGTGGTGTGACTATAAGGGGCCACTTTACATTATACCACCTGTTTTTCCTCCGAGTCTGTGTTGGCAAAATTCCAACACTACAACATTTTTATTTTTTCCCCAGTTTTTGCCCAGTTTTGTCCAATTCCTCCCACTAGCTGAGACTACCCCAGTCACACAATATCAACACTGGGAGGGTGGAGGTTAGCAAGTATTTCTTCCGGGTCTGCTCATGTGGTCTCAAACCCCTCATTAGGTGAACTGTGCCATGGTGTGGCCCTGTGGGACTGTACCTATACAATCACCTCCCATCCCATTTCACTTTACCTTACACCTTCACCACTAGACTGTTTTGCATTCACCAAGCATTTGACTTGCGACACAACTCTGAACCCTTTTAAGGGCGAGGATTCCCCCCCCCAAGCCAGCAATTTCAGCACTAGAACCAAGGAACAGTCAATAAAAGCCCTGTTTATTTAAAAACAAAAGTGCTCTGCGATGTTTTATAACACTCCCATGTAACACACACCCATTCTGACAGATTTCAATATACAGGAACAGCAGGGGGGATATGACTTGTATTGTTTCACTGGACCGTGAAAGATGAAACTGTCATGAAAACACAAGTCTGAATGATGGTGGAACTGTAATGGGAAAGTGAAAGGATACGGCAGAAGGTCTAGAGGTTTCATTACTTGACTGACAGTTAACTAATAGTCAATTTATAAGACAATTTTGTATCAGCCCTGCTGGTTACAAGATGTATAATTAACATATTATACCTAAACTCTGGGCCTCTTAACTGGCCTCCTACGCCATTCTAGCCCAAAACAGCAGCTCTATGGGGCCCTTATGGCTGAAGATTGTATGTCTAGCCGACTGCAGCTGAACTGAGAAAACAGACACCATAAAGCGGGGCCGCCCCCACAGGGGGTGCAGATGCTTCAAAGACCCGCACGCTAAAAAGCAACACCTGGCATGCCTGCCTTTGTGGTTCCTCGCTGCCCTGGCAACAGGCCCCCCCAGTGCCAGACTCCAATAACCGCTGGATGTAGCTGCTGGATCCTGGATCCTTTTAAATAACAGAGCAGTCTAGATTACAACAATCTGCGGTCTTATGTTACTCACAAAGAGCTATAAACCCTCTGAGAGGTGGGCTTCACGGAAGACGTGCTTCTAGAAAGAAGACGTTGCTTCTCAGCGTGGCTCTAAAATGTAACGGACACCTTTTGTCAGGACTCAGTGAACCCTTGGAAGGTGCAGTTAATAACAAAAGAATACAAGAGCAACAAAAGTAAAGTCATAATTAGGTTTGCTACAATTATTACATAACCGCTGGATCACGACTGTTGGAGCTCAGTTATTCAAGCTGACCAGAATTATTATTATTATTGTCAGTTGTTGTTTATGTATTTTATTTATTTTTGTATAAAACCAAAAAACTATGCTTTGAGACATTTAGGGAGAAGGAAAGTAAAAGTTGTTTATTTGAGTTTCAGCAATTTCTGTCATCTGCTGGGAGCTACTAAGTATCAGCAACTACAAAGAAAGACAGAAAATCAAACAATTTGGCCAATTTAACAGCTGCAAACAATAAACAGAAACAGGCAATTCAATCACAGATAGCATTTATTTACATTACTTTATTAGTAGTATTTTAATATGGCCATTTTATGGCATTTTCATGATCATGACAGGCCTACCTGTGATCATTTTAGGACTGTCAAACAATAGTTAACTGAAATTAATAGCACTGCTTTGCGCAGTTAATTGCAATAAACCACATCGATCCTATAGAAAGATATTTAGACAGAACTTTGGGAGTCTTGTTTCGCACATCTTTACATTTTTGCTGTTGTTGTTTTTTTGACATTGAAGTGAACACAAGGAAATCAGGTTTGAACCCATCAGTAAATACATATTTAATATAATTGATTAGGTTATTATGTATGTAAATCGTGTAACAAAGGGACAATAAAAGAGTGACACTGTTGCATAATCAATATCGGTTATGTGACAACTGCAGTCAAGGGTTAAAATGAGACACACTGCAACACAACACACCATTATGATGCCAATTCACACACCGGGTGATTACAAACCCTTCCAAACAATCTGGCTTGCACCAACACTTCAGAAGACTTTCCTGACCTGAAAGATGTGGTGGCGATTCAGGTGCTCTGTATCAAAACTGGCAGAGATGCAGAAGACCAGGGTCAAGGTCAGGACGACACCGGCACCCTGGGGTCCATTAGTCCTCGTCCAGTAAACGCCCTCGTTCTCAAATTTAATTTCACTCCTCGCCAGGTTCGAATGCACCGTTTAAGAAGAAAAGCCTGTTGAAGAGCCGCCCTCATCTCCACTCTGAGCACAGAGGTCCTCCTGCTTTACTGATGTTTAGCTAAGCACCCTCAGGTCTATTTATCCTAAGAGGATACCCCGCCTCCTCTCGCGCACACACACACACACACACACACACACACACACAGACCATCTAACTGAATCAGTCTGCGGTGCTAAATTATGATTGGGTTATTGCTTCAGATGACGCCCCCCCACACCAGGATGGATGGCTCACACTGGGGTAGGTGTTCACACACACACACACACACACACACACACACACGGCTGAAGTGATTTTCACTCAAGAGCCTCAATCAAGCCCCTCAAACCCCAACTGCACCGGCGTTCGCCCTTAATCATTTTTCCACAGCGGCCCCCGCCGCATTTATTACGCCGGTTAAGGGGAAGCTGCTGACTGCCAGTCGTGCACAAATTCACCTCGAGCGAGAACCACCTGACACTCGGCGCGCGAGGGGCGCCTTAACCGCGCCTTAGAGTGAAGTTACAGGGCTTTAGAAAGGAGTTCACAGCTGGCCTGAAGGTCTCTTCACACGCTCCATATCAGCAGCCTGGCTCACGCTTCATAACAGACGTGTTGAGAGTATTCCAGTAACGCCACTGCGCTGAGACAGAGGACGGGACACGTAAACAACAACAAAAGCAAGCGTGGTTCAAGCGCAGCCTAAAGCCTGTAACCTGAGCCAGTGGAGGACATCTCGAGGGGTTAACGTTCTCTGAAGCACGACACGAGGCTGGGAAGGTGAAGGAAACCAGGAATCAGCATCAAGGCCAAAGTCAGTTTGGAGAGGATGGCAGTGGTGGACGCCTGAAAACTGTCCATCACCGCTCCCACTATCTAAAGGTTATCTAACATCTCGATAATCCACAAATTTAGGTTGCAGCAATGTGGCAAAACAGTTTAAGGCAGTTCTATTATTAATGTTTTCATGCGTCAGGGATGCCAAAAAGTAGGCTGCGTCCCAAACTGCACACTATCACACTTAGTGTACCAAAAATATAACACAACCACTAGAAACGCTTTGAGTAATGAAGTATGTATAGAAGTGTGTGGTTTGGGATGCAGCCGTGGGGGCGTTGTTTGTTTGTTTGTTTGTAGAATAAACAAGAGTTCAAAAGTGCAAAGGAGACACATTTCTAATTTTACTAAACTACCAGTTTTGGCACGCACTGGGATTTTCTACATTTGCATGTTACTATTTACTAAAATACAATCAATAGTCTTTGCACACAAACAAATGTACAGACACACACTTAAGTGCCTTTACCAGCCAGAAAATGTCATTTTTGTTTTATTCATCACTACTGACCTACAAAAAGCCACCTAATATAATTATAATTTGGATCATCGGATAAGCGCTATATAATTAAGGAGCTATTAAGTGCTGAAACAGTAACGAGTGCATTTAAAGTTAAAGGACAGTCTAGAATTTGACTCTG
>JBBPCZ010000148.1:1581398-1593232 GCA_037974445.1 Brycinus macrolepidotus | reverse complement strand
TTAAACCGAACCGAAACCGTGGCCCAAATACCGAGGTACGTACCGTACCGTGGGATACCTGTACCGTTGCACCCCTAGTAAATACACAAGTTAACATTAGAATGAATGCAAACAAACAAGAAGCCACTAAACAATATCGAGATTTGTTTTTTTGTAAAAAGTCCTGGAGGTTTTGTGAGCTGGTTAGAAGAACACAGGTTTGATTGAGCTGAACCAGGTATCTGAGGTGTTTGATGAGAACTGCAGTGTAATACTGGGCTTCCATGAGGAGCAAATACATACACACACATAAAATCACTATATACTATATTAATATAATGTGTATATATTCCAATATTAGCTTTTAAAAGCATACACTTTTCAGCTAAACAGGTTTATATGTAATTTTCTCAGGTGTCTAAGACTTTTGCATTGGTACTGTACATGATACTACGGAGAAGCTGCAAAAGTGTACCCTGTGTTTGAGCTTTTGTGGTCGAGTTCTTCATTTTTATGAGAGAGGAAAGTTATGGGAGTGTGTTTTTGTACATCATTTAGAAATGAAGGAGCTTTTGACCCTTCATGCTGACAACATTAACAGGATTTTCATTGCCCTCATGAACACACGAATCCTGGTAAAATACCGTTTAAGGGTTGCGTGTGTGAATGAAGCAAAGCCTGAATATTACTGGTAAAAGCATCCAGTCTCATCCTGTGTTATGAGTGTGTGAGGTGATGTAGAAAAATCCAGCTTACACCCAGAGCTACTGATATGGGCACAGTGTGAGCACAATGTAAAAGTGGGGCAGCTGGTGGCCTGGTGGTTAGCGAGTTGCCCCTGTGATCAGAAAGTTGTGGGTTTGAATCCCAGGACTCCTAGTGGCACCACCGAGGTACCCTTGAGCAAGGCACCATCCCCACACACTGCTCCCCGTGCATAAACCTACATAAACATTGCTTAATTTGGGTGAATGGGGTAAATACAGAGGACAAATTTCACACTGTGTGGTGTGTTCATGCATGACAAATGTTTCACTTCACTTTCACTTCAGTTAATAAAGAATATGCTGCGTACCTCACACAAACAGAGGGCATCATTATTCCCATTTCTGTAGCATGCACGCACACACACACACACACACACACACACACACACACACAAACACGGTCATTCAAGGCCGCACAATTCCCACCCCTGAAGCTCCATCCATGTTTCATCAGATTCATTAACATTTCATCTGAGTTGTGAGTGGGCAGATGGGCTATGAGGAGGCTAGTTTTCATCACGCTGGCTCCTCACAATAATTATAACACCACAGATGAGCAGAGGTGTTACACAATGCTTCACCCACACATACACACAAACACACACACACACTCATACACTCCCCCACAACCCTTTGACAAAAAAGATGCAGTGTAACCCTGGCGATTTGAGACCGAGCCTCGGTAAAGCAGATGGTCTGCTCAGCTAATTAGTAAAAGCGTCACTACGCGAACGCTACATCATACAGAAGATCATTTCTAATGCGCTTTAGCTCAGTCCTGCTTTAGAGTGTGAGACAGGCTAATCCAGGGCTCATGTGAAGGTAGTTTGTTGCTGGTAATGTAACTGTTATGCTGTTTGTGACAGTCAAGCCTGTTTTACTTTATGACACCGCTACTGTGAACTCTATCCTTAACTTTACTGTTTTAGATGCGATGGTCCTTTGGTGCCCATAATGAAGCCGTCGCTGCTCTCATTGCACATCATCCCTGTCTGAAAACTAAAAAACTAAAAAAAAAAAAAATTCTCTACATCTAGTGTAAGTCAATGTACTATGGTCTAACGAAAAAAATAATTTTTTTTTTTAAAAGTTGGCAATCCATTTTCTGTGCATCAGTGATTTGCATTCATCGAACTTTTCCCTCTCAAAGCACTAACTACTTAAAGATGATTACTACAATGAACCACCGTTTATAACACCCGTCCAACAAAATAAAACTATTCTCTAACCAGCTCTGTTTCGTCTCCTCATTTCTGGTACATTGAGGTAGTGATTCAAGGTTACGGTGTTCATTAATTACCACGTCAGCGGATTAACTTAAAAGAAAACATCAAAGGAGCATGATGTAAAGCCTATATACCGACACATGAATCAAAACCGACATGAATTACAACCGCGTCAAGGGCCTTTATCACAAAAAGCTACAATTTCCTCACCTTTTTGAAGGAAAAGACTTTGATGTTGTGTGTAAACGGTGCCATAGTTTCAAAATTTACTGTTTACTGTCCAGTCCATACATTTCATACAATCTACATAGAAAACTAAGCTGCACAAACAGCCCATTTTGAATTCATTACTTTTGGGATGTTATGAAAACAAACACACTTAGAAACATCCACTGTTTAGCTTAGTCCTGCTCACTCATGATGTAGCAATAGCCAGGGTTTTGTCAAACTGGACCACTTTTTGAACCGGGTACCATACAGCCAGTCAGAAAAGAGGTACATATGCAAGTATCAAAGATATCAAAAACACTTATATTGTTTAATAGTACTAATGGATAAAAAGAGGTTGGAAAATGGTTATGTAAAAATCAGTGCTGACTTTCCAGGGTACATAAATCCACATGGACTGAAAAAGGACAGGGGCTCTTTAATTGACGATCCATTCCATTTTTCCTATTTGCTCCAAGCTAAAGAAACTGTAGAGCTGTAAACTGAATATAATTTAGTGGTCAAGTGGGCTTGAATGTCCTCACTCACCTGTTCATGGCATTTGTAGTGGAACACTTTGTACAGATCGAAGCTGGAAAATGTGCCAGCCATGCAAAAAAACCTGCCGTTATATTCTGATCCTCTTCCGAAACAGTTCTGCCCCTTGACGGTACTCACACACTGTTCATTTGGTCTGTCAGGACATTTTCTTCATGCCCAGAAGCCACTGATCAGCTCTGAGATGTTCACTTTTGTTAACCAGTTAAAGCTGAGACACGCCACCATTACGGCAACAAATCACTGCCCGTGATGACTGCTGGTGCCCAAACTGGCTGGCATCATGCTGAGTGATTGGGTTGGGGGGGGGGCATCCTACCCACCCAGAGAAAGCGAGACCAATTATGCTCTCCTAGACTCCCGGCCATGGATGACTGTGGTTTTGCCAAAAACTGAAAACAGGGCCAATGCTTTGACCACTGTACCACTCAGGAGTCCCAGTGCGTTGATTTCTTGATCATAAAAAATATTAAAAAGATATTTTTGTTCTCATCTTTTCACAAAATGGCAGACAAGCAACGACTATGTCAAGTTTTTTAAAAGCACAGACATAAACGCACACTTAAAGATCGCAGCAGCTACTGTTTACCGGCTATACGATGCCCATTTTATAGATTAAAAAAATGGGCATATTGTCATATAGTGTATAAAACTACGTAAATGAGTCTGTTTGAGATTACTCAATAGATCAGCATGGTTTGAGGCAAGTATGTGCATTTAGGCAGGCAGTTTGATGGTAATTGGTGGAGTATATGCCTCCATTTCTTATTCTTAACTCACAGTTAGTCCCTAAAGAGACCAAACTGATGGCTGATTGGCTAGATTTGGGGAAAAGTGGTAAGGGGTGAGAAGACATTTTATCTGTCTTCATGCCTTGTTTCTTTTGAAATAGGGTTATTAGCCCAAGGACTGACCACATTATTACTCTGAAAGCCATGCTCGAGATGAAGGTCTCTTCAATGAGGCTCCATGACACTTCATTCTGTCACCCGCTCTGGCATAGAGGAGCTGAAAGACCACCTCAGCCAGTGCTGCACGAGAGCACAGGGCTGCGCCTCAAATAAATCTGTCAATCAGCCGAATTTCCCATCAGTTGATGTGCTGGTAGCTGTTCTATTTGCATCACGCTCCACTTTCCCCGAGTGACATTGCCTACATCTGACCTCCTTCCCCCTCAACTGTGAAACAACAACTCACACAATCAGGTAAAACAGAGCTGCAGGTATGGACAAAATACCAGTGCTCCAATTAAACTGCTGCATATTGGGACTGTGGCCTTACAATGCAATAAAGGTACCCTGGTGCATCAACAACATGACTTTGCACCAAAATAAATGACTTTTTTTGTACCAATCATGGCTAATCTTACAAAAACATGGCCATTGTATAGAAACCCGAATTTTTATATGAGAATTACATCTCATAACAGAAAAATAAGAGACATTAAAACATTAAGACTGAAAGTTTGTAAGTTTCTGCTGTTTATCTATGATTAAGAGTTATGCCCCTTATAACACTGTTTAACTACTGGGATAAGACTATTAAAGTAATACTATTATGCTTCTTGAGGAAATAAACCCCAAATGTAGAAGATCAGCCAATATAAGTTGAGAGTCCAAATTGTGCTCAAACTCAAGCAATGAGACTAACTTTGCTAAGAAACATTAAAGATCAATCATCACTTAAATCTTTTCTGTAAATACATCCCCAAAACGTCTCTCATCCCACTCAAACCTCCTCCAGATCTTCACTGAGGTGGTGCACACTTGTAGATGTCGTTTAGGACACAGTCTGACTGGGCTGCACAGACTAATTGTGTTTCTTTAGCCAATGACACACACTAGACTAGGATAATTGGTCACAGGGGTGGAATATGATATAAACTATGGTACATGCCTTTGTAGTTTTGGTGGTATTGATGTCTTGGCACATTGTATCCTCAAACAATCAGCTATTCAAAACGCAAAAATGTCCATTAATAGTGTACCATTGTATAACTGATTGTGTGCTCTTCTATCTAAAAAAAATACAAAAAACCAGCACACTGTCCTCACATAATCCCGAGACAAAAACCCCAGTTGTCTACAATGTACCACAGCGCAGGACAATAACACAACAGAGGCCTGTCGGCCGTCCCTTCATTAAAGAGAAATATCAAATGCGCCCTCACAAAATCAGGTCTTTCCTTCCTTCATCAAGGGAATCAGATACGGCCTGTTCTCGTCATAATATAAATATATGACCCAGAACAGAGCATGACTCAAGGACATGCTGATAAAGAAACAAGCACTGTGAGGTCATTAATGCTGGACCATGCAGACTTGTCCTGTTCTTGAATGATTCAAGGAAGAGGGAAACGCCGGACAAAGCTGATACAAACCAAGCTCTTCACCCTTTAATGAACTCTTACAATCAGTCCTAACATGGCTAAAACACCGTCCATTTCAACATTTCAGCTTGTATATTCCATGGAGAAAAAAACAGCCATGGAGGCCTTTAGATCTCATGGAAGGGTAACAAAAAGATACGCAAAGGTTTGAGCGCTCCTGTTTTGCTGATATGGAACTTCCGTATGAGAGATTTCTAGAAATGTTCATATTTAACCCTTAGAACACAGAGTGTATTAGTTAAACCTGATTTTAACAAATATTAACAGTGTAAAACAGTCTAAAACCGGTGCACTCTACCGCTCTCCGGGGCCCCTCCCTCTGTGCATTTTCCCCACCCACTTGTGGGCGGTGAATATCCTGAAAGTTCTCCCGGGTTCAGAGATCTCATGTTAGTTTCTAAGACCTAAAATAAAAGAAATTTGGACATTTTTGTTCTTTATGCTCATTTGTGTGTGATGCTGTTTTTGAAACCCCAGTAGCGTTTTTTATTATTACAAGTTTTTTAATTTACAGTAACTTTGGATCTACGTGACAAAGAAACACAAAACAAAGCTCAGCATGACGTCTGAAATCTCAAGCGTCAACACAAACTGGGGCAACTTCCATATAAGGAGTTATTTTTTCATTATTTGTTTAATACACTCAAAAAACTGCACATAGACTGGCTGGATATGTACAGAAACATCACACCAATGACCCACAGGAAGATTCGGCAGGCACTGGAGTAGTGATGCACTGGCCCTCTGTGCAGTGTTGTTGCACAAACATCATCTCCCTGGAAGGGTCATCAGAAGGTAACCTTAACTGTGATCTCATCAGAAAAGTCAAGGTCTGTTAGTATGAAACAAAACACTTGCTGTGGTCTGATGAAATTACTTTCACTAAAGGATTGCTTGGAGAAAAAAAGAGAAGCATTTAAGTTAAAGAATACCTTGCCAATAGTCAAGCATGTGGGTGGATCTATTATGCCTTGTGTGGTACTAGAAATATTGTGGCAAAGAGGGGATTCTACTAAAAATCAACAAATCCTGGAAGCTAATGACCCTCAGTCAGTGAAGAAACTGAAGAAGAAAAGAGGTTGAGTATTACAACGGGCCAGTGATAAAGCACACACATTAAAATCAAACGTGAGCTACTTCAAGCAACAAAGATTAAGGTTTTGAAAGATAAAGGCCACCATTGCAGCAAGACTGTTAACTGGCTAGAAGAAACAATAAAAGGCTGTGACTTCAGCCATTGATGGTCTTTCTAAGTATCAACTGAAAGAGTGATCAAATGTAAACATTTGACGTTTGAATTTTTCCAATATGTTAAATTCAGGAAAATATTAAAAACTGTCCAATTAAATTTGCAGACGTATGTCATATTTGTTAAGTGTTAACTTCTTTTCACTTAGAAAATCAATAAAACGGGGGTGCCCAAACTTTCGAATACAACTGTATCCTGAAGTTCACAATCCATGTGTGTTCAGGAAGGGTGAATGTGGACTTCAGGCTATTTCCGCCTAAAATAATACATTATTGTCCTTGACAATACAGCCAGTTCTGTTTCTGTTAGTGTGTACGATTTGTATTGTTCACATGAACACACTGATTTAACGGATCCAGACGACCTTACGGACACTACGGAGGTCTCTGGGGAAGAGGTGAAATTTGTGACATCAACAAAAACTGAATGAGACGCTTGCAACAGACTGTGGCGAGCTGGCGTCGCACTTATGGATCTTATAACGTAATTAATAACACATTGGAGTCCTGCAATTTGCAATCCTGTGGGAATGCAGAGGATGATTACTGCTGTGGATGAAGGGAGGCATCGTTGTTTTTCGAAGCGGAATTATAGCTCTGGAGAGACGTGTTAATTGTCCCTTCTGCCATGGAGAAATGTCACCGTGACATTCATATAGGCTTCAGACAGCCATTAGTGGGCTTGTGAAAGCTCCGAAGAGACTATTACAGTGCAGACAGCCGGTGAGTTTAGGCTAGTCTGCATAGATAAGTAAAGGCAGAGACTGTGGGTTGTTCCATGTGGATAATCAGCTACACACAATGTCCCATTGAGAGATGTGTCAGGGAATGACTACAGAGACACTGGTAATGGGCAACAGATCCTTGAATAGGCAAAGATATACAGAATATAAAAGAACCAGAAAAATAGCATGATTTTCTACTTTTCCTGCCATTGTTATAACTATGTAATCTCGCATGCTAACGATGGAACAGCATGGATTATCCCCTCTGCATCAAAGAACACAAACGGGTAAAGAGACTTCACTTACGCTGGTGACTTTTCGGTAGATCTGGGCTGCGTTTTGGCATTCTGAGTAAGGGTATTCAGATGTGGTCATCTCCAGGATGCACATCCCAAAGGCATATACGTCCACCGCCTCATCATACTTTTCCTCATACATCTCTGGAGCCATGAATTCAGGGGTACCTGTGGGACAGAACATAGCAAGAAGTCTTAAAACGTAAAGGGCCCAGTACTGAACCTAGAGGAACACCTCACAGATGCGTCAGTACTGCAACCAAGTCTTCTACGAAATTTGCCTGGTGTCAGGCTGGCGAACGTCAAGACTAGTCAACACTTGTCTCTTGGAAACAAGTAGAGCTTTCAGTGGATTTCAAATAACATTATACTGCACTACAAAATAAGGCTTTATTTTGATTAAGGACAGTCCTGCTTGCATTAGCATGATGGGTGAGACAACCCATTCCTGTCTGTACACGGCGCCCTAAATCCTTTGGCTAATATCAGCTTGAAGAGATCCTTTTAGAGCCTCATGCAGCCAACAATTGCAAGTTTCGGGAAAGGTTTATTAAGAATACTGCAAATACACGATAGCTGCTGACGTCTTTGAGGCTAATCTTTGCCAAGCACTGTAGCAGCATAAATATGACAAGAGTAAATAAATAAACAAACGTATACACCAGCTGGTGGTGGAGGCAGTGCAAGGTATGTTTACAGTAGCAACTGTGAAGGTCAGTCCTCTGCCAAGGTAACAGTGTACAGTGAGCCCAGAGTACAAAGGGTCCATTACTGAATCAAGCTCCATAAGGGAATATGTCTACTTTTTGTCATTGTGCCAAAAAGAAAAGAGTTTCTTCCAAAAATGCTAACATGATTTCAAGTTAGTTGGAACCAGCTAGCAAGATCTCATTTACAAAGTGCTTAATAGCCCTTAACAGCTTTCATTTATTAGTGTTTATTCCGCTAATCTAAAGTTTGAAAACAGATTTGTAATGTTTTTAACAAAAGAGATTTGAAATGAGTTACTGGATCAGTTGAATTCTTGTTTACGAGGTCTTGAATGGGTTCCTTACAACATCAAGGCCATTACAGATACTCACCTATGACGCTTTTGGCAAAAGAGGCACTCTTGAGTGTTGCCAGACCCAAATCGCCAATCTTGACTGAGCCAGTGGGGCCTGTGATGAAGATATTGTCACACTTGAGGTCTCGGTGGATGATTGGTGGGGTTCGTGTGTGCAGAAAGTGAAGGCCTTTCAAGATCTGGTGGCTCCAGCGTTGGAGAAGCTTAAGCTTCATCTCTTTGAATCTTTTCAGATATCTGCGGCCACAACAAAGATAAGTGGATGTCTGGTTAAAGCTTGAATTTCATGATGAACATTCACCCAATCAGTGTTTTCATAAAAGCTGTGCAGTGACAATATTATAATACACATTAATCTCTAACTGGATTACCACTAAAGTGTTCTATCAGTGGAGATCTCAGAACTACAAAGATGTACAGTACTGAGGCAAAAGGCTTGAGCCATCCCATATTTATTGTATTTTTTATGTAGCCTTGAGGAACAGTTCTCCAGACTTCCTGAAGTACTTTCAGAGACTAAGTTAAGACCAGTTTAAGCGGAATGTTTTATGTTTGTTAAACCACACAGTGATCTACATATGAATCATCCAAGTATAACAAAGCACATCTAACTTAAGTCCTGAACCAGTGAATGATTCCAGATGATCAGGCGGTGATCAGTATACTGGTGGTGCTGAATGCTGAGTGGTTGGAACTCCTTTATCTAGGCTCCTTGTATCTTTAGGCTCTTCGCAATCTGTCACAGTAAAACATTTGTTCCCATTTCTTTCATTTAATCTCCTCAATATACTAAAGATAAAACAGTCTGACAGAAAATAATATTTTTACAACAAGCAAAATACTCAAAGCAAAATATAAAGAAATGAGAGGTGGCTCAAGACTTTTGCACAGTACTGTATAATTCAACACAAACTCATGAAAGTGGGTAGAACAGTTAAGAATTGTAGCTGATTGTAGCTTTTGAAACTGTTACCAGGATAAACAAACGATAATTTTTCCAAAACTACAGTATACTTAATATTAAAACAAATCTTTTAAACCAAAGTTTGGATTTGCCAGCCTCAAGGCTGAAGCTTTCACACTAGGCAGAAAACAGTTCATCCATTTCCATTAATTTTTGTTATTCTAGTGGTAGGATGAGGGGTTACGTTATCTGGGTGTTTTCAACTCACAAAATTATGCACATTTCTCTGTATTATTAACTGATAATATATCAATAAAGTTGACTTCACTTTATCGCGATCACTTCCTAAAGAAAAGAAGAAGAAAACAACTAAACAACTGAGTGGAAAGCAGCCAATGGACCTTACTGAAGGATCTTACAGAGACAACAAACATATAAGCAGAGGGACGTTATTTATTATTTACTCGACTTGTTTCCTTTGTACCACAGTACAGGAGTCAAGCGTGCATGGGTTGCCTGCGTGTGTAAACTAGTGAACCATCTGCAAGTGATTCTGGAGTAATTTCTCTGATCTCTGTTCTTGCCTCTGGGCCTTAGAGTGCCGAACCTACGTTTTGAGAGTTCCTGACGTCATGAGCTCAGTCACAAGGATGATGCATTTGTGGCCTTTGACAGTGGACTTCCAGGAGTCGTAGAAGCGGACGATGTTGGGGTGCTGCAGCCCCTTCAGCATCTCCACCTCCTCACTGAAGCGCTGCCGCTCCGCCTTCGTGAGCCGCCGTGTCTGAGAGGGGAAGAATCAGAGTGTAAGAACTTACGGAAGTGTTCAGACTTTATGGATGACCTATTAGTACCTTTTCTGACTGGAGAACTAATCAAAAGTCTGGACACTTTATTGAATGAAATGCTCATGGTTCATAAACAAGAGTTCATTTACTTCCATGTACTTACTGACATTGCTTATTGATCCATATTTCGGTACTGACCAGTCAGGAACCCCCACAAATTTAGTACCGGGTTCTAGGTACAAAATGTCAAACTACATTTATTATATCATTTTTATTACTATGTGTATCTAGTTAATACATAATAAGTGAAAAATCTATCCTCATTAATGCATTTGAGCCAAAAATCCTTCTATATTTAGATGTGTCTAAACTTTTGACTTGTACTGCATGTCCTTAGATGAACCCTTTAAAAGCACTTTGGCCTGGGCCAGCGGTTTCTAAACAGTTGTTTAATTTTGTCTTTTTATGGTGTGTTAAACTCTCCTCATATTATCTTTAAGTGAGTACATGGAAGTAAATGAAGTCTTGTTTATGAACCACGAGCATTTCATTATGTGACAAAAGCAACCGACCTCTTTCAAATGAAGGGGTGTATGTAGCGCCTGCAAGTTTACACAGAGCAGAACTGTTCTATCGTGAATTAGCACAGTTATGTAATGGCAATTTCAGAAAACAGATTTCACTTTCTAGGTTCCGGCCCTGGCATTTCGTCCAGTGGAGTGCTTTAATGACGGTGACATCAGTGCTTTGCAGAAGAAGGAAGTTTTTGTGCCGCACACCACTTACCGCTGAGGCACAACGCAGCACTTGCCAGTTTCTGTGGGTTTCACTGATCTAATGCTGAAACTCTTTTAAAAATAAACTGATAAACTGAACACAACAGCTGGAAAGTCACCAGTGACAAACTGTGACCACTAGGGTTAGATCTTCAGTTTGGGTGTTAAAATATCAAAACTCATTTAACAAAATGAGTAAAAATATACCTTGATGACTACGCTAATTTCTGATAGCATTCCTAATCGATTCTAGCACTATGTGAGCGCTAAGCTAACAGGCAAATGAACGTTTTTTAGCCGTTCTAGATTAGACACGGACATCTGAAGCTTGTAAAATACATTTTGTGTTTTGTATGAAACTCATAACAGTGACACTTAGATATATTTGACCTTTTTTATCTTGTGTGTAGCATTTCTAGAGGGACTCCTTCAGTAAAGATATCTAACACAGAGCTGCTGCTGTTCATTATCTAATAGAACACCATGAGTATTTACAGTCAATAACGTATCTAGAACTTCCAGAAGGCACAGAGTGACTTAATCTGCTGTTAATGTAATGTTGATGGTTAATGTCTGGCATTGTAAGACATCTACTTTGGGGTTTCAAGAATTTAATTCTATTGTTTCCAACCAAAATGTAACATTAAATATGAGTAATACTGCTGTACTGCAGAGTATAATTACAGACATAATTCTGTTTAATAAAAATGAACTAGAAATTACAGACAAGCCTTATTTATTTCTTAGAAAGGCCCAGAAGGCCCTGTGGCTTTGCTTGTTTAGCGCACACTTATCATACAATAGGGTAAATAAACCATGTACAGACACTGACTAGGGATGGGAATCGCTAAGAAATTATCGATGTCGATGCCATTATCGATTCTTCTTTTCGATTCGATTCCTTA
>JBBPCZ010000148.1:1519349-1540177 GCA_037974445.1 Brycinus macrolepidotus | reverse complement strand
ATATAGCCTAAAGCATATTTAGAGTTTGAGTTTTTGCTACAGCTAGGCTCTATCTCTTTACAGAAAAGTGCAAAAATGGAACTCTGTTAATTAATCTGATTACTGTAATGTATATTTTCAAGGGTTTATATTATGGGAAAACAAAATTCTCCTTTTTAAATACAAGAGTCTGATGTATATAAACATTGTTAAAGTTTAAGTAGGCCTGTTTTAAATTCATTGTTTTTGTGATGTCACAAAAAAACAAAATATGGCCTATTTTGAATTCGTTGTTTTTGTAATGTCAAAAAAACCAACACCTTTACATATATCAGCCTGTTCAATCAATATCACTTATATTATACAGCCTGCAGGGTGTGATTCAGCCTGGACTGCTTCTTAAACCAGGCGTAACATGGTACAAATACAGCATCACATGTCTCAGTGTTAAGTAATAGAAATAGCCTGTTTAAGACAAAAGGATAAAAATGGTTAAAAATGCTCACATAAAAATGAATAACAACTGTTTGGGCTGTTTAAACACAATCCTCAAAAGCAGACATCACATAAATTCAAGAAGAAATGTAGAATGTGGAACCATTAACTAACTAGGCCTAACCTGGGTGGGATAAAATTATCCGAGGCTGTAAAATACCTTCAAAAGAATGAAAAAACAGCAGCAAAATTTTAAGATGAGCTGTTTCTTACCCAAAAGGCACATTTGTCAGGTAACGTCCACCTAAAAATAAAGGTCTTACCTTTAGCCATTTTGCCTGTAGCTGAATGAGCTCAGTCTCTCAGGTGAAAGCTGGGAGGGATTGTGTCTCTTGCCCTGGTCTGCTGATATTTATATGTGAGTCGGGTTTGTTTAAATGCATCTATATGAGAAACACAATCCTTTCCCTAATAGGTCTGATTTATTTATGTATCGTTATGCGCCTTTCAGGGATTTCTGCGAGCTTTTATTTCCATGACTGGAGCAGGAATGACATTGGAACTGGAAAAATTAACATGACGCTATATATGCATTGTATGTGCATCTTTCTTTTCATACTTTTGAACATCCTGACTGGAAAGCAAATAAAATCACATACAAGTGCAGAACAGGGAGAGAGATGTTACATTTTTATTTAGTTTTAATGGGAAATTATAACACATTTCCTGCATAATTAAATGATTAAGATAGAAAGTCATTCAGACTGGATTTGGTATCTAACGCTCCATTCCACTGTGGTGGTGAATGGAACCAGACATCTGAACAGTTGAATGCCTCTAAAAGCACAGAATGTTATTACATGAAATGGCTATGAATTTGCTGCCTGTTGTCTGAGACCTGGTTTTGGGATTAAATGTATTTTTGAAACAAAAAAGTTAATGATGGAGAGTGTCAGCATTCTTAGCACAAGACTAAGCTAAAATAGTCCTTTAATTTTTTATGTATGTACTGGCTTATTTATTTATTTATTTATTTATCTGTCTGTCTGTCTGTCTGTCTGTCTGCTGTTTGGTCGGTCAGTCAGTCTGTCTGTCTGTCTTTTGGTCGGTTGGTCGGTCGGCCGGTCTGTCTGTCTGTCGGTCGGTCTGTCTGTCTGTCTGTCTGTCTATCTGCCTGTCGGTCGGTCGGTCGGTCGGTCGGTCGGTCTTTTTTTCCCATCATCACTGGATAGTAAATAAAATGACTTAACAGTTTCACACCAAACCCACTCTGAATGACTCTGTTTACATCTCAGATGCTGAAATATCCAGAATTCAAAAAGCTTTTAGTTTTCAGTTAAACATTGTATGTGAAATGTCTTTGAAAAGAAGGTTTTGCTGCTGGTAGAGTATTGTTCACCACAGACACCTCTGTTTGTTTCTTCTGCTGGATAACACTGCGAGTCTAAACATTCAACTATTTCTAAATGTGTTGGGTTCATTGCTTCCCTCACTGAGAACAAAAGTTTGACTGTATAATATCAGCTAACCATCTGTATTTAAACCTAAATGCCATGTGTTTATTTTGTCAAGTGTTTGCTAAATAAGTGTTTTTAACTTTAAAACTGATTAATTTGATGTTACAGCCAAGCTTTCACCAGTTTGTTCTCAGATACTAAACTAAATGTGATGTATTATAAAAAAAAAAAAAAAAACATTACAAGAAAGTGTTTAAAATGCCAATCATCGGGATTTTCAGAGAACATGTAAACACTTTCACCCTGAAACGGTGTAACTTCCAACAGAAAGGTTACTTGATCAATAGTCATGGCAGTAAATCAGATCATATGCATACGTGGCTGTGGTGGAACAAGCTGGGTCTCTGATTCGGGTGTGATGGCTGTTCATGAGTAATATTCATAGTTGAGAAGCAGGTAAAATGTCAGCATGGCATTATGGGATTAATCCCCTACAAGGAAAAAACAGAATCCGATCTGTTCACCTGATTCTGTTACCCAACGCCGTGGGTATGACACATCTGTCTCTAGACTATCCTAAAAACAACAGATTACAATACATGACTTTCCCTTCATCTTGTTTTTACAGTGGCTCTGCTGTTTGTGTACGTTCACATGCTAGTAGGCTGCTTTTTACAAGATGGGGTTACTTCACTCTTTTTTCTCCTTTTTACTATTTTAACAAGTGATCTGTAATGTCATGCCTGCTTTAAAAAATATTAAGACCATTAGAAGACCGTCAAAGGCATCTAAATGTAACCACAGGTCACCTGTTTCACCATTAGGATTCTTTACATTGTGATATCAAACCATCAGGAAACAACAATACACCATTACTAACCATTATACATCATTAAAAAACTAAACGAAAAATGAAACTTTTAGTTTTTAGTTTGGGCAACCAGGTCAAAGTACAAATGTAATAGTTTTTAAGTGTATAGAAATAAGGTAACAACAAAATAAAGTAACAACAATGCAATAAAATGCAATTAAAATATGTATGTTTATATATTTAATGCACTGTAAAAAGGTCAGTATCTGGTAACCCCCTCATATGTGAGATATCACAGCGTGCAAACACTTTTGTCTTTCTGTTCTCCCTTTGGGAATTTTTCCTCATTCTCTGTTGCAGAATGCTTGTTCTGCGATATTCTTGGGCCATCTTGCATGCAAAGCATGTTTATTCTTTATCCATATATTTTTAATGATCTTCTGATCGCAGGACTGTGAGATTATGGATTATTAGGATTTGGGTCGTTGTCCCGTCATAGAAATCAGTCTCTTTTTAGTTTCGATTTCTTGACTGAACACATCACATGTGGGATATTTAGTGGAATCTCTTCTTGCATCTGCTAGAGGCGGGCAACAGGATGATCTTTTATCTTTATCACTGTAAACTTGGTTTTTATGAAACACAACATGCTTTCCTGAGCATATGATGGATTCTGTCAGTACTGGAGGAACCAACTGTGTGATGCCTGACCAAGAGTCCTGTTTTACTGGATTGAGAGCAGCACAGTTCTGTCGAATAAAAGTCCCTGCACTCAGAGTGTTACAACAGTTTGCAAACAAAAAAAAGTATCATTATAAAATATTTTTCATTTGCCCTCCTCCAGCATCGATCCATGCAAAGTCCCCTGTGCCACTGGCTGTCACGCAACCCTAAAGCATCATAGATCCACCACCATGCAACAGTTAGTAAGGTTATTCCAAAATACCTTCGGTGATTGTGACCAAAAAAGATACATTTTTACTTCATTAGTCCACAGCACATGTTTCCTGAAGGCTTCTGGCTTATACAAATGTTGTATTGAGCACTTCAGACTTGTGATATGGTTGCAGGGCAGGTGTCCTATAAGACTCTTCCATGCAGATCGCTTTTGTGCAAATAACGCTGACCAGTAGAACGGTCAGGTTCTCCTTTGCCTTCTTCTCAAGTATTTGAGCATTTCTGTATGAAGGCTTTCTTGTGCCTTATCTAAATCTCTGGCCCTCTCTGGATTTGCAGACATTATCATGTACCAAAGGCCATAGGACTGTAATTCCGCCATTCATCTAGGCCTTAAGAGGGTAATGCAGAATTTCTGCAAACTTTCAGAAAGGCTGCGCTGGACACAGATGATGACTGAAACAGAAAGACTTTTAAATATTTCCATACACAATTAATGTGCGAATGTGCCACACTGAAGTAGGGTGACCTGATGTCTTCAGAGATCTGACAGAATAAAGGTCCAAAGTGCCTGAACACTGGCAAGCGGTCCCTTAATTCTGTCTCAACCTGAAGGTGAGGAGCCATCTCAGAAAGATCTTGAAAATACTCGTTGTAAAAGTTCACTGAACATCATAAATTCGTACATGAAGGGCTAAACTCTAAGTCGGAATCAGAATGAAAAGAATACCTAGAACACCTTTGTGTGCTGAGGCCTGGATATTCTTGAGTTTTTCTGCTTGTATTTGAAACCTTTCACCCAATGAGGGCGCCAACAGCACTACGCTACAAAAGTAAATGCAACAGACTGTACTGATCAGTGCAGATTTTCTTCTTCTGTGGATTTTATAGATGTTTATTAAGCATAGTCTTTTTTCTTAACTAGGCAGTGACTGATCATCATATGCTTTATTTGCCTGAATTTAATTCAGTGGGATTCATTTACTCCAAAATCCAAAATCTTTTATGTAAATGGCAGACGTCACTTTAGGGAATGTTCCTGTTGAAATGCTGCCCAGTTGAGCAGTTTCTGTGCCAGAAGCTCCTCCCAATAATGTACATAACAGTAACAGCCTGTTACGGTGTTAATTGCTTAATTGTATCATGTAGTACACCTGTCTGGAAACATCCGCACATCTGTCTGGAAATATATGCACAGGATATTTCTACATTTATCACTTACAATGATATGGTGTTACCATTATCAGTTTATTAGAACATTATACAAGTACATTTGAAACAAAAGTTTCAGAGTGTTCCAGCATCACACATCATCCACATGCTAACACACCAACAGTATAAGATGATATGCTGTAATACATTTCGATTCATTTCTGTGCGTTTGTGAAGTATTGTTACATACACTACTAAGGACGCTGCTTATTTGGGCATAATTGTTTTTTACTTTTGAAGCATTAAAGTAATTGCTACATTTTCTAGATCAAAGGTCAAGATATGAACCTGAAGGAAAGGTGCTCTAATGAAGATAAAAGAAAATACTGCACAAGATATTTAAGAATATTCAGAGCTGGTCTGGAGCCAGCAGACCTGGCAAAGCAATCCATGTATATATATAGATGCTATCCTTATAATACATTTTCTATAAAACATCAGTTTCACATTAACAACAAATAAACAACTGTAACTGATCATGTCCCTTGAAGGTTTGCTTACAGTGCCCCTCTGAGAAATTTAGCCTGCAGTCATCATGTTGCTTCTCAGATTTTTAGCGGAAAGGTGTCTTAATCCATCTGCCATTACCCATCGGGTCAATGCCAGCGACTCCTGTTTCGGTGCTCTCGTAGGCTCCCTCCATTGTCAAGCTTGAAAGGGATCCTGAGCCAGACTGGAGCTGGAGTTCTATGGTCCTTCATGGTGAGTAGATGGATGTTATCAGCGATGGGATCCAAATTAAAAGCTCTACACTGAGATATGTATCCCTGAGGAGCTTACAATACCATTGTGCCACAGTGTCCATCAGAAAATGACAGCCAGAGTCTTCTATATATCCCTCGCCTCTGGCTCTTACTGTTGGCATAGCTTCTCTTTGTTTCTCTTGCCGCTGTCTCTCACATGTTCACACTCACTTTACACCTTCATTTAGGATCCTTAAAGAGGCCTCAGTTCTGTTTGTGACTTTAGGATGAAGGAGCTTGTAGTAAATGTTTCCCCAGGACCCTATCCCCACTTGAAAGGGCAGCAAGCTGTTATGGGAGTGTCCCCATTATGTTGAATGCTGAGTGACCCAAAGCCATGAGAGGCATGCAGGGTGTGTTTAAGCTAGGAAAGACTGGCATCCACTAGCTCTTATTCACTCTTTCAAACCCTCTTAGTGGCCACTGTCACAGAAACATGTACCGAGACCTTTGATGGAAGAACACTTTATCCCTCAGTATCCCTGAGTATTGCAGGAAGGAATTCCACCCCTTCAGGTAATCGCTTTGGAACTTCCCTGGTTAATAAGTGAGGGAAGTCCAGGATGTACGAGAGAAAAGAGAGAGAGAGAGAGAGAGAGAGAGAGAGAGAGAGATGCAAATGAAGGCACAAAGAGCAAGGAATCAAGGAATGAGCATAAAGAAAAGAGAGTGTTCTACAGGTCAGTTGAGATGACCTACCACTTCCTAGATAGCCTGGCCTCGTGAACAGTGTCTCCATTCATGCTCGGGATTCTACGAACAGGAAATCGTCTCTGTATCTCTCTCTCTCTCTCTCTAAAGATAAGTGGAATGTATGCTGTCCTTCTTGGATGAGACCACCACGGCTATTTTGAAGTGCTATCATGTAACTCCCCTTTTAACAACTGAATCTGTTACTTCCGCTGGCACCGATGCCATTAAAATAATAACAAATTTTCATGCCGGTGCCAAGATAAAGGTGGGGTCGCCCCTCGAGGGGCATGATTTATTAATGACATTAGCATGTGTAAACATTTTTTTGTTTAAGACTTTTAAAAGATTAATGGCACTGTGTGTTTAATATATTATTTATTATGGTGTGTTTCTATATTAACTCGTCTCTGTTTACAGTCCAAAATTAGCAACCAGCATATCAAATTAACCTACTGTAAATTTGGAGACTGGCTGATTTTTTGTTGGCTCCATAGTGTCCTTCAAGGGAAACCCCTTAACGTTGAGACCATCCTCAGTATGTTTATAATCTCTTCTTTGGACCCTCCAATGGCCTTTAACCTCCGGTAATCACAGGACACTTGACCCAGCCTGTCAGAGCAAGGCGATTTCTGCTTTTACCGGAAGAGCCTCTCTTTCTCCTTCCTGCTGAGTGGTTTTGCCATGCCACTCCTAATAGGAAAGGTTGGTATTCAGGGGAGGAAGCAGGCTTTGATTCAGCCTGAAAGTGTATCCTGCAGTGCTCTTCTCTTCTCGCCTCGTCCTTCATGGCTCACTCCAACTCCAGTTTCAAAGAAGGCCGTGCTGCCTGTCAAAAGCTGGAACGCACTGTCCCCTCTGCCCCTCTGCCCCTCTGCACCTCTCTATCACCCCCTGCACCAACGCCATCTCAACACTTGTGTCCTCTCATATTGCGGCTCCCCGGCAGCTGTGGTTTGGCTGATTTGGACGCTCCTCTTGTTGACAGGACGAGCTTCATCAGTGCTTCTGTAGCTTATGTAAAGACAAACACCCAGCAAAGAGATTCACCTCCCACCCTCTAAAGTAATCAACACTTTTCTTTTTTTTTATGTTAAAAATGACCTTGTACCAAATTGCACATCTTTGGACCAAACTGCACGTTTTTTACTTCTAGTTTAGAGTTTATATTTATATTCTATTCTGTTCTACTATAAAATCTTGAGCTATGCCATCTCGTCCCACTGTATACATGTATATAGCTGAGATGACAGAGTTTACTTTGACTTTTGACTTTATCCGGGGATCCTGATGAAAATTCAGCATGCTGATCAATTAGGCCATGGCACACTGAGTAAATGAGCCAAAATCATCTTCTGCACTTTTGAATATGAGTGAAAATAAGAGGGTGGGAAGATCTTTTCATGCAGGCCATCATCCCCCAAGTTCCCTAATATTTTTTGTTCTTCATGAGCTTAAAGCATATTGATAGCAGGTGTAAAAGGGGTCCGTGATTGAGGTCTTGCTCTGTCTTTATAAGACCAAATGAGAAACTGGAAAAAGATCTGATTCCAAATCAGTACTGTTCCCTTAAACTCAGCATAGCATTTGCTAAAACAGCATGAAGACTGGATCCACATCTGAAACTCTGCTGCTCATCCTCCTCTCTCCAGAAGAGGGGGTATACCAGCAGCTATGAGAGGCCTGAGTGATGCTGAAGCTGAAGAGAACTGAAATAGCCTTTATTACCCCTTCAGCAATGACTAATATAAATCAACCAACAAGCCTACTTAAGAAAAAACACTATAATTAAAGAAAGTTTTGCTAATTTTATTAGTTTGATCATCAAAAAAGACTTTTTATACAGAAAGAAAATTATACAGCGATACAGAAACAGTCATACAAGTCAGTTAGCAAGCAGTTATTCTTACAAGTGTCCCATCAAACGTATTGTCCTCATAACACAATTCAAAAAATAATTCCTACTGATTATGGCATATAATATAATATATAATATAATATAATATAATCAGTTATATTATCTGCACTAAAGCTAATCAATTAAATAAGATAAGATAAGATAAGATAATCCTTTATTAGTCCCACAAGTGGGAAATTCGCATTGTCACGGCAGAAAGTGAACAGTACAAGGATAAGAAATAGAATAAAAATAGGAAAATACATTATGTAATTATATAATAATAATACATTATTCAACATAACATTATAGCTAATCTTTCATATATTATATTATATCATATTATAGTTAATATAATAGTACAGTCATATCTATGAGCTTTTAAACACTCATTAAACATTTTGTCTTAAGACTGTATGAACAGTTTAATTGCCTTTAGATTTGCTATTAAGCATCTGTACAGCTGTTTACACTGACTGCATGTAAATAATATACATAAAGTTATATTTTAGTGGTGTGTTTGATTTGTGTGGTATATCAGACTGTGACTACTCCTGAAAAATGGTAAAACATATTTCACTGGAAGAGTATCTTTTGTTTGTACCGTCATTTTAACCACACAATCTTTAGAGTCCACACAGGGTCAACACCTAAATAACTCGGGTTAACTGTGTGGTGTTTGTTTTAAACCAGTACCCGTCAGACGTCCCAGATCCACCCAAGTAAAAACTGATCCAAAATCACTGCTCTTAATGCACAGGTTGTTTGAAAAGCCCCTCGGACTCTTAAATCATCAAATTCCCTTAATGAAAGCAAAATATCAATTTCACTAACAAGAATCATTAAAAATGTCAATTGCAAAAACATTCTAAAGAAAGAAAAGGTTTTGGGTGCCCTCGCTGTAAACATCACATGTATTCACAAGACTTAAAAAAATATAATTTTATCGAGACAACGTAAAGGTGGGATATTTAAAATATACCTCAGGTCTCTGAATAATCAATAGTTTAAAAAAAGCACAATAAAATGAATGCTATATGAAGCTAAATGAAAGTAAAACAAAGGTTTTGATGAATATTTCAACCAATTCACTATATTAGATTTTTTTAAATTTAGAATTGTGGCCTTTGTACAAAAATTCAGCATTTTTAGATAAAGATTAAAAAAGAAAAGCATGTAAAACACTAACTTGCGCCATACATTTCATAGTAATGTCAAAAATACTGTGGTGTTATTAACTTAAAAAAAACCAAACATCTGTTTTTGAAAGTTATAGTTTTTAGAAACAGCCACTACCAGAAAAAAGAACCTTTTAATTATTCATACAACATTAGCAAGACACTTAGACGTTTTCTTCACAGTTCTGTCATTTTTGAGTATGAAATAAGCTTATCCTCATGAGAATGGAGCATTTCTACTGGAAATAAAGTATTTATGACAGATTTTATATTTACATTATGTTACCATGATAGTGCTGTTAGCAACAGAGGCGCTCTACATCAGACCACTTATATTTATTTTATATTTCTTAATATATGCATGTATGCACACATGTACCATGTACGATTTTCTTTTTAAACTGTTTATTTACTGTTTAATATATTGGCGAGAATAAAAAATAAAACCTAAAGTGTTACACATAAATTTAATATGTTTTTCCCCTATATGTTACATGCAGCCCATAAACAGAAATGATGCCCTAAATTTTGCAGGTTCTCTTTAGCACATTTGTACTTATTTTCACTAAGAACATCATCAAAATGTAATTTGACCAGGGATATATATATATATATATATATATATATATACATATTTTACTTTGTGCTTTTACACCTTCAAACTTTTCACAATCTAAACAATTAAATGAATAAATGACTTAGTTGCTTAGGTTAGACTTATATAGTTACATTCCAGATTTTTTTTATATTTAAATGTTAATATTTAATATTAATTTCTACCCGCATAAGATCTCATATGTAAACTGTTAGTGCAGTCAGTCCTAAAGATAAAAAAAAATGTAAATCTAAAGCTACAAAAATGGCAGGATTTCAGTAGATATGTTGGCATAAATGAACTTACTATGACAAAAAAGATGTTAGACCAATTAATATATTGTATTATTTACCAAATTATTTTTAGGGAAAAGAAATAAGCAATTTGTGAACTACAAATGTCTTTGTAGTATCAGAATTATACACAGATGATCGAAAAGTATTGTACTAATACTAAATTTGTCCTTCATACTATTCTTAATACATACCGTACTGTGCACAAGTCAGAGACCTCCCTTTGGGTTATTTAGTTTCCAGTAAAAACTGCTGTTCATTTTTCAGCATCATAAAAACCTAAAAACATTTAACAGAAAATACACAGAAGCCCCAACAACTAAATATATTATCAAATCTATCAGTGTTTAATTTGTCTACTCTTTACTTTTGTACCAATTCTGCCCCTTACATCCTACCCAGTCAGCTACAGCGGTATCCTTACTGATATTATCTTCCCCTTCAAAGAAACACACATTCCCACAAACAACTACCCTCACACACCTCAGCTGCCACACATATTTCTGTAAAGAACGCATCTAAAAAAGGCTAAAGGAGATTAGATCATCCACTTCTATAATAAGGAAAGTGAATAGAAAAATTCACAAGATTTTCTCTCCTTCTACATCTGCACTAGAACACCTAAACTGGACATCTGAGATGACTGATGAGTGTAAATTTGTACTTGGGATGAACTGGTGAGAAGCAAAAAAATGCCGCTAACTTTTAAGACTGCACTTTGAAGGAGTTTACCAGTAGCAGGACAAATATCCCTGCAGATTTCTGCACAAAAACTGAAAGTCTCCTGAAATGAATGGTAGTGGTAATAAAGGCAAAGAATGGACATTAAATACTGAAATATTTCATATCATGTTTAGTTGTCGAGACTTCTGTATCATTTTCTATAAAATATATGTTTCCAGCTTTTTTCCCTTGCTTTGAAAAATTGTATTTAATTGCAGTTTTGTCTGGAAAGGAAATCGCTAAAAACGTCGGTCTCTGGTTTTTGCACAGAATTGTAAGAGCTTACAATCCAGCTATTTGTGATGCTGTTTTAAAGAATCACTCTGAAGCACAGTGTATAATCGCCTGTTTCAGTTGGCCTACATACATTTCAGTTCTGAACTTCTTCATAGTCAACCATTACCCCTAGCAGCTCATTAATGGCCACTCTAACAATCAAATACTCTTCATATTAGCTACAAGAGTCTCACTTTGGAGTGAACTAGCTGTTGCATGAAAAAGTGTTACCGTGATTTAGTAAGTAATCAAAGCATGCATCCATCACTTGCTACACAATGGACTCTCTCAAGTTGTCCACACAGGCTGAAGACTCAGAGATGGTGAAAGGGGCAGAATGCAAGACCACCTCGTTCTGCACTTCCACGGAGGGTGTCATGCCCTCACTAGTTCCCACTTTGTCTTTTGTGTTGCTGAGTGGGATGGTCACACAAGTAAGCTGCCCTGGAGCCTGATTTCTATACAGCTGGTTCAACCGCTGTGCAATCATTCCGCCTTTCTCTGGAGCATTCTCATCCATTCTCTTCAAGTCAGCCTTTTCACGGTACATGTAAGAGGCTTGTTTGAGAGTACGTTTGAGCAAGTGTTTGCGGAAGGCTCTTTGAATGACCACAGCCGCTACCTCTTCCTGCTTGCGGCGAAGAGTGGTGGTTATTGGCTCATAAGACACTTTTGAGGGGTTGTTTGCCATGAATTTTTCCTCCATGCTTGCCTTGAGTGAGTCCATCGCCTCAGACTCCCCAAGCACTTCAGCTGTGAGGGCCAGCAGGATATCGAGACAGTGGATCTTGTCCCCGGGTACCATGGGGAGGTCCATGGTGATCAGTTTGACTGTGTTTGGCTTCGGGATCCTCAACGGGTCCTTCAGCGTGTCACAGAATTCCGACAGCGAGCTGTACTCGATGAACTGTGAAGCATCTGGATCAAACTTTTCCCATGTCTCATAGAACATCTCAAAGTCGTCCTCACATAAGGGCTCACCACTCTCTTCTGTTGCTACATTGAAGTTCTCCAGAATGATGGCAATGTACATGTTGACCACGACAAGGAAGGACATCACAATATAGCTACAGAAGAAGACTATTCCCACTGCAGGGCTCCCACAGTTGCCCCTGACGTCCGTGCCAGGATTCTCAATGTCTGGGTCGCAGTCTGGAGGTCCACTGTTGAGAATAGGGGACAGGAGCCCATCCCATCCTGCAGAAGTGGTGATCATGAACAGGCATATTATGCTGTTTCCAAAGGTCTCAAAGTTAAACATGTCATCAATGCCATAGTCTTTTTTCACGTAGGCGAAGTTAGACATGCCAAATATGGAGAAAATGAACATGATCAAAAAGAGGAGGAGGCCAATGTTGAAGAGAGCAGGGAGGGACATCATCAGCGCAAACAGCAGCGTCCGGATGCCTTTAGCCCCTCGGATCAGACGCAGAACGCGGCCTATTCTGGCAAGGCGGATGACACGGAAAAGGGTGGGTGACACAAAGTATTTCTCAATTAGGTCAGCCAGCAGTAAACCTATAAAGGAAAAAAAAAACGTGAGAATTTGCACTTGTTGCGAATAATTTGCTTTGCACTTAAAGCAGTAGTTTAGAAAAATATGTAATTTATATAATTTTTCTCTTTAACAAGATATAGTCAACTTGTAAAGACATGTTTAGTGTCCATGTTGTGCTTCTTTAATACAGCATAAAGGTCTTCCAGAAACTGGTCCTGGACACCCTTCGTCCCCTGTTTAGGCCAGCGCAAGATCCCCTCCAGTAAGCCTACCAGACCAAGATTGGAGTGGATTATGCCATCATCTGCCTGCTACACAGTGCCTACAGCCATCTTGACAAGCCAAGTGCATCCCTGAGGATTACGTTCTTCAACTTCCCCAGTGCCTTCAACACCATTCAGGCAGGTCGGCTGGGGAGCAAGCTGTCTGCTGTGCGTGTGACTACAGGGATGTAGGTCTGACACAGTGCTTTGTAGCACTGGAGCTCCTCAGGGAAGAAGTTCTCTCACCCTGTACACATCTGACTTCCAGTACAACACAGAAGGCTGCTATCTGCAGAAATTCTCAGATGACTCAGCAATAGTCGGATAGTCAGTTTTGTGGACTGGTGTGAGCTGAATCAGCTGCAGCTCAACATCCAAAAGACCAAGGAACTGGTGGCCGACTTGAGAAGATCACAGTCTCCTCTCAATCCCCTGTCCATTAGGGGGGTAGATGTGGAGATTGTTCAGGACTACAAATACCTGGGTGTGCACATTGACAACAAGCTGAACTGGTCTAAGAGCTCTCTGGCCACATACAAGAGTGGTCAAAGTAGGCTGTACTTCCTACGTAAACTACAAGTCTGTAGTGGCAAGTCCCATTTTGCTGGGGTGGCAGCATGAAAGTGGCAGACACAAAGAGACTCAGCAAACTGATCAGGAGAGCAGCTCAGTGGTGGGTGAGGAACTGGACAACACTGAAACTGTGGCTGAAAGGAGAACATTGTCTAGACTTCAGTGCATCATGGATAATGCTGATCACCCTCTCCACAGTGTGGTGGACGAACTGAGAAGTACCTTTAGCCACAGACTCACCAGCTCCACTGTGCTCCACTGTGCTCCACTGAATGCCACAGGGTTTGGGCTATTTGGGTGACTATTGAGTTTTTGTGTTTGTTACCAAGGTTAGCCTCGCAGCTACAGTTCTAAACTGAAGAAGCCAAATTTATACTCCAAGCATGTGTTGGCTGATCGACATCATCGGGCTGATCAACAGCATCTTGGCTGAATGTCAACATTTGGGGTGGAAAATGTGTAAATTTGATTTTTTGCCAAACCATTCCTTTAGAAAAACATGTATCATATACACACAATGTTCATGCTTGCATTTTAAGACTTAAAATAAGTTTAAATGAGTGCAAAAGGCTTAAAAGGTCTTATCTAGTCTAAAAACTGGACTGAACCAAGACATTTACAAGAGCTGTACAAACAACTAGTCCACTCACAGCCCTGTTTAATTCCAAAGCAGAATCGCTGGACGTTAAACATGGAACACGCCCCTTCTTTATGCACCAGAGTCTTTCCACGTATGATGTTTCCACCATTTAAACATATCTGCAACCTATTTTTTCTGGAATTCTGACAGAATGTTTAACATGAAGGATGTCTTCCTCTCTGCAGAAGTTCTTTCAACTTTTGTTTTGGTTTCAAAAAGTGTGTTTCTACTGAAAAAGCCACAAAAGTCGCAAACGCTTCATATGTGACCTTACATTTTACATGGCCAATATCCACCCGGACCACACACTTTATTGTAGACCACACGACTAATACTGAACCACTGATGTGCATGTAAACATCATTCATGAGACATATTACTGCTAATCAGCATGAAGTCATGATTCATGTTAAGTTACACAATCATTTTAACTGATGCCAGCCAATGCTAACTCTGTTACTCACCCACAATTGAAAGAATGACCACAACAAAGTCAAAAATATTCCATCCGACGGAGAAGTAGTATTGTCGAAGGGCGATGAGTTTAAGCACACACTCTCCAGTGAAGATCACAATGAAGACAAAATTGATAAAGTAGAGAATTTCTTCCATCTCAGGAGTCTGGTCATCAGTCTCCACCATCATGGTGACCATATTCAGGCAGATCAATACCATAATCAGGATGTCAAAGAACTGCTTTGTTACAAGGTCAAAGATGAAGCCTTGGAAACAGTTCTTTAGAGGGTTGGTCAAAGTGCAGGCATCAGATTTGTGGAAAGGCACGGGAAACAAAAGATGGATTAGTGCTTTTTATGAAGTGTCATTAAAAATCCTACAACAATCATTAGAAATGAGACATTTGTTCTATTTACCACATTTAGAACAATTGTGGATTAGCATAATACTTACTTGGGGGCGTGGGATGGGTTTCTGTGGTTTCTTAGAGCCTAGCTTCTTCATGGCATTGTAGTACTTCTTCTGTTCCTCCGTCATAAAGAGGTCTTGCCCTCCTAAGTACAGAAACACCAGAATAAATATTTATGACTTTATCTCCCAACAGCTGTTTCCATTGCAGATGGGATGAAGTGGATGGTGTTTGATTTGAAGGACACACTAATTCACAAGGCTTTTTGGGGGACGAGGCCCCGAGCAATTGCCTACTTGCGCCTTGTGGTAAAACTGCTTGTGCAGCTACATTATAAAGCAGACAGACTATCTCAGATACACACTGCTAAGTGAAATTTGAAAGAACTTTCAAATTCAGTGATTCCTGAATAAAGCACTGAACAAGAACACAGAGACTATTTAAAAGTCATTGCTTTCTCATATCATTTTTAGGGCTTGGTAAGTTAACGCGTTATTATCGCATTAATGCATTATTTACTTGACACTGACAATTATTTTATCACGCATTAACACCGTTTTTTTATTACTTTTGTTGTGAAAGATGGTTGCTTTTTTTGTGCTGGACCACTTCACGTCACTCGAACAGGGACACTTGCTACTGAACATAGACTGTTTCTGCTGCTTCCTGATTTATAAATGTGAACTTGCTGTTGCTCGGAAGGGGCCTGTTATAATGTTCTGATCGTGGCTCTGGACTCTGAGGGGAACTTGATAAAACTATAGAACTAGATAAAACGTGAACGCCCTGCAGTGGCAAATAGCTTTGGTTTTATATTTGATTTGATTAGTTTGATTAGATTTACAAGAAATTTTTGAACTGCAGCTCTGTAACTGTGTTAAAGGGACACTGCTGTTAAAAAGCTCCTTATTTGTTCAAAGTGTTTGCAAACCAAATGTTATTGCACTTTTGTGCATATAGCAGTACTTTTAAAATAAAAGTGCGCAATACACTACTTTTGAATTCATTATTGAATTTTGCGTATAACAGTGCAATTAATCGTTCAAATTTTAATCGTTGCCCAGCATTAATCATTTTTAAAGAACAATGGCTTAAACAGAGTGCACTTTCCATTATCCAAGCTGCTTATCATAACCAGGGCAAAAGGCAGGTCGGCAGTCCAAGGCAGACACATGGCTGGGAATCCAGCCCAAAAACTTTTTGAGGTGATTGGTGTGTTGTTTGTTATGGTGCTGTTATAACTAAATTGTTGTGGTGAGAGATAGAGATTGATTCAGCATGTTTGTTTAAATACAATTACTGTCAGTTTAAGTGTAAGAATGTTTTGAATCGTTTAACAGAACACTCCTAATGTGACGCATCCTTAATGCTAGTAATTAGCATGAAGCGCTATTCATACGATGGGTCAGGTGTTATGATCAGTGTGTCCCCCTCGAACTTCTACCACTGGCATGAATATGATATCTGCATAGTGTTAATGACAATGTTATTTATACTTATCTTTGACTTTTGTTGGTTGAAATTATCAATGATGACACCGATAAATAAATTGAGGGTGAAGAAGGATCCAAAAATGATGAAAATGACAAAGTACAAGTACATGTACACGTTTATCTCATAAGATGGTTGATCTTCCACCTAAATAAAGAGCCAGAAGAGAGAAAGAAGCATGGAAAAAGCAAGCAATACTTCTCATGTTCACCACCCAATATGTGGTAAGATAAGATAATCCTTTATTAGTCCCACAAGTGGGAAATTTGGTACAGTGATTAATCACGAGCCTAATGAAAATACTCCTTATAAATAAATGTGCTATTTCTTTCTAACTTACACTGCGAGAATCCACAGCAGCATACATGATATCCATCCACCCTTTAAATGTGGCCTGAGAATAAGCAGGACCCCAAAAAAACAAAATTATTACATACATCAATAAAGCATCATTTATTTATTCACGCTTATATCAGTTCAGCCAGTTCTTTACTCATTCCTAAGGCATTCAAGTGGAAACACTAACCACTTGCAGTAGGGAGAGGTAGCCCATGCCCACGTTGTCAAAGTTGACCTTCAGGTTCATCCATCGTGCGTCTAAACCGGCTTCGATGAGTTCATAGCATTCGGTTTTGTTGTTCACTTCATCAATGCCGAAATACTCCTCTGAGGTTGTGTTGAAACAATAATAGAACTTCCCCGCAAACAGGTTCACTCCCATTATGCTGAAGATCAGCCAGAAGATGAGGCACACAAGCATGACGTTGAATATGGAGGGGATGGCTCCAACCAGGGCATTGACCACCACCTGCAGAAATCAGTTTCAGACCCATATTAACCTACAGTTCAAACACAGGAGACCATAAAACAGCTTTAAGTCAGCCTGAATTGGGATTCGGGAAGGACTTTTCAGTTCTTACATGTCAAACAGGATTTCTGTGGGTGACACAGTTGTGGCCAGGACATGATTTTATTAAAAAGTGTGTGTTCCAAAAGGCCCAGTGATGGACTGGCAATGTTTCTCCACCTTTTTCCTATGACTGCTGGGATAGGCTCCAGCACCCCCACCACCCTGGTTAAGAATAAGTGGCTCAGAAAATGGAAGAATGAATGGATGAATGTTCTAAAAAGAAAATGTAGTCAGACCTGGATGCTCTGTAGAACCATACTGAATGTCTTTTTTGCCATAAAACTAATTAAATTTCTTTATTTTTTTATAAACCACTAAATCCTGTGAGTTAATAAAGAGGTTGATAGACAGCCAGACTTGTTAGCTGACTTAGTCACATACCAAATATGTAATTTTTTTTCTCAGGTTTAATCGGTAATTCAGTTTTCACACTGTTTAATCCACATCCTACGTTTGATCCCTTAAGTCTTTGGGAAAGTAAGTAAAGTTTATTTGTAAAGCACTTTTCACAGGCAGACATCACAAAGCCCTGAACATTAAAATTACATTCAGATATATGTAATACAGATGTATATAGATACATAAAAATATATTAATAAAAGCTACCCAATGGCTCGTACAAAAAGGTAAGTCTTAAGTTGGGCCTTAAACTGGTCAATGGGGAAAAAGTGTATTCCCACATTTAAAGCTGTGGCATGAGTGCTTATCACAAAACTAGTCAAAATTTGATTGGTCATTTAGGTTTTAGCAAAGAATGGGGTGGGGTTAGGGGTTTAATCACGTTTCTCACAGGTGAGAACAATTTGGTACATTCTGCTGCTCTTCCTCAAGTTCTGGTCTAGGCAGCTGCCCAGTTCACCTACATGGACGCGCCAGCCTGGAGCACCAACCGCAATTTGCCCAGGAGAAAAACAGGTACTTACCCTCATTCCTTCAAATCTGGATAGAGCACGAAGGGGTCTCAGTGCTCTCAAGGTCCGCAGGGATTTGATGGGTCCAAGTTCAGAGTAACCCAGAATGTTAGCCGTCAAGCTGATCAGAGAGACCTGCAGGGCAATTTGAGCTTCACATTGTATTCATGTGTTGTCAGTTTAGGTTTAACTACAAAATGTTGACGGTTCATTAAAGTAGATAAGATGCTGGAGACCAATTATCACTTTAAATCTAAGGCCTTGTTTACTGCTCACCTTAAATACATTACTGACCAAGTCTTACTAGATATCACCATCATTCAAGGGGTCATTTCATTTTGTTTTATTTTATTTTTGACATCATAAAACAAATACTTACATCAACAATGAGGAAATCCAGCCAGCACCAAGCATTTGTGAAGTAAACTTTGTAACCATAGGCAACCCATTTGAGAAGCATCTCAACGACAAAAACATAGGTGAAGACTTGATCTGCGTACTCAAGGATGATTTTAATCACTCTCCGCTGCTCAATGTAAATATCCTCAAACGCCTAATAGAAAACAATTTTTAAAAAAAAGTGAATTAGCACAGGCGCCCCATTCTTTGACTTGGAAAATGTATTCCAGGGCATTATCAGTTCCTGTTCTAACCCAGCCCAACTTTGATGTAGCATTGGTATGTTTCATTTCAGCTCACCAGGGCACCGCTGCTGAGTAGAATCATGAAGATGATGAAAGTCTCAAAATAGTTATGCTCAACGATAGTGTAGCAGGTCTTACGGAAGTTCCACCATGACTTTCCTCTGCCCTGTGTGATGTCCACATCCAGGCATGGACACCGCCTGATGCATTCTGTAATGCAAGATGTAGAAGTAAAAACCCATTGCCAGTCATTAGTCATATTGTTTTTAAATTTGACATATTATATTGATCCCAGAGGAAATTACATGAGTCTTCAACATTTAACCCATTCACCTGAGTGAAGCAGTGGGCCTGGGGAGCAGTGTGTGGGACGGTATCTTGCTCAAGGGTACCTTAGTGGTGCCACTGGTAGTGCTGGGATTTGAACCCACAACTTTCTGATTGCAGGGGCAACTCCCTAACCAGCAAGCCACCAGCTGCCCCAATATGGGACTGACTAAACAAGCAGTGCCAATTCTTACACTTATTTCGAGTCTTCTCATGAACATTACAGGTATCTGCCTGTGAGTGCTTCCATAGGAGGGAAAGTTATTAATTGGAGATGAAATCCAGGCATTATAGATAGATCTATAACGCCTTCTTAGTTCTATCAGTGTCCTTGCAGACAATTTTGAATATCTTTGCTCTAATTGGAGTTAAACCGCGCTTCTTACCCTGTTTCATCCATCCATCTATCTAATCCTAACGAGGCTTTTTTTGGGGGTGCTGGAGCCCATCGAAGTGCCCTCAGCAAAAAGTGGAGAAACACCCTGGACAGGTCCATTTAATTCTTTTAGACTCTTAGCCATGGATAGCACTCTAGAACCTGTCCTGTTTTGGGCTATGGAATATCTAAAGTGATTGTATAATATTCAGGCCTAGCACATTTCCCTTTTGGAGACAATAATTTAAGTGAAGTATGTGTTTAGTGGGTCTGTCTCTCACTCTCAGTGTAGCAGTCCTCTGGGGTGGTTAGATCTTCTTCATCTTCTGATTCGGCCTCTTCAACCTCAGGGGGCTTGTCCACGGTGCTGCAGAGGGATGTGTCGTCTGCTCTGGAGGCTTTTAGCTGTCCAAGAGGTATTAAGAGATATTAGACATGTGCAATATTTCTGGTACAATATTACTGTGTACAACATATGAAATTTTTCTGGTACAGTATTACTGTTTTTCATATAATGTCTACTGGTACTAGGCACCTGTACAACAGCGTATTAGGGCCATTGTAAAAAAAAAAACGGGGTTGGGGAGGGGGGTAAAAGGGGGGGTAAAAAAGTCAGAAATTCTGAGATTAATGTAATATATTTGCGTGAAAAAACTCAGATATTCTCTGATATTGTAAAGTCATAAATTTGTGACAATAAAGTCCAAATTTTCGAGATTAAAGACGTAACTTTACGAGAAAAACTTCGGAGATTCTCTGATATTGTAAAGGCATAAATTTGCAAGAAAGAAAACTCCGAAATCTTCCAAGATGTAATTAGTAAATTTACGAGCTGAAAAAGTCAGATATTCTCTGAGTTTAAAGTGGTAAATATACGAGAAAAAACTTAAAAATTTACGAGAAAAAAGTCAGAGATTCTCTGAGATTTTAAAGTTGCAAATTTGCGAGAAAAAAGTCAGAGATTCTCTGAGATAAGAAAGTCGCAAATTTTTCATCTCGTAAATTTTCTACTTACATCTCGGAGTTTTCTTTCTCGCAAATTTATGACTTTACAATATCAGAGAATCTCCGAGTTTTTTCACGCAAATATATGACATTAATCTCAGAATTTCTGACTTTTTTCTTGTAATTTTACCCCCCTCCC
>JBBPCZ010000148.1:1508240-1519249 GCA_037974445.1 Brycinus macrolepidotus | reverse complement strand
AGGTACTGATTAGTGATCACCTGAATCACATCTTATTTAATGAGGAAAAGTATAAAAACACTGCTGTAATCAACACTTTCCTCTCACAATGTGACCAGCTGGATGGTAAAACACTACTAAAAGTTCCTCAAAGGTAATTATTGCCATTTTTTTGTATTATACTGTTTTATTCTATTGGTTATTCTGCTTCTACTTTCTTCTCTTGTACTGTCCACTTTGCTGCTGTAACAATGCAAATTTCCTACAAATGGGACTAATAACGGGTTATCCTATCTTATCTTATCTTAGACAAAAGACACACCCAGCCAAACATCACTCGTCTGCAAAAAGGAAAAAGTATGGAAAAACGTTCTTGCAGTTGGACACTTCTAACGCGATTGGTCGAAGGGGTTCGCCAAGACAGATCTATGACAAAAAACCCAAATAGTTATTCATCTGAGCTCCTCGAACTGTTTTCTCACACTGTTTCTGTCTTTATGTGTTAACTAGAGCTCTTGGGACATTTTGTACAAGAGTATATCTGGTTCTACAGGCATAGTTCAAAAGAAGTTATATTTAGCAACATGAAGAAGACACTGAATGATAACTGGGGTGCATAAATCTGTCCCTCAGATTCAAGTGGTATTCCTCTTTCACTGACGTTGCTGTATGTAACCAAAGCTTCGGTAGTAAACAGACCTGTCTGACAAAGTGGGATTAGATACTGTACTGTAAAAATTTATCCTGTAGCATATTTTCAGCTATCATTTTTATGGCCATGACCATAACCATTCACATTTAACTCTGTGCCATAATCAGCCATATCAAATTCAGTTGGCATAACAGATGTGACGCGGTGTTGCTTATTGCTCACAGTTATTTTGGTTTTGTTTTGCTTTTCTCTTTTTCGCATTCTAGTGAAGTACTGAAGATTGCTAGCACCACTGGATCCTCTTCAGCTATGTACCCCTTCCCTGTGGAGAAACAGGGCCGAGTGCGGCATGCCAGGCGTTAGGACACGAGAGAGTAGGTCATATGAGCCGTGTAATTCAACCCAGTTTGCAGACATACCAACAAACAGTTGCCTAATGAGTCAGACCTTATGCACCTCAAGGAAACAAATGTTTCACTAAATGTCCATCACAAACTATCAGTCATATGTTTTTCATTCATAAACCACCAAAATGCATGGGCGGACGTGTTTCTATATTTGTGGGTCACACCCCACTGAGTAAGAACTGTAGAAAGGAGGAACCCAAAGGGTCAGGTAGTCATCCATCAGGTTAACTAATCATGCTGTGCTATTGCTGTTTCCCACGCTCCGTCACTGTGACACATGACCTCTCCTATTCCCCCGAAAGACACTCAACGTCTCTCTCCCCTTCTCTCCAGTCATATACTGGAGATGGCCTCTGCAGAGGCTCTCTGGGATGCTAAATGAGGTTTGCAGGTGTCAGAGCATTCAGAGTAACCTTGTTCCCTCATTCCTTCAGGCTATCTGCCAATATGAGGCCAGTTTTGGGACACACTGAGTAATGGTGATGCTGAGACAGTGTTAGATGTCTACGCTGCATTAAATACACACAAAGTTATTTCTAACTGAAAAAAAGGTGAATTGTTGTCTGGAGAAGTCTTACTCTATTCAGTCTTGTAAAATGGTTTTCCAAGATATAAGACAGATATTATTGATAAGGTAAAATATATTATGTCTGAATGCAAAAATACAAGTATGATAGGGAGCTCAAATCCATTTTTTGGCATCTTTCATTTGAGCAGGAAAGACGTTCTGTGGTTTGGAGAACAGAAAATAATGAAAAATCAGAGTCATATCTGAGCCACATTTGTATATTGTTTCTAATGGGATCACTCAGTTTGCTCAGGTATATTTTTATGTATTTATACTGTTAGATGCAAAAGATTTCATGGACTTGGCTTGTAACTAATCAACTAAATAACCAATTAACCCATTCATCCACTCACTCCCACATTTAGCAGGATGGATATTGTCCACATGTGATATCAGTACTCCAGTTGCTTTGGAGCTTTATGAGGGTGGTGCTTTGTGGGGGTGACACTGGGTGTCACTTTTCGTAATTTGGTCAGAATATGTGGCAAGAAAGTTATACTTTTCCTGCCTTGCACACAGCATGCACACAGCTGTATTGTTACTGTGATAACCTATGCAGATTTCTCTAGGAATGCAGGGAGTGGGAGTACCCCCAGATGTCTACTTCTGAACTACTGCAAAATAATAGAACTAATCTAACATACTAATGTCTCAAGTTTTGAATGGGTTACTTTATTTTTAAACCATTATATCTCCTGCTAGGTGGGTACTCAGGTATCTCAGTGTGAAGCTTGGATATGCAAGCAAAATCTACTACAGTCTGATCATACAAACTGGATTCAGTGACTTGTAACCAATAACCCTAACTCTAAAAATTAGACTTAGTATATAGACTTAATGTCATCATTTGTGTTGGTAAGGTGTTAAACATCCTGTTCAGGAGAACACTCACTTTAGTTTTTTCACCAGCATTCTTGTCTTCGTCCTCGGAAATGTCATCCTCATTACGGCTTTCAAAATCAGATTCCCCCTTTGCAATTGGAACTTTGACTGCTAGCACCACGGCCATTTCGAAGGCACCATCCAACTTTTTCACCCCTTCATCCCCTGAGTCCATGTGGTTCAAGACTAAATTGCTGCTGGTTTTGAAATCTTTCCCTTTGTCTGGCTCTTCCAGGGGCTTGAGGCCCAGCAGGCGCCTGACGTGTCTAATAATAAAAGCCTTTATCCAGTCAATACCCCGGGTGATTCTTCCGATGGCAATCTGCAGGTTGTTCATTTCACCATCATCATCTGATGCCAGATTATCTCCACTGAAGGAGCTCAGCAGCAAAGCCAGGAAGAGGTTCAGAACCTGTTGGAAAAGATGAGCAGCCATCACAAGTCATTCAAAATGCTGGTGTGGTTCACAACATGTTGCCCTTTCCCGAGTCTCGATACCCAATTTTCATCGTAAGAAAATAATGAGTAATACTGTAATGCGGCAGAAGAAAAACATCAATCATAAGAAGCAATGTAAGCAGGACATTATTAACCGATGTCTGCCATGGACCCATGTCTTAATGTAGGCTTTGCTCTCTATTTCAACCCATGGTGTCAGAAACTCAACTTGGGATGATGCCAAGGTCAGACTCTTAGGTCAGGACCGGCTGCTCAGGCTACTGAAAATAACCCATTTTGGACCATCTGCCTCTACACTCAGTCCTGATGTTGACTAGCTGGGAGCCCCATAAGAGATCCTAGACAAAAGCCTTTTGTTTGTGTTAACACTCCATCTGTTACCCAGCTTTTGTTACCTCACCGGATGAGCCATCTCCAATTCACTCAATGAATAACTGAAACGGAAATCCATCCGGCAACATTTATAGTAAATGTCTGGTTGATACTCGAGGTAAATAAGGAGTATTTATAATTAACTTGAAGTGAGAGGATCGCAAGGGCTTGTTCTATGTTCGTCTATGACAGATTGGTCTTCTCAAGCAGGATGGGTGTCATCAACTCGGCTCAGATTAGGGATATCATAGTTGTGGAGGCGTTCTGAGCATGTGCGGCATGTCACATTTTAATTATCTAATAGTGACATCTCCGAATTCAGCATTCCCACGAAAGGGATAGCATGATTTATGAGCTCATCCATGCATATGTTGAGTGGCGAGTAGATGGAGTATGTCATCACTGTTGGATCTCTAACGTGGTAAATTTATAGGAGAAAGAACACATTTTGGTAACTTATAATAGAAACTGATGCTTTGGACCAGTTTTGGTGGGCTATTTGTTATGAAATGCTCATAATAAAGTGCTGAAATCTGGTGTTTGCATGTGCTTTGTTTGAATCAGAGCAGAGTTATGCTGTTGATTTCTGTTGGCAGAAATCCACCATCAGTTTATGAGGTTACTACATAACACTACAACAACAACAAAAAAAAAAATATATATATATATATATACTGTATATATATATATTTTTTTTCACAATTATCACTCGTGCTAATAGGCAACATATCTTTGCGTTGTCTGGATAAAGATATAGTTCACCCTGGCAATGCAAAGTATGTTGATTACTAGCATGAGTAATAATTGGGAAAAACAACATACATGTTGTTGTAGCGATTTGATCACGGAGGCACTCACCACTAGGTTCCCGATCACCATGACCATCATGAAGACCACGATGCACATGCCCTGGCCCGCCACCTCCATACAGTCCCACATGGTCTCGATCCATTCGCCACACAGGATCCTGAACACGATTAGGAAGGAATGGAAGAAGTCTGTCATGTGCCAGCGTGGAAGCTCACAGTCCGCCGCAATCTTGCACACGCAGTCCTCGTAGCTCTTCCCGAACAGCTGCATCCCCACCACGGCGAAGATGAAGACGATGATGCCCAAGACGAGGGTCAGGTTGCCAAGGGCACCCACAGAGTTACCAATGATCCTAATAAGCATGTTGAGCGTCGGCCAGGACTTTGCCAACTTGAAGACACGCATCTGTGGCAGAAATATTTATGGTATGATTACAGTAGTGGGAGTTTTTAAAAATAGTAATATTAGTTTTAGTATCTCATGATTAACGGTCAGAAGGCACCCCATTCAGGGCGCCATCAAAACTATAACGGTCACAAAGCACTCAAAATAACACTCAGATGTATTAGTAACAAAAAGCTGACCTGCATCTGGTCATTATCAATACCATCTTTGTGGAGCATTGAAGAGTCCTGTTTGAGACCAATGAAACTGAACTGAACTGAAATCATTTAAATGAGTGCTAAATTGAGAATATATCAGAATTACTGTTAATAGGAGATATTGTTGTGTTCAAATAAAATAGAGTCCCCTCTCTATTTGGTTTATTTACCTGTTGTTCTTAGTAACATGTGACATTTACTTTCCTTGGAAAATGTATCAAAAAAGCCATTCTGACAGCATGAATATAAAATGTGGAGAAAAATTACAGCTGTGGATTCAGTTCAGTAGTTTATTTAATACGATAGATGGGAGGTGGTACCAAAAAACAGCACAGGGTGAAACATCTGTACCTATTCTCTATCGTCTCATCTCTTTTTTCACCAAAGTTGTTCCAGTTCCTGCTGGATCATATGCCAGTCTGTATCACCGACTGTAACTGTTCACTCTCTTTACCACACCACCAACTTTCTCCCTGTTTTTCTACTATTTTATGCCCAAATCTGGGTTCTGATACAGTCCTTGTAAAGCTGCTTTGTGACAGTTTTGACTGTAAAAGAGCTATACAGATTTAATTTAGTTGAACTGAACTGAATCAAATTGGAATTAACTGATCAATGCAGCTGAACTGAATTCAACAAAATTTACTTTTAATTAAATATAATTGAATTGACATTAAGTGACTGAATTCAATTCAATTCCTCCAAAAACAGTCACATACTTTCCTGATAAAACAACGAAACCCATTACCTTATGAGGGTGAACAGAATAGTATTACTTACCTAGCTAGTATCATTTTGTGTGTGTATGTGTATGTGTGTGTGTGTGTGTGTGTGTGTGTGTGTGTGTGTGTGTACATATCCAACACATCACGGAATGTTAAGTTCACACAACAATTCCGTGCCATGGTTAGCTGAGGTCAAGGGGTCAGTTAGCTGAAGGCAATTTTGAAAACAGATTCCGGAGAACATTCCTAAAAGACATGTACAAATACTGGAGCAAAATGCCAGCCTCGTTTTTTTGTGTGCCAAGCAATGTAAGTCAATACATTACAGTCACAAAGTTGTTACTCTTCAAGTTGTTACTGTACTGTTGGTTGAGTCTGCTGCCAGCAAGCTGTAGCACGTCTTGCAACCAATGGCCAAAAGTCTCTGCCATCAAAAAATCTCATTAAAAAGTATAAACTTTATGGATTGCATTGTACGGATTGCAACAGATCTAACATAAAGTATTATGCATTGCATTTTCACTGGATCTAATATAATAAAATATAATTTTATACATTTTTGTGACCTGCATCATTTGAATATGCCTCTTTGACCTACAGAACACTATACAGAATGTATTATAATGCATTATTTTACATATTCCCTTTGACTGGTCTTTTTGTTGCTGTGTTTTTGCCAGTGGGCTTGTGTCCCTTATAATGGAGGGTATTTAAATTATAATGATTAGATAATGGAGATATTTAAATGCACTTGACTCATGCATCAAACACACTCCAGCTGCTTACAAGTTGAGCTTGGCAAGCTTGGGTAAAGTAGGCCACTTCATCAAATAAAGTAGCCTGGGCCTATTGCTTCACGCTTCATGGAATAAAAAATTTTCCCACAACTGCCAACATCACACTATGTGATTCTTCCCTGCTTCATGCTGTTGTGGATTTTAAGTGGATACATTCACTTGTCTATCAAACATTTGTTGTACCTATTAATATACTACAGATTAGCATTTTTTGCAACTTTTGCAAAAAAAAAAAAATTGTTCTGATTTTCCCCTGTAGGCACCAAGAAGCATCAGACAGTGTGACGTCAGCTATTTACCAAAACAAAGGTGTGAAGTCCTCCAATAGGCTTGCTCTCCCCAAATTCCTTGTGTCCAATTAAAACGTCCGCTGATTGTAGCCCAAATTCTTCATTCTCTCCACTGTGCTTTTTTTACATGGAATAGAGGGACTAATGCAATGAGTCTTCGGAATTATGAAGTTCAGATGATGGGTACGAGAAGCAATAAGTCTTCCGATAGCACTTTACTCTTTTTTAGAACGCTATCATGTTTGGCACACACTTGGTCTCAAAAAAGGCATCATACCACATAGGCTGTATTTCAGACTCAGACTGCAGTTCAGTAACACAATCAAGGAACTATCTCTCCTTTGAAAGAATTCATTACCTGAATTTTTTTTTTTTTGCACTAGTCTTATGCATCTGTTTATGTACACTTTTCAAAACAAGTACCAAACAGGGTTCAATGAGTGACACCACAGAAGAGCCGTTTAAGTTCGTAAAGGAATCATAAATGAGACATGAGTGTGAAGAGTGTATTAAAAGTATAAAGAACCTTCATACATTCATTCTTTCATTCATTTTCTGAAACACTTATCCTAATTGGGGTCACGGTGGGTTTTTTGAGCCCATCCCAGCAGTCATAGTGCAAAAGGCAGAGAAACACCCTGGGCAGGTCACCAGTCCATCACAGGGCAGATACACAGTCCAACACATTCACACACACTCACAACCAGGGGCAATTTAGCATCTCCAGTCCAACTGACATGCATGTCTTTGGGCTATGGGAGGAAACCAGAGTTCCCAACGGAAACCCAGTCAGACATGGGGAGAACGTGTATAATATAGTTTATTATTGTCACATAATTTAAAAGTTTGTTACCAATTTAAAGGTTCTACCAAGAATCCAATACTTGAAGAAATAATAAAAAAGGTTCTTGGTAAACATTAAAAAGGTTCTTCACACTCACATATATCATTTACAAAAAAGGCTCTTTAAAGAGCCATCCATTAAAAGGTACTTCAGGGAACCAAATATGGTTCTTCTATGGCACTGTGCAAAGAACCCCTTTCTGGTACCCTTATTTTTAGGAGTATATGTTCACATATGGCTATTTTATGGTAAGTGGATAAATATTTACTCACAAGACGGAAGGACCTGAGCACAGAGAGTCCTTGCACGTCAGCCAGGCCCAGCTCCACCAGGCTCATCGTCACTATGATGCTGTCAAAGATGTTCCAGCCAACCTGGAAGTAGTAGTATGGGTCCATCGCGATGAGTTTGAGGACCATCTCAGCCGCGAAGATACCTGTGAAAACCTACAAAAGAGAGTGCATGGCTCCCTGAGAAGATAAACAAGTGCTGTTGTACTGTCCTTATCAGCATTTTTAACCGTAACCAGTATTTAACCACATATTTAGAGCTTTACCAAGTTGCCAACAGACAAGACATGATCAAAATCTTCAGTCATTGGGTAGTGTTCCATGGCCATGAACACGGTGTTCAGTATGATGCAGATAGTGATGCCCAGGTCCACGAAAGGGTCCATCACAATGAAGTACATAAACTTTTTGAATCTGATCCATGGGGCGCAGCAGTCCCACTTTAGGAATATGTCTGCAAACTTGTACCAGCAAGGTGGGCATGGTCTTTCTAACTCCTCGAATTCTGAAAGAGTAAGAAGACATAGATTGGGCATTATGCATGTTAACAAACCACCATGTTTATAACCTAAGCTTTTCATTATTCATTCCTAGAGTACAACAGCAAGGTATCATTTTGCATTTTGCAGAATGAGGCACCACAGTATTAACTCCATATATTTCTTCATGTAACATTCTCCATATATATATATATATTTTAATTTACATCTGAAAAGACTATGTAGTGTTGACTTTGACCAGAAAGCTGTTGCATGGTTTCAGAAATACCTCTCTGACAGATGACATTTAGCCCTTAGGAGTTGTAAATCTCCCGGTAACTCTAGGTGTCCCACAAGGCTCAGTTTTACATCCAATTTTATTTTCAATTTATATAAATGACGCCATATCAGATGTAACAGAATGCAAAGTCAGATAAGCGATGGCTGGAATACTTGGGCTAGTGGGACTAAGTCTATACTCTCTTTCAAACAACTAAAATAATCAGAATAAAGTTTAATTTATGACATCTACATGGTTTTGTTTCCTGTTAACAAACAGTGAAGCTGATTATTCTGAACTTTTGTGAACCTATGAACAATAGCACCACCAACAGCACTGTGTGAAAAATGTGATTTGGTTAAGAACAGCTGCAGAATTCACACAGCCTATCAGTGAAAGTGATGTGATGTTTTACATGGAGTGAAACACCCCCTAGACTGGTCTACATTGGGACTAATTGTTTTTCAATTTTTTGTCCAGCTCCACCTTCATGTAGCCTGCTGTAGGCACTATAGACCAAAACTGATCGAATGGCCATTCAGCCAATCACAGCCAATCTATCAGAGGAGAGAGAACAAACTGAAAGTTTGCTGAATTAACTAGCATTACATATGAAAAGGCTTCTGCAATTATCAACAAATCTGTGGCTTGAAACGATACTGCATTAGTGCTGATAGTTATTCATGCAAAATGTTGTCTTGCTAATATTATTACTGGATATGAATATCTCTAGTGTGAGGTAGCTATCGATGTAATGTTAATGCTAGACAGCGTCATTTGAATTTTTTGAGTTAGACAGAGCTGTCATTTCTAGATAGCAATTTAAAGTGTGAGTAAATCTGTGTTTCTGGGTCATCTCTTGCACAGTTGCATTTTCCAATCAGATAACTGTCCTGTTAATAGTTAAAAGCTACCCTGGTTCTTTTTGTTCTACTTTAACACTTTTGTTATAGTTTGGAACTGCCGCCGTGACCAAGATGCAGGAAAATCTAAACCATGCTGTTCCTGGAATGACAAGGACTTCAGAACACATTCTATTATAATGTAAACTGAGGAACATACCTTCTAATTCACTTACAACACTGGGTTTCCTGTGGTGCGTGGGGCTCCCTTCAAGGTGGTCCATGCTTCCTTTGGATCCATTTAACTTTGATACCTTCAGAAAGGCAGCACAGATAATAGAATTAAAAATAAGAAAACCTTACACCGCCTCTGTCTAAAATGAATCCATAACCATAAATAAATAAATAAGTCTTTCCGTAATTAGAAATAAATGATTATTGATTTATAAGCACTTATAATACTGCCATTATTGTAAATAAAATAATAAATAAATAAGGCCATAATTATAAATAAATATATAAAAATACATAAATATTGCAATTAGTAGTTCGATCTTTGAAGGACATCTCACCTCTCACGGAATGTATGGAAATGTAAATATAAAAAACCTGCAGTGCAGCTGGATCCAACAAAGCTGACATGCATCCACGTACCTTGCCGTCATTCTCTTTCTTCACTTTGTCGCCCCCATCATCAGCAGAATCGTACTCGGAACTGCCATCGCCTTTCTTTTTGCTTGATAGCGATGACTTGCTGCCTTTGGTCATCCCTTTTTTAAGCTGGTTGCACAAATGTAATGCTCAGTTATAACTGCTGTAATCTGCTGCTTAATGTGCTGTATTTAATGTATAACAAATGGAATAGAAGTGGGCGACAAATTAAAGAAAAAACTAAATGAGTATATGTAGATAGATAGATAGATAGATAGATAGATAGACAGATAGATAGACAGACAGACAGATAGATAGATAGACAGATAGACAGATAGATAGACAGGTAGACAGATAGACAGATAGATAGACGATAGATAGATAGATAGATAGATAGACAGATAGATAGATAGATTGATAGATTGATAGAGTGATAGATAGATAGACAGACAGACAGACAGACAGACAGATAGATAGACAGATAGATAGAAAGACAGACAGATAGATAGATAGATAGATAGATAGATGTTAGCATGATTACGGCACGCGTGCCTCTGCTTGCTTCTTTAGCTGTTCCATTATCATTGCATACTCCTCTTCCTTCTCCTTAGCTTCGGCTATGGTGGCTTCATTCTGCTCTGCATATGCCATGGCCACGACAGCCAAAATGAGGTTGATCAGGTAAAAGGAGCCCAGGAAGATGACAACCACAAAGAAGATCATGTAGGTCTTCCCTGCTGCCCGAAGAGTCTGAAACATGCAAATAACTTTTAGCAGGCTACAAAAGAAACTATATTACTCAACAATGAAAGCTTCTGGCTTATAGATACCAACTGTATAGGATTTTTTGGTTTGGTAAAAAAAATACATTACACTCTTGGATCAAAAATCCAAATGTCCCCAATTTCAAATATCTCTATACACTATATGGACAAAAGTATTGGGTCGCCTGATCATTACACCATCAGGGACTTTAAATGAAATTGCATTCAGATCCATTGATTTTAATATGGAGTTGGTCCCCCTTTGCAGCTCTAACAGCTTCCACTCTTCTTGGAAGGCTTTCCACAAGATTTTGGA
>JBBPCZ010000148.1:1460088-1475088 GCA_037974445.1 Brycinus macrolepidotus | reverse complement strand
ATAGTAATAGAAGAAGAAAAAATTGTTTTTGTTATTATTGTCGTTGTTATGTACAAAAAATAACTTTACAGGTTAATAACTGTGAATACTACTACTACTACTACTAATAATAATAATAATAATAATAATAATAACAACAATAATCATCATAATGGTAAGAAGAAGACGTTTTTGTTATTCTTCTTATTATTGTTATTATTGTTTTAGTTGTTGTCATGTACAAAAATAGTTGTTTATAGTAGTATTATCATGACTAATTAACTAAATTAAGTAATACTGAATTTATAAGTAAATAAATTAAGTTTCTTCTTCTTCTTCTTCTTCTTCTTTATTATTATTATTGTTGTTGTTGTTGTTTAAAAACCTAAAATGTGTCCTTTATTATCTCTAGGCCAACATAAACACCTCCCGCTGTCATGGTTTGCGAGGTGCACGCATGAGGCCCAGTCCAGGACATTTCCAGCCCTTTCCAAACAGGGCAGAACGTGCAGCAGGGATGGAAGCTGAGCAGGGCTCATTTATGACACACACTGAAAGGTAATCAATGCATTTTTTACATAGTGTGTGCTAAATTATGCGTCCTGGTTGAAGGGTCTCACAGCCCCTCTCACGCCGCGGTCTGAGAGGCGCTCAGGTGATGTTTACCCCACCAAATACTGAGAATGTGGATGTGATGGAGTTCACATGTGGCTCTGAAGTGCTGTCTGTGTGTTCTGTCCGGATTATGAATCTACCTACTTTCATATAAGCTGTAGTTCCTTCTGTTCACATCATTTCAGTTTATTTAATCCAATAGAAGGGCAAGATAATCTTACCATGTGCAATATCATGAGCGATTTTCTTAATGGGGTGCTAAAACATTATCATTATGTGAAATATCTTATCATTATGTGCATGAGTCTTACTATGTGAAATATCACTACTAATGTCAAAATTACTGATTTACTACTGATCTCTATTACATGCAATAATGTACGCCTAACCACTATTAGTGTTACTAGTAATTCACTTAACTGTAAGTTACTTATCTATAATATTTATACCCCGGCACTGTGTACATAGCATAGTGTATTTCATATAGAGTTTATTTAGACTTTATATTTTATATTGTTCTTGTCTCTGTGTCTCTGTGTGACTGTGCATTCCTAACATAAGCAGTTTACTCCGGGATCAATAAAGTTTTCTGATTCTGATTCAGATAAATCATGTAAAGCTATCGTAAGAACTTAAGGCTTTTACAGAGACTGTATATTATTGAGTAACTGAGTGGAGTCTGGCGTGAAGGCAAAAATACAGAGCAATTATTAACATACAGGCTTAAACAGTCTTAATTTCATATTATTTCTACATCTGCATCAGTGATGGGCCTTTTTAAGTTTCCTCTCACATTTCAGCCATTGTGGCCTTAAGCCTGCCTGTCAGAAACTTAGCCAGTATGTCTTATGATGTTAAAAGGATGAGCATTATTTATTGATATCATAATGGTATTATTTATTGATATCATGCTAAATCACATTCTGAGTGTATTGTGAAATGGTAAGAAACATTTCATATCAAACATAATCAAAGGTATAATCCATCCAGTTTGGATTCAGTGCAGTAATGTGAAGTATCAGGATGTTATATTTTATCAGCCATCCCTATCACTGACCACCATATATTGTGGTGAGAGTTGTTAGAAGTGTCCGTCTGGCCCAGCTGTGCCGCCTCTGAGGCTGAGGTCGTAACCTTAAATGGGTCCGAGAGTGTTTCTCATGTCTGTATCCCAATCAGAAGCATATTTTGCACGCTCTGTAATGGCAAAAAATACACAATCGTGAATCTGATCATTTGTTTTTGGACGTCTGAGGAGGAAAACAGGATGTCGCATGAATAGAGAGCATTGATCCAGCAGTGCACATCGTTTAAGCCCCCTTTTCATCCACTGAAAGCGTTCTCACATTACATATATAGAGGAGAAAAATTTCAGATTCAAGCGGGGCATCAGATTCAAGTGGTTTAATACAATTTAGTTGTCTTGCTGTTCCAGTGAGGTTTTGTACTTTGGTTATTTGATGAATTCGGACATTTGAATGTCTGTTAATTTTTCAAAGCCTAAATGTGTGGTTGACCGTGAACGGTGGACCATTAAGAGCTCTAAGTGCTAATGTTCTTTAAACAAAAATAGTGAACAGTTTAAATAGTCAGTTTCCTTTCCAGACTACAAAATAAAACCAAAAGTGACATATTTGTACATTTTTACTGTAGTAATTGTACCATAGTCACATTTGATGCAAAACCAATCACATTATTTTATCTGTACTCCACAACGTCCAGTCACCCCTTTCTGAAGGCCTGATAGAAGCTACTCCATTGGCGGAATGGAACCTCCGCTGATAATTTTATTAATATAGTCAAATAAATATTTTGTTACGAATATAATTCAAATGTTAATATATTTTGTTCAAATGTAATTAAACGTGTTAGAATGCAAGGGTGAACGTGTTTTGGACATCCAAAACAGGCTAAAATTGCGTTTTATGTCTTTTGTGAAATGTCTCCTTTAGAGGGTCTGTACTTCAGTTCACTGTTATGAGTTGTTTGAGCCTGTTATGAGTCTGCCTCACTATCTTTGAGAACCTACAGTGTGTGTTTAAGGGGCTCTGAGACGGATTAAAGTAAAGTTCTGTCTCTTGATACCAGACAGTAATGATTTACAGGCATCACTTTTAATAAAGGTGGATCCAAATACGAGTCTGCGGTGTTCGTCGTATTGCATGTGTTGCTGTAAATGTTACTGTTGAAATATTACTCCAGAGCACCATTCGAGAAAGAACCTGTTGATTCCACCTGCTTCAAACACCTGTCATTTCATCTGATCTTACCAGCATGACAGCACCACCCACTGGCCAGCAGTGGAAACCTATTTTAGACACAGATCCCTCCGGCCTGGTGAAATGCCCATCATTTCAGAATGCATTTATGTAGGCCTGAGTGACAATTTGAACATTTTCTATGTCCATAAAATAAAACAGAGAATCATTTTATATGATTCTGATTATATTTCTATCAGGTTATTATATATGCATTCTGGGGAGGAGGTGCTAACTGTGCTTGGTGTTGGTTTTCACAGCTCTGTTTGAGGAGCTATTCCTCCTGATTCCTGTCAGAGCCTCTCAACTTACACTGGCCACAGGGCATCATAAATGTGCTATTTCTACACCAAATGAGTGATACACATAATTAAGAGAAATTGTGTATTTTGTGTGTGTGTGTGTGTGTGTTCCAATCAATTTAGTGGTGTCCAGTTCCACCCACTATTACTCCTCAGATCACACAACATCAACATCACTTGGAGGATGAAAGGTAGTCCATGTTTTCTCCAAGTTACGTTTTTTTACTACCTTATTGGGTTCAACATGCTTGAAGGAGAAGTCCAACTGCCAAATCAACTTATAGACACTCTGAAACTGACCTCTGCTCTTTCCTAATAAAGCACAAAAATGGTGGAATCTTTAAACTGATTTCTGACTGAAAGGCCTTCAAAATATACATGTATATATATATATATATATATATATATATATGGTAAAGAGTTTAAAAAATGAGTTTCAGCATGTTCCTGCAAGATGTCACACATGTGCTCCAAACACCTGCCATTTCATCTTATATTACTAGCATTACAGCTCCAGTCACTGACCAGTAGCACCACATTTTAGACAGAAATCAGAAGCATTAGAAAGTGCAGACACGGCCTAAGCAGCAAACATCACTTTAAATCTTTGTTTTTCCAACTGAGGATGCTAATGTGTAATCTAATGTTTAATTTAATCTAATGAGGATCATGAAGGTTTGTCTCAAGGCTTGGCATGTTTTCACTCCTGACAAAAGATGCCACTACTGATCATCAAACTGGAGGTGAATTCTGCCCTCTTGTGGCAGTTAGTGGGCCTTTATAAGGCAACCACAATTTGATAAACAGATCTGTGATTTCTGTATAAACATCATGACCTGAATTTAGGTTTTGCAGTTATCGATGTAAAGGTCAGTTATTTATTTTTACTGACTTACTCTTTATACCAAGTCCCACCTCTGCTTGACATCTGCATAAGCGGCGTTTGTATTTTAAAGGAATACTTCAGCAGAGAATCAGATTTACACAGTTTCAAATGTAGTCTATTTAGGACACGTTTGGAGTCCAAATTTTGCTTCTTTAGTTTAGAACTGGAGCTACGATCCTAACGTTGCTAACAAACACTAGAAGTCGATAGTCATCTAAATCCTTTCCGGTAAAAACATCCCCAAAACTTAAACCACATCCAGCATTGCATTGTCATTAAGGTGGAACAGATTTATGGTTTAGGAGCCAGGATGACTTGCTGTGAGCTATTAAAACAAAACACCACAATGTAGCCGAGCACTTCTGGCACCTATTTAAGACAACAGACGAATTTCAACTCCCTTTCATGTACTCGCATGTCACTCACATATGAATGATTGATATATATTTATAAATAGAAACAGCACAGATCTTTAAGTATAAGATCTTTAAGTCCATATGCCTGCATGACAACTTTTCCTCCATGAATGGATTTTAAAAATAGACTTTAGGCCAAATCCTTCTCAAAACTATCATAAAACAGTGTATCAGTCTCATTAGCATTTCATGTAATAACTTTCTGTTAGTGAGCTTTTAAATGCATTAAAGACATCTTCAGACGTCTGGTTCCATTCACCACCACTGTGAACAATTTTGACTCAGTAAATGTTTCTAAAATGGTGCGCTGCACACCCAGTGCATTCTGAATGAATAACCTTAACAATTAAATAGAGCAGACATTTAGAAAATCTTTGGTTCCCTTTTAAATATGCATGCACATATACACATAAACACACACACAAACACACACATTTACCCACAAACGCTGCCTAAGTGGTTGTTGTGTCTAGAAGATCTTCACTGGGCCAGAGGAGGGCAGTAGAATAAACTTACAATAGCCTCAGTAGGAGTGCAGTCATCTCTAAACAGAAGAACTGTGTGTGTTTTGACTCTACACACCAACATGGGAAGCCCTTCAGGCAAGTAAACAATGACTGATTCTTGCACGATCACAAGCTCGGCTCCCTGCAGAGCTACTAACAGATGGAACGTATTTAATTCTAATTGTATTTACTTTACAGTCTAATTTTTAAATACCCGTCCTTGTAAGAATCAGCAATAGAAGTTAATGTTCATGTGAACATTCAGTACTGTGCAAAACCTAAAATAATATTTAAAAACAGTTTTGATGAGCAGTGAGTGTTTTGTTTTCACATTAATATTACTAATTAATAATACACTAACATTAATACTAATACTAACATCAATAATACACTTAATAAAACTAAAAAGTATAAGTACAAATAACATTCTATGGTAAATAGTGATGTTGTGTTCAGTTCAGTTCAATGTGTTTCTTGTAGAAGTTCCAGTATTACGTGTAGTTACCATCAGAAACTCAATCAGTGCTTCATCAAATTAAATCAGGAGCTGCTGATGGAGTTTCACAAATCGAAGCAACGGCTGGAGGAACCGAGGAGGAATCTGGAACCGAACATGTGTTCTCCTCACCAGCTCACACAATATCAACTACTTTTTCACAAACAAACACACTGAGAAAAATGCCTAAGACTCAATATATCAATATATCAATATACTCAGTAGTCATTTGTCAGGTAGAATAGTCAAGTTGGTCTTGATTTTCATTTCAGCCATGTACACAGTACACAGTGGAATGACACAATGTTCCTCCAGGACCAACACAAAGAACAAAAACAGAAACACCACAAGAGTACACAAGTGCAGGCAGGACAGGACTGCAAGAAAGAGTGCAAAAAAACACAAGAGCAACAGTACTATAGTTTACAGGACAAGACAACACACAGTGCAGCTGACAATGAAGAAACCATAGCTAGGCCTAGTAAGGCCTCTCCCTATCACATGGCTCTACCAACACTGGGAAGATGAAGGCTAGCACATGTATCTTCTGAGTTATGTAAATCCATTCATCTTTTCGAAGTGCTAGCAATGCAACATCACTAGACAGCTCAGCGTGTTTGGAGGACAATGCTAGCTATCAACTCGGTTAAGTAACAGATGCGTGGGCTGGTTACAGAGTGATGGGGGAGAGGGAGGACCATCCTGCAAGCCAAGAGGCCACGTATGTTTGTGCCACTCAGTAATTATTGCTTAGTTAACCTTTATCATTAGCTTACTATGAACTCCTGAGTACTTAACCAGCCTTCCCTGTTAGGTAATTGTGAAAGTGTTAATGCAGCTCTGAGTGAGTCCAAGAATTTCATTGCTAGTAATGATGTTTTACTGCTATCTGTATTTGGCAGTTAATTTAAAACTATTAATATATCCCAGCTTAGTCACTACATAATCACAATCAATAAACGATGTGCTGTTTCTGTATTTCAGACTGTTCATACACTGTGGGCTCCATCCACCCTGGAAACAGCTGTCTTTGGACATACTTCATGGTGTCCACGTGGGCTTAAAACTCATTACGCTTGACCTGTGTGTTTCTGTCCGGCATGCTTGTGGGGGAAACCAGAGGAAGACAAAGTTGGTGTAGCAGAGGGGGGATCCTGTGTCATAACTATCACTTGCTATACTTTGCCACATGGCAAGAAACCACTTTATCCCTGGATTCACTTTAAGTGATTTACACACAGCCTGTTAGATTTACACCAGGAGTGAAACAAAAACCAAAGCCTAAGAGGAGGATTTATTCCAAGACTGAGAAGATCCTTATAAATATGAAGAATTATATGGGATACCACTTTGTCTGACTCTCTAGCAGGGCCCCTTTTAGACACTGATTCCAGCTTCATTGACTTTTGGGAAGAAGCTTGGTCAAAACAAGCCTGCTTTACAAACTGATGCCAGTGAGCCAACAAGATCAGGAACAGAATTCCAAAAGCAAATATTTAATTCTCATGTATCTATTTAAAGCAGGTCTCGTGAGGTTTCTGGAGACAGAGTGGCTCCAAAATGACTTTCAAAGAGAGGGAGAGGGTCCACTGAACGGCAGACTCCCCTCGTTAAATGGTTTTTACTGGATGGCTGCCACAAATGTTGGTTTGACAGCTTCCAGGGGGTTAAGTAAGCGTGAGCAGTTAGCAGCTGCATCTTCCAGTAAAACTAAGACCACACTGTGCTTATCCTTCACCGCCCCAGTCTGGTTTCTCACTGCCCACACTCTCTGTATCATGAAGCATGAAGCACCTTCCAGATGAACCTTATCCTGCCCCTGATTATACTATCAGACTGATCTTGCCCTGATTGTTGCTTTCTAGCTCCAGCCCTGGTTTTCCATTCGCAGTTTGACTTTGGTACTGGATCTTGGGCTTAGAAACCATTGGCAGCTGGTGGCCTGGTGGCTAAGGAGTTGCACCTGCAATCAGAAGGTTGTGGATCTGAATCCCAGGACTGCCAGTGGCACCACTGAGGTATCCTTGAGCAAGATACCACCCCCCACACACTGCTCCCTGGGCACCACTGTCGGCTGCCCACCGCTTCACTCAGGTGACTGGGTTAAACGCAGTTTACTCCAGGATCAATACAGTATATAAAAAGGAATAATATTATTTTGGACATCATTTGAAAGACGGCCCTTGAGAACAGGCCTGCATTATTTATCTCCATCACCAGGAGACAAAGAACACCCCCAAATATCTTTTCTACTCGACCAGATACTGTGAGAAGGCCAGCGTTTCATCTGTGTTCACTGAGCCTTTAACCTTTGAATGAAGTCGTCCCTAAATGCCGTTCCGTAAGTAAAAGCTCTATCTTACTATGCAGTGCAAGAATCCATCCTCATCCTCTGGGATCCTGAAGGATTCCATCCAGCGTCTCTTCGTCCATAATTCAGCCATCACGGAGTTCAAAAACAATCTCAAGAACACACTCCACCTCAAGCCCATTAGAGGCATGCTCCAGTCAAAATAGACCATACTTCTTTAAAAAGAAACGCCAAAATTGTCATAATGTGCCTCCTTCATGCATCCAAATGAAACAAGCACTACAAAGCCTTTCTAGTATTGTTCTGCCAGCCATCTCTCTCCCTCTGTCCCAAAACTGCTGCCACAAAGTAACCTTAACGACACTGCTGTTAACCCATCGTCATCATCATAGTGACAACAATGTGCAGACATGCTAATACTCTCCTCTGGGAGCAATTAAAGGATCTGCCCTGTGGAGCCCTGGCACTTTGTGCCTCAGCCTCCAGACCTTATATGGGTCATGACAGCATCTCAGATGGGCTTGGTCCATCCCTCTGCTCCAGCCTGAGAGATCTAGAGATGAGTATAAAACCTATCTATGATCATTCCTAACTCAGTTCTTTCTTAACTCCTCTCTGTTGCTCACCCTCACTCTAGCTAGCCAAAAAAAAAATACATGGCTCCCAAAAAACCAGAGCCCAAGAAGGAGGCCGCCAAGCCAGCTCCCCCTCCAGAACCAGAGAAGCCCAAGGAGCCAGAGTTTGACCCAAAGAGCGTCACGGTGAGTATTTCAGGTCATTGTCATTGTCTGGATTATATCTAATTGCCCCTCAGCCATTAGCATGACCAATAAACTTAGGAATAATTGATATTTCCAATAAGGGACCAACTTATTATCATTGACCACTGTTCCAACCTGATACCAGTTTAGGTAATTTTGACAAATTATAAGGGGTGTTTGATTTAGTTTTAAATTCGTTTTTTTTGGGCTGACTACGTTGATAGCCTTCCACAGTTTCATCGCTCGTTATAGGTTAACTAAGGTGAGCATCAGTTTCTTTCACTCTTTAGTAGTCTGTTGTGATAGCGTCACTGGTGCCATGCTCTCCTCATAAACCCATCAGGCTCTTCATCAACAATCCAAGGCACACTGACATCCATTTTCCACTGCCAGAAATAGCACTAAATGAGTTCTCACATTACTTGTGCTTTCACAGCGACAATAGGAATTGACTTTCCCAATATCAGAAGTACAAAGTTTGAACAAGACTGAGAAAGGACGTATAAAAAACACTTGATGGCAGTCACTGAGTAAAGAAAACAAATACATTTTTAAGCTCATCACTCAGCATGGCTGAACAGCACTGTGGAGGTCCACCTGTCTCTCCATTTGTTGTTTGTGGTCTTCCACATGGTTCATGTTGATCTGCGTAAAAGCTCTCCTGGTGAAGCTTAGCGTGCCTCTGATCCAATCTTATCTGCATTCTACCCCAGGAGGCAGAGCAGGAGGATGGGGTTTCACAGTGATTCCCCTGGTCCTGGAGAAGGCGTCCGATATTCTTAGATCCCGTAATGAGTCAGGGAAAATAGCAATAGGTGACCTTGTTGGAATGACCCCAAATGTTCTCCACACACTGCTCCACTGCTGAGTGGAGATGGGCAGTTGGGAGATACTTGGTCCAAACTCAGCATGGGTAGTTTTCTCTTGACTAGTGCTCAGAACCATTTACGTTCTGAAAAGTAAGGTAAGATTATGAATCATGATGATGAAATGATGGAATCATCCCACCTAAAAGACTTTGACCCAACATTTTTGTTTCACAGCAAATAAACAACTCACAAATATAACAAAAAAATGTTTTGTGCAATTCTGGCTCTGTTATACACACCTCTAACAATTTATATTAAATCATTTTAATGGATGCCATATTTTTCCCCCAGAAACAAATACTTACGACAGCCTTAAGAAAACTTTAAATTTCCCCATTCGTTTATGACCTGGGGCTGCATGTCAGATAAAGGACCAGAGGGTATATCATTACCTCATCAATATGAAATATGAAAATACTCAATATGAAATATACTATGATATATACACAAATGCTGGGGTATTAATACTTTAGATAAGTAACTTACAGTCAAGTGTGGCATAAACCTGTGTATCGACTGATGAGGTAATGATCATCTCCCCCGGTCCTTTATCTGATCATCTGTCAGGTCACAAATGAGTGGAGATTTGAAGTTTTGTTCCGGCAGTCATAATTATATGTTTCTGGAAAAAAAATATGCCGTTCTTTAAATTGATGTAGTATCATTTGTTAGAGGAGTGTGTCATGAATCCACAATTAAATAAAAATTGTTTTGTGTTACATTTGTGATTGGTTTATATGCTATGAAACAAAAAATGTGGGGTGAAGGTCCTCTCAATGTGGTGATTCGATTATTTTTAAGTAATTTTCTCTGGGATCAATATAGTATAAAAATAAAAAAATAAATACAATTTTAAAATTACCAGGGGTTTTACTTAAAGTATGGATCCAAACACTAGTTAAGAGACAACCACCCATAATGAGTTTTAACTAAGTAATTCCGAACTGTGCATCTCCATGCAGCAGGGCTCCATGAGGAGAACGGGACTATTTGGGGTCATTCCAATAAGCTCATCTACTGCTACTTTCCCGGACCCATTACGGGATCTAAGAATAAAGGGGCTGAATAAAGAAAGCATGGTTATTTTATTTGTGAAGAAGGTGTGCCACAATGATGTTTGACTTTTGGTGTTCTCCCTTTCCAGATTGCGTTCACCTCTGATCAGATTGAGGGTAAGAATTTATTCAATCAAATAAAGCAATTCTTACACACATTATATTTCATTTTCACACAGTTTGAAATTTTCAGCCGCCCTTTGCATCGTTTCATGAGCAAACCTTTCATATTTATTCAAGTTACAATTACAGATGTTAATTTTTCCTCCCATGAAGTTACAAGATGCAAGGTCCCACAACAGCAATGATATAAACAGTATTACACTGAAAACTTTAAATGTTGAGTTTACTTTTGGGGGGGGAAAGGTGGGATTAACACAACTTTTCTAAGTAAATGAACTGATTAACTTATGAACTTGTTTAGCTAATGAAGGTAAGTCTTTAAACGTAAGTAAACTGCTTATTTTAAGTAAAATAATACTTAAATAATAAACATTTAAATAATATAATATAAATATAATATAAATAATAATAATAGTAAAGTTAATATATCCAGATAGAAAGTTACATTTACTTACATTTCTTTTCTAAAAACTTTAAGCATTTGCGTAAAGTATCAGTTGGCTCAAAAATAAGCAAAAATAACACGCTTAAAACTTATCAGCATATATAACACACTATGCTACACCAATACGAGTCCTTGGGAAAGACTCCTAATGCTGCATTCGTCAACATCTGTAACATGAGTCACTGTGGATACGAGCATCTGCAGATATGGATATGTATATTCATATGTACATACAGTGTCGTTACATGACAGTTTAAGTAAATGTAATTGAATATTCAATCTTGATTATCAGAGCACTGAATCTCTGTCATGTGGACAGAAAAAGAAGACTTAAGTGCTTTAGCTGAGTGTTTTTTTCTGCCCAAACAGAGTTTAAGGAGGCCTTCATGCTCTTCGACAAAACCCCCAATGGAGAAATGAAGATTTCCTATGCCCAGTGTGGTGACGTCATGAGGGCATTGGGTCAGAACCCCACCAATGCTGAGGTCATGAGGGTACTGGGCAAACCCAAACCTGAAGGTCAAACCCATTGTTTTTCTATGGCTGTTATAACATTTATTTGTTTATTTATTCCATTAACTCACTAAAGTTACTTTTCCATAGGTATACACGAACCGTGTTGTACCTAAACTGTACCAAGATGGTACAGAACTTGCAGCACACTTTGATTTTCCAGAGTATTCAGCCCAGCATCGGTGTTTCTGGCTCACAGTTTATGGCCAGTCGTCCCAAAACTGCGTCCATGGAGTCGAACCAGCGGAAAGCCAGAGAAAAACTTATTGTGGTCTTTTATTATTTATAGTGTTGAGTTTTTTTTTTCTTTTTCTCAGCATTCCTTAGCCATGCAATGAATACCTAACCCGGCTAACTTGTCCTGGATCACTTTCATGTTTCTCACAGCGTTAAAGTTAAATTTGTTAGAGTCGTAGAAAACTCCCACTGAAATTTATCTTCAGCCCAAACAGACAGTCGAGCTTGTACTTCGTCGACTTCCCAGTTGTTAGTTTGTGTCTCCATTGTTGTTTTTTTGTGAGGACAGTAAATAAACAGTGTCCTCTTTCCATGTTGTGATGAAACATTTTGACCAATCAGAAAGCAGTGTTGCAGTCGGCTCGGCTGCGGCCCGCTTTCAGCCCCGCCGTCGAGCAGCTCAAGTACGGCTCGGGTTCGGGTCGCTTTATTTGTGATGGAAAAACATTTGTTCGCAGTGCGGCGCGGTTCCTCGTGCCAGTGGAAAAGCACCATAAGTGTGCATAGACAGTCACAGTATGGGTGCTGGGTTTAAAACCATCTGTGGTTCTGACTGCATCCCGTTCTTCTGGCTTTAGAACTGAACACCAAATTAATGGACTTTGAGACGTTCCTGCCCATGTTCCAGCACATTTCCAAGTCCAAGGACCGGGGCACGTTTGAAGACTTTGTGGAGGGCTTACGGGTCTTTGACAAAGAAGGAAATGGAACTGTGATGGGAGCAGAGCTTCGTCATGTTCTTCAAACGTTAGGTAAATCAAACACACAGCATGGCTATGGCCATCATCAGGAGTGATGCTGGGCACAGAGGAGTTTCTTACAAACTCTGGGTTGATTGCACGGTTCCACATCTGTCCATTTCATTATTACAAACTCATAAAAAATAGACAAACAGAAAAGCATCCCTTTACTGCCTTTGACAAGGGGTCGACAGTTGATTCAGGGTCCTAAATCTGCTCTTCCTGTAGGAGAAAAGATGACAGAAAGGGAGGTTGAACAAATTATGGCGGGACAAGAGGACGGTAATGGCTGCATCAACTATGAAGGTAACACCTGCTTTTTGAGAATCGCATAAACCAACCAGAAATAATTAATAAATAATAATAAATCTAAACCATATCCATGTACCAACAGTATGGTATGTCCCTGCATTTCCATGCACCTTGTTTTCTCTCCAACAGCCTTTGTTAAACACATCATGTCTGGATAAATGTCAGAGGTGAGTCTGACAATCTGTTAGCTGTTTTTTAAAGTAAGATCCAGTAGCAGTGGAAGAACTGTTGTTTTGCTGTTGGGCCGAATTCAGATTTCTGATTCTGATTCTGATTTCTGATCTTCAGGTGGTGGACCCTTATACTTTCAGACCAGAGCCACACACGTGACCAGTGCCATGTCAGTATCACTGCAGTGGTCAACAGTGGTCCTGTTTTTAGAAACAATAATGATAAATGGGGGGCCTGGGGGTGACTAGTTGTCAACAGATGAGCACCTAAATATATGTACCTATATATCAGTGGTCAACAGCCCTCCTCCTGGAGAACTGTTTAGCTTCAACTAGCATCTAATGTGGTGCCCCTACCCCTTGTGTAATGCTCCAGCCAATCAGAAACATCTGAAGAAGTTCAGAAGAAGAACATCCATCTGGAAGAAGAACATCTGGCACCCACATAGTTCTTTAGGCAGAGCAGGTGTTGCAGATTGTGGCTGGAACTAGACTTAGCAAGGTAGATCTCCAGGACCAGGTTTGGAGACCACTGATCTATATAGTGGACATAAAGTAGCTGGACAGTGAATGTAAGTGCAAGCTAGGGGTTTCAGCATGTATGTATATATATATATATATATATCATCTGGTACCCACATAGCAGAGCACTGGAGGACAATTGCGCCTTCGTTAAACTCTCTTCCCCCACCATATTCTTTTGCTTGTGTATGGCTGATGCTCTGAATAAATGGTCAAAATAAAACCTCTGGTGTGTTCATGGTAAATTGCAGAATTGCAGACCCAGACAGACACAGCAGTGGTTACAGTCCACAGGGAGGTGAAGGCGCCATCGTGTGGCTGGAAGGAGAACCTTCCTCAAACAGCATGGCAACAGCAGTGCCTGCAACACTTCACAGACTTCAGCTCCAGTCCAGCAGGGCCCAGATCACAGGATGGGGGGTGATGCGGGGGGGCGGATGGTGAGGGGAGTAGGGGGTGGCGTTTACACTGCATTAACACACCTCCTTCAACTCATCAACTTTATAAAAGACCTGTTTTACAAAGGGACCTGATAAGTCTCTTTATTTCAGCAGAACTCAGTCTGAAGATACCAAACAGTGTAACTACAGTATACTGTAACTTTAAGCCAAAGGAAGATAAATAAAACAAAGGAACCAAGTAAATAAGTATCAGTCATGTACATGGTCAAAATGCATATCAGGGCAATAGAATGACTTTAGATGGAAGTAAGAAAGAGACATAACCTTCATGTAGAGATAAAAGTATAACAACTGCAGGGCGAATCTAAGTAACAACCAGACAGAATCATGCGTAATTCAATTGTATGTACATCAGTGAGACTCTCTCTCTCTCTCTCGCTCTCTCTTTCTCTCTCTCTCTATCATTTTGTGTCCTCATAATGACAGGAATACTAGAAAATCTGTAGAAATAGGGACATAGTGCTGTTTTTCACCACAAAATTAACTTTAACTAAAAGAGAAAAAAGACTGACTTTGGTTACTGAGGTTAAGGTCAGGGTCTGGTTTCTGTGTAGGTGTGGTCATGGGAATGTCCTCACAAATGTAGTAATATCAACATGTGTGTGTGTGTGTATTTGAGTGCATGTGTGTGTATGTGTGTGTGTGTGTGTGTGAGAGAGAGAGAGAGAGAGAGACAGTGAGAGAGTGAGAGAGAAATGCCTAAATGCCTTGTGTGAAAAATGCCTACTCATTCACAGTGGTCTGGTTGCTTCGTACCCACAAAATGCTACATAGCATAAAAGTTCACTGCAAGAAATTTTAAGAGCCGCTCAAAATGTCTTAAAATAAACTGGTCATTTTTGCAGAGCTGATCAGATTTTCAAAATTAAAAATGTGTTTTTTGGCCATTTTCTCTTTAATGACATGCTCGGGCTCATCCTCCTACTAGACCTTCCTCTTCTTCTCTTCCCTGCAGCTCCATCCTCAGCATCCTCCTCCCAACACACTCAGAGTCTCTCCTCACCATCCTCCTCCCAACACACT
>JBBPCZ010000148.1:1441720-1451958 GCA_037974445.1 Brycinus macrolepidotus | reverse complement strand
GGTTTTGATGTTCCAGTGTATCTCAGTCCGGTAACGGAGTTTCTGACTCAATTCTCTCCACAGTTTATGGCCGGTCGGTCCAAAACTGCGTCCATGGAGTCGAACCAGCGGAAAGTTTTTCTGTCAGAGGCGCTTTTGTTATTGTGCTCTTTTATCATTTATAGTCTTGTTTTTTTTTAACTTTAACTTGTTAGCATCATAGAAAAATAGACAGTGGTGCTTTTATTTTGTCGACTTCCCAGTTGTATCTCCATTGATTTTTTTTTTGCTTGGACACTTAAAAAACAGTGGCATTTTTCCTTTTTGTGATGACAATATTTCGACCAATCAGACACTCGGCACGGCTGCGGCCTGCTTTCGACTCTGCCTTCGAGCAGCACGGGTACGGCTCGGGTACGGGTTGCCTTTTTTTGAATGGAAAACCATTTGTTCGAGGTACGGCGTGGTTCCGTGTGCCCGTGGAAAAGCACCATTAGGTTACTGGAAACTGACTTTTTGTGGAACATTCTCCATGGAGGAGAGGTGCACTTTTTTCTGATTAATTGAGGACCAATGAACCAGTTAATCAGTTATGGAAATCTTTGTTTGTTGCATGTTTGTGTTTTAACATTGTCAGATAAATACGTGAAAAATATCAGAAATTGGCATTACTCCAGCTTTGTTGGTCTTGACGTGTTTTGTGACAGAAGACAGTAGATTAGGACTCAGAATGGACTCAGAAATCTGTATCACTGAAGTGAACTGTGAATTCAGTAACATAATATGGTGGTTCTTCTCTTGGTGGTTCTTCTCTTGATGTCCATTTGCCACATTCTGCTTTGCTATTATTTTGACCCCAGCGACAGCACATTTCATGACATTTTCTCCCTTTTCTTTCTCTTTTCCTTCATGACATTCCTGTGACGTTTGACCTGACGCCTGGTCTCAGCAGGGACAGCAGGAGCAGGTGAAGGTACGGTGGGCTTACACTTCCTCATTCACCTCCAGTGGTTAGCTAACATATACAAGACATAATAATTTAGTCTTTTCCGTTTCATCTCATCAGGCAGTGCACACACTTTGGAATTCACTCTTAGCTTTTAGAATCTTATTCCTTCAATCAGTGTCAGGCATTAAAAGAGAGGCATCATTCAAAAGAAATCAATATCATATCTTTATATCGAATTATGTCTCTATTGATTCGGATGAAAGCATATAGTAAGTGGATTACTGTAACATGTTGAGTACAAGTAGATTACTGTAACGTGTTGAGAATAACATACTGACACAACTGATGTAACTCTTGAGCATTTAAAGCAATGTAACTAAACAGTGTAAAACATACAAAAAAGCCTTTATGCAGGAGCACACCAATGTCAGACTCTGAACAACTCAGAGCCAAGTGAAAAACGATCGCCTCTGCGCCAGGTTGCCAGCCGTCAAAACGTGCCTCCTCTGCACTAAAACCTATTTGCAAATGGACAGTGCGGCAGCCAGTGCAGCACTGATTCATTACCATCCCAAGTCATGTTCCCGCAAAGCTCTTCATATTGATGCAAGTGACAGAAATGCTGTTGGATCATTGAGGGTATTGTGTTTCGAATGGATGTATCATGTGTGTTGGCTTTGCTTTTGTTTGTTTTTTTGGTTGTCGTTTTGGGTTATTTCTTTTGTTTGTAGGTTGTATTTCGTGATGAAAGGAGCTGTGAGGCACTTTTATGAGCCATTTAAGCCCATTTCTGCCTTTGTAGTGACCCCCTCATTCTGCCATTGCAGTAAACCATGTTCTAGACTGATTGCATATGAGGTTCCATTCAGGAACAGCAGAAACTGCCGGGCCAGATGTTGATACTGCAACAACAGCAGGCTTGTTATGCTAACTGCTAGCTTTATTCCATTGCCTGCTCTCATACATGGTTACTTACCTTTACGTGTTTATTTTTGACTCTGCTGTTTATTTTATTTTGCTGACCTTCTGTCTTCAGCCAGTTTTTGGTTGAGTTAATCTTGGGACAGCCCACGTACATAGTGCTGTTTCAGCCATTTAAGTAATGCAAAATCTAGATTAGCAAACACTGCTTATTATAAAAGTGCCTGCAGCTCAGTGTTGTGCCTCGTTTTACAGATGACTCTGAAATTAATGTTGAAATGTTGCTCTTATGTATTTTTGATGACCAAACAAATAGTTTTTCTTTGTAATTATTTTTTTGTGTTTGGGCCCCTTACCTGGATGGTATGATTTCAGTTCCTTGGTTGTTCCTTTGTTTCCTTTGTTGTTTGTGATGTTGACTGTGGAGAGAAGGCGGTTGAGTGTTGCTAATCCCGCAGTATTGTCTGTGGCTGTTCCTATCATTGTCCCCCCCACTCATCAGACAAGTTAACACCAGGGGAGCTCTCTCCGCCACTCAGTGGCAGAAGCAGCACAGCATCCATAGACAGGGAGGAGGAGCTTGTGAATGGGGAGCGGGCCGGGTCTGTTACCCCACAAGAGTCCCCCATGTCTCCATATCCAGTTGCTCAGACCGACGGGTTTGGCTCAGTGGTCCCGAGCCTGGACAACCAGCAGAAGAGGAGTCCTTCAGGAAACATGGTCCAAAAACACGGTTTCAGCGATTCTGAGGATGAAAAGGAGGAAGAGGACGTCGACAAGCTTGGTAAGAAGGACGAAGGCAGAGCTTTTAGGTCTGATTATGACGAAGACTTAGCAGTGAGTCCTGGCGTTCCCCCTAGTGGTTCTAATATCGAAGATCAGGAAGATGAGGAAGATGAAAAAGAAGAGGAGGAAGAAGAACAAGAAGAAGAAGAAGAAGAAAGAGAGGAAGAAGAACAAGAAGAAGAAGAAGAGGAGAGAAAAACGGTTCCTCCGACTCAAACTGCTCTTGTCTCAGACTTGTCGCCGCAGAAAGACGAACGCTTTGAGAGCAAACATGGCGAAGCTCCATATCAGCCCCCACTTAGTCCAGAGGAGGCGAAGAAGCGAGGTTTGTCGTTTGACTACACTGAGCCCCAGCAGCTTGGCCATCAAGGAGCTCTCGAGAGTTGGGAGAAAGGCTCTGATAAAACCCCTCCAGAGAGCAAGAGTCCTGACTCCTGCAGGGCTGACCTGGGATCCCCCTTTTCCCCCAGCACTGCTGCCCAAGAGTTGCCCCTTACTGACCAACGCAATAAAGCCTATAAGGCCCAACTGGAGAACGAACAGGAAGAGGAAGAGGTCAGCATTCCCACATCCCATCAGCAGGTGGCAATACCTAAAATGGAGCCAAAAGCAGATTCCAGCCTAAAGGAGGTAAAGGATGCAGACAAGGAAAGGCCAGAGAAGTACTTGGATACAACCGATGAAGATCTCATCGCTACTGTGGAAGCGGCGCAGAACGCCCAAGTTGTTGCCAAACCAGAACCAAGTGCCGTTGCTACTAGTAAACCCAGTGCCCCCGAAAAAGTAAAAGCGGAGCCGACCAAAACAGAGCCTGGCAAAGAAGCTGCCATTAAAAAAGCAAAGAAGCCTGTTGCCACAGTCGCTGCGACCTCTTCCCCCAAGTCTGCCACAAAACCCCAGAAAGCTCCCTCAAAAGATGCTGCACCAGTCCGAAAAACAAGCGCCCCGTCAAAAGGTCTGTTTTTCGTTCCTTTCCTCAACCCCACTCCTTTAAACCACCTTCTCTCTTTCTTCCACAGATCTTCTCCTGCTTTTTTTTTTTGACTGTAGAACAGCTAAGCTAAGCAGCACCCTTTCTGAAAAGCGTTCACCGCAAGTCAAAACAATGTGTTCGGTTGAAGAAACGGACTGCTTGTAGCCACCCAGTCTCTCTCTGTCTTACTTTCGTGACCCTTTCGTGATCTGTCTGTCCTGACCCCCCCTCCCCTCCTTCTGTGGTCAGTGTCTGTTTCCACCTTCGTGTCTGTGACTAACTCTGAGCATCATTTGTGTTGCTGCCACTTTTTCACTGGCCTCTCTTTTTTGCATGTCACCTGTGCATGCTTGTTGATCGTGGTGCAACACTCACAAACTTTTGTGTACTGTAAGGGTGACGTCCCTACCTGCACGTTTTTACTTGTGGTTCCCACACACACACACACACACACAGTCTTAACACAGTCACTGAAAATAGGCCAGCTGATGGGACTGAGTCAGATATAACGTCTCCAATTGTAGAGCTAACCAGCACAATTTCAGTTGATATATTGTTCTTTAACAGATTATTTTATCTAGGTGTCAGGTTTTCACATGTCCTCTGGGAGTAACTTGAATCGATATTATTATTGAATCCTCTTAACCTAGACCGCATTAGAAGTCCATGCAGCAGTGGCTGAAATGTTAAATATGTGTACTGGGGGACATTTGTGGTCACGATTAAACTAATAGGGTCATTTAAAGCTGCGGCTGACAGATCCGATTGCAACTTCCCCTCTGCAGTTTTCATACTCCAGTGAATTTGTAAGCCCCTGACTGAACTCACTGCATCCCGAAAGGCCTAACCACATTTGTTCAAAGGTCAAAGACGAACAAATGAGGCCATGTGTTCAGATTAATGACTTGTAAGTCTACTGATTAAAGCGTCGGAATGCAAAGAGCCGGCGGAAGAGTAGCCAGGGTTTTCAAGACATAAGATGTTACATGAATTCCCACATAGCAGCGCTCAAAGTAATTAGCTTGGCCTTGCAAAGCTCCAGTGGTTTTGCGCCCCATGGAAAATGTGAACCAGAATACAGTATTGTTCGTATTACCATAGAGCTTCCTTGCACTTACCCACTTGTATGTTCTTTTCGTGAACAGCTGGAGCAGGAGCAGCGGCAGCTGATAAAAACACTAAGGTATGATGTAGTTGTTTATGTATGTTGTGTTTCAACGTGTATGCTGATCTACTTTTGATATTTAGGCCCCAGTTTGGATGATATGTTGCTTATGGGCACAATATCGTTGGTACATGTTAAATTTAAAAATTAACTTCTGAGTGACTTTCAACTATCAGGTTGCATCCAAATGTCTAAATTTCACTGTTAATACTTGTACTGTGAGCTGTGAGCTCATGATTGTGGACAATAGACTTCACGTGCAATACACCAGCGTCCAATCACCACCATCGTTGCCGATTGACGATACTAACGCAGAAGGGACTAGAGACATGAACCCTGACGGAGAGGATGCCTCTAATATTTACAGACTGGGGAACCTCGTAATCAATATCCATTGTACCTTTCTCCTTTCTCCCATTTCAGCATGTCAAAAAATCATTTGGTAGATTTTGGGTTGGTTTGGTAGCTTTTACTGATAAATTCTTGGTTTACAGACTATAAATCAATCCATCTATCCATCCATTATCTGAACCGCCTTTCCTTAACCAAGGTAAATTTTATTATAGTCGTTAGGCTAATAATAATAACAGTAGTAGGCTTTTTTGTTTCTAATAGCTTTAACATAATTACAGCATTGAACAATGTGAAGCGCCCGTTCATGTTTGGGATGCTTTCCATGAGTGGAAGGATACACAGCCTGTCTTTGTCAATTTAGCAAGCACAACCATAGTAAAGTACATGAGAGCTGATTCAGGACATGGACTATATACACAAACGCAAAAGTAGGTAATGAGACAGAAAAGCTGTGTGAGGGATGTTTTCTGACATTTAAAAACTTGATAAACTATTACGATTCCCAGTGATGCAGTCATCAATCAGCCAAAACCTAGTGGGCAAAGGTTTTGTCTCGACTTTACCATCAGTGTAGTATTACTCTAAAACTGCAGTAGACTGACCCAAACCTCTAGTCATCCTATGACCCGTTACACCATTTTACCCATTACTCATTGACCATTTGACAGAAAGAGGTCAAAAGATAAACAGTGAGAGTAAGCTGATATTTCTCTTCATATCAATTTATCTTTACCCATAACACTGAACTTGAGTTTATCATTTCAGTCTTGAGTTTTCTGGCCTATGTTTTGTTTTTTTGTTTGTTTTTTTTAGCACTCACATGTTCTACCTTGAGTTTATTCTATCTTGTGTTTCAATACATCTTAATATGTTTAGAAGCATTGCAGCATTGTGACTTTTTCACCTTGAGTTTGCTTATCATTTTTCTGTTTGAATTGTTGCTCTTAATTTGTTTTGTTTGTTCCCTTTCATTCTCAATAACATGAAAGACCCCATCCTCATCCACACCTGCCAAAGCTAGACCCACCTCCAGCACTAAACGGGGGTCATCAATCCCAGTGCCCCCTGTCAAACACGCCTCTGCCTCGCCCTCGGCCCCAGTGTGTGCTTCAGGCAGAGCTGGTTCTGTAAACTCTAAACAGCACGCTGTAGAACCCCAGGGGTCCAGACCCACAGTGAGTACTCTGGTCAGCCCTGAGTCATTTGACCGGCCTGTCCTCCTCTCAGAGAAGCGGGTCTTTTTGTGTCCAGCAATTAAAGACATAAACCAGTGTTGTTCATTATACACTTCAACCAGAATTGAACCCTAGACCAAGAAGTTACTAGAGTGAATACAAATAAACCTCAGTCTGATGACATATCTAGAAAATGGCATTAAATGTTTGAAGTACTTCAACAGTCTTGAATGGATACTAGGTGGAAGACTGCATTATTCCCAGGGTTCCCACGGCCCCATGTTTCTGTCAGGTCAAATTCACATGTAGAGCTTTCTACAACTGGCATCGTCACAAAGCAGTTTTACAGAATCTGGGTCTGAGCCCCTAATGAGCAAGACAAGGGCGAAAGAGGCAAAGAAACACTCCCTAACGTTGGAGGAGGATATCTTGGGAGGAACAAAAAAAAGGGGAAAAAAGGGAAAAAAGGCGAACCCATCCTGTGTTCGATACTGGATAGAAAAAGAGAATTAAAGAATATCACTATGGAGATAACTAACAATATCTAAGAGGCAGATGTGTACAGACATAACCTCTCGTGACCAGTAGAGTCTATAGTTAGAGGTAGTAGGATCAGTTAGAGTCTGTAATTAGTAGTAGGAGTAGTAGCAGCTTTGGTTGGGGCGTGGGCAGCACATGCAGGTGATCCATGGTGGTCACTGATGCTGTGTTCTTTCAGTTCTTCAAATTGTACAACACGCTTCAATTTGAAACATTCACGTAATTTATTAAAGGTTTCCTAAGGTCAAGGTTAAGAGCATGGGGTCAATAACGTCAAAGCTCAATACATCCCCAAGCAGAAACTGAAACACATGTTTCAATCAAACTTCAAACACAGTGTATGGAATACCCTGGCTCCTTAATAACAATAATGAATAAAAAGATTGAAACGCTGCCTATCACGGAATAGATTCTCATTCTTGTACACTGAGTATAGAGTACAACTTGTGTTTAAATAAAGGGATCTTCTTGGAAGCAGCCTGTCCATAAATATAATGTCAGATATTATTTACTGAGCTTATAATATCAAAATTAGTATTATTTTCATCCTGAGAAAATATGACTGGGGCAGTGGTTTTTTTCCTTAAAAAAATAACACAGAAGTAAAAAAAGACCCTGGGAACGTAGGAATGATCCGAGACACACACACACACAAACACACTCATACTCCCAAATTAAGCCCTGCTGCTACCCTGTCATTTTGCTGTCCAAATCATCATTAAATTTAAAAAGCTTGTGTTATTCAAGAAATAATGAATCCAGACCTAATCAAAAGGTAAAGTTAACTACCTGGTTACTTTTTCCACTAACCAAGCTTAATGTAAATGGAAAAAATGTAAGAGGAAAAATTGGATTTGTAAGTAGACACTTTTTTCATATGTCATTATTAGCAGAGTAATGATACAGTAGAAACAGAATGATGACAGTCACATCGCTTGACACACTTCTGTAATTTTATTTTGCGTGTAGGTCGGGGATGCTAAGTCGAGGATCCCGGGTGGTAAACCTCAGGGAGTGGGCACCAAAATCCCTGGTAAGACACTTTTCTGCCCTCTAGGTCCTCTTAAATCTGTTAGAACTGTTAACTTAATAGCACTCCACCCAACATCAGCCAAACCCGGGTGCTGTACTGCATGGTTGGAAATAGTAGCTAAAGGACAGGTAGCCTGCAAAATCTGGACTAACTTCCCCTGTATTTATCCTTTCTTTTGTGTTGCTACCAAGCTTCTTAGCACACATGTGTGGCAGTAACATCCCTTTGGTTACAAAGAATAAAGAAGTGCCTGGGATGTACCTTGCTGTAGGAGGTACACGGCGCTTCACCTCTTTAGAAGACCCTTTAGAGGTTCCTGCACCAACACCTGCCTGCAAAAGAAATCTAGTGGCAGTTTAGGGCAGAAGGTTCCATTTTAGTGACTGTTAGGAAAGTATCTGATCTGTACCGCTCTGGTTTGTGCAATGCAGCTGCTTCACGGGCGGAGCAGCGGAAAATGGGAGCAGGTCCAATTGATAGAGGTAAAAGAACCTCTTTCGTGTCAGTCTCACCTAAAGAGAGCCTGCATCACTCCTCCTAATTCAACATGTATTAACTGACAGCACCCATTCATAAAATAACAAATGATAACACAATGCCAAGGGCCTGAATGTGTAGTTCCTCATGCTCATAACCTCACTTTTAGTTACAAAGAAACTCTAAGAAGTAGAAATAAAAAGCTATAAAGAATAAAAAGCATTCAAGTTTGTGTTCAGCATGACAGTTTTCCTTGGCCTCTCTGCAGCCGAGTCACCGAAGACCCCGGACCGCAGTGGCTGCAGCAGCCCCGCCACGCCCAAGTCTCCATCCAGCAGGTCCAGCACACCTGGGCAGCAAGTGAAGAAGGTGGCGGTGGTGCGCACTCCACCCAAATCGCCTGGCTCCCTCAGGTCCCGCGCCCCCATCGCCCCGGTCGCCCCCATGCCTGACCTGAAGAGCGTTAAGTCCAAGATCGGCTCCACTGAGAACATCAAACACCAGCCTGGGGGCGGGAAGGTAAGCTCGGAGTGAGATTTCCTGAAGGCAGTTGTTTTTAGGTCGCAGCGAGTCGATTTCCAAGAAGAGTGGCAGAGGAAATGGCACGGAGCAGAGTGCTCCTCTGGTGTGCTTACGGTCATTTGTTCGTACAGAAATCTAAACAGTTGTGTCCCAAGACGCAGCCCCAGCCCGAGTTATCGGGGTCATCGTTGGGCGTGAAGCCTTGAAGAAGGCCTTTGTCATTTTTTCCGCTTACTTCCTAGGTGCAAATCCTTGAGAAGAAGATGGATCTCAGCAACGTGCAGGCAAAGTGTGGCTCCAAAGCCAACATCAAGCACACTCCAGGAGGTGGCAATGTGAGTAAACCTAGCTCCCTCCGTTCAAAGCGCAGTACGCACTCCGGAGTCCACGACAAACTCTCGGCCCCCCTCCAGGCGTCTGGATGTGGGCTTAACGCTCTCTTGCCTTTCCTCTGCCTCTCCAGGTGACTATTGTTAATAAGAAGCTGGACTTTTCTAGTGTGCACTCTAGGTGTGGCTCCAGAGGCAATATCAAGCATGTCCCAGGAGGTGGGAATGTGAGTACAGCTAAGTGAAGCAGCAAAGCAAAGCACAGCATTGACCAGAGCCTTGGGCGCTGGCCTGTCTAGCTTGTCCTGGCGTCTACAATGAGCCTGTCTAGTTTTGCATTTCTCCTTCTAGTTGTTTGAGGTAGCTGTCTTCAGAGGGGCCGAGTAGTCCTATGAGCAGTGTTCTACAGTTTTCTTAATAGATAACAACATGCAGACATCAAATAATGTAGATCCTGCCTCTCTTGTATAGCTGTCAGCTGTGATTGGCACAAATAAGTGATAGATGTAAAGTATGCTGAAAGTTAATAAAAAAAATAAAAAAAAACAGCCACCAGACATCTTATTTCATCTGGCATCTAAGCACGCTGTCACATCACTTTCTGATAAATCACAGACGCCTTCCTGTGATTCTTTGCTGTGTTGTGTCAGATTGGAGAAAGTTCTCCAAGGATATTTGCTCACACAACATATTCGTGCTACATGTGACGTTATGTCGCTTTAGAAAAGTTGAGATATTCAAAAAAAGAAAATGAACAAGTGGAAGAACCTGACAAAACAGCTCTAGTGTGTTCATGTAGAGGTTTAGCCTAAAGCTCTGGCCACAGCTGTCACTTCAACTCAGGGAGAACATCCAGAGGTTTCCGAGCTCTCAAAGACAGCAGTTCTTCAGTTACTGTCGTGACGCAGGAGCCTCCTACTGCTGCGACTGATTGGGACACGTTTTAAGCCCTTAGCTGGGGTTCAGGATGTACACTCTCAAAAACAATGTGTTAATTATAAGCACACTTTTTTGTGTTTTCTGTTTTTTCTGTTT